>JAPQVY010000156.1:37165119-37642619 GCA_028535165.1 Quercus tomentella
TTTTCACCCGACGTTGTGGTTTTTTAGGTGGCGTAGATGTTGAGATTGGAGATACAACCACTTCCCTGTCATTATAATTGATACCAGTAGGAATATCACCCCCATCAGGATTAGTTGCCCGCCAAACTGTCATCAAACCTTTCCCGATACCATGTTTCTTCGCCTGAGTCATCAAACCTTTCCCAATACCATGTTTCTTCGCTGGAGCCATCAAACCTTTTCCAATACCATGCTTCTTCGCCGGAGCACTCTTTTTATTAGAGACCTGGTGACTTAAGATGGCTTGCTCGGAAGTCTACCACCCACACACACACATAAAAAGCCAAGGAGTTCATGTGAAAATTAGTAAAGACAGTGTAATGAGAGTGGCCAGGGTAAAAAAAAAAAAAAAAAAAAGTAGGCCATGGCAACTTTCAAGGAATGGCAAGTAAAAATCTTTCCCAAGTACCTTAAGCCTTTTGCCTGCACCTTGGTTGTCTTGGCAAGATGGACGAGAGTTTTTAGGATCTAAACAAGCAAAGACATTATGAGCAAAATGTTATTAAAGAACCATATAGTGCAAGGCAAGTTAAGATCTTGTGAGAAAGAATGGGAGAATAAAAGAAAATCTAACAGGGTAATGAATGCCCAAAAGGCTGCTATATCAGTCTTTGATTACCTTATATACCATTTCACTGTTAGGTCACTAATTTGTTAGAAAATTATAAAAGGGAACAAAACCCCATAAACCCCTAAAGAACTTCCAAGCACCAGTGTTTGTGGAAAGTACATGTAAATATCAAGAAAAGAAAAAGTAATAAAAATAACCACCCCCACAAGGAAGGCATAAACATTCTTGAGGAAAAGCAATGAAGTTCCCGTAACACATTTCAAAAGGAACCAAGAAACACCTGAAGAGAATAAAGAGTAAGGAGAAAATCCCAACACTATTGACAAAAAATGAACCATCAACTCCCTGTCCCTTTTACACACATAACACCAAATTACCAAAATTCTTTCTTTTGATCAAGTTGTCACCTCAAAGAATTCTTTGAAGTGTTTTACTTACAAATAAACAAAGCCACTTTTGCAGGAGCATAGCACACCAAATCGTTTTTCAGGGAAAATTCCTACGATTCTACCCCACACGCCTTACAACACAATGTCGCATAAAAACTTTCATCATTAGTTAGCTACCACCAACCCAAAATTGCCCTCCAATATCCTGCAGCTCGGACCTCTAAAGGGGCTCATTGAAAATAATGGAATCTACCTTCCAATCTTAACTGATCTACAAGCTTCAGCATACTAATGCATGACCCCATAACCCAGTACCAGAGTTAATGGATTTCCCTACTCACTAGAACTGCAAGCCCAAATTACACATCCCAATTAATGGTGCATTTGCAACCCAATTCCCAAAACTTGATATCCTAACCCCAACCATTAGTTGCAAAATTGATAGAAGTTACCAATCATTGCATAAAGAAAAGAGATTTGGCTAAAAGTAAAAAATGTCAGGAAAAAAAAAAAAAAACTCGAGTGAGTCAACCCTTAGGAATGATTTTTGCATATTCAACCATCCCATCTTTAAATGTTGGTGATCTATCAAATTATATTCTGTGTGTTCTGTGACCAGGGTTAGTACTTTTAGTGTGTTTCATACCCATCAACTCATTTCAGAAAATAATTAGTCCAAAATCATCCCTTAGGCCTCTTGTACAAGTGAAGAAGCCTGATGAGACTTTCAATATACGAGTAGATAATGAAAATATAGTGGAAGAGATATCATTCAATCTGCCTAGCTGCTTGATGTCTCAAAAATGTGAGAATGCTTAGTTTCTTGGTGAAGCTGAAAGACTTGTTTCATGGCAACTTTGCCTTCCTAATTCCAGTAGGAAAACAAAACTACTGTGAGTTAAATTTTACTAGCATCAAAAAACAATATAAGAACTCCCTTACCAACTATTTCCGTATGCATCTCAACCTCAATTATCATGCAGAACAAGAGAATTAAAACAGCCTAATTATTATTGCAATATGAATAAACAAGAGCTACATGTTACACAAACAATCATATTTGGAGTATACCTGTATGGCGGCAAAATGCCCGAGAAGGAAGAGAGTCAAATTCCACACCAAGCGGAGGGCCCTCCTTGCGGAAAACTTTCTTTAGAATGTAATCCGAAGTAAACAAATGCTGAAGAAGAATGGGTTTTCTCTTTCTCTTAGGAATCCTGGTCTCAACTGTAGATGGGCGATTGGATATTAAAGACAAAGAAGCCTTTGCCTTATGCAACAAGGGGTCTCCTTTAAGTACCTTTCTAGCAGCAATAGTACCCAACCCAACCCTTGTAGCAAGAATGGGATTTTTCTTACTTGAAGCGGAATGTGATGGTACAATACTTCCATTTTCTCTTTTATCCCTCCTCCTCCTCTCAATAAACCATCCCCGGACCTGCTTGTACGTCAACCCCAAAGCAGCAGCATTGTCTTCCATCAACTCTTTCGTAGGATACTTATTCTCTGCATATTAAAAAGGAAAAAATATATTAAAAACAAAAGGTCAGTATATTAAGATATCTACAAAACAAAGATTTCTAATAGACACTGTAAAATTATATAACTAAAGTACGATAAATAGCAATATTTATTACAGATATGAAAATATTTGAACCTGTGGTGTCTACTCCATGATGGGTTTTCCTTTCCCATAAGACTAAGACACCAATTAATTTTTTGGTGTAGGCATCATTCAAACCCAGGTCTCTTATTTGGCCACAAGAGAATTTAGCAATTGAGCTAACTACAACCCACACAATATTTAATAAATAAAAACATGTGCAGCCCAAGCACACAGGATGTAATACTATGGTAACAAATATCAAAATCAAACACTAAAAGTATAATGATGAATCAAATCTAATAGGGTTGAAAAGGAAAATAATCCATCCACTCAAACAATAGTGAGTGGTGTAAATGGGACTGTATGAAACTTACATAGTTTTATGGCACAAAAGTTTATCATGGAAGATATGGCATTAAATCTATAGGTAGTTAAACAAATAAATAATGAATGGTTATTCATGGTTTAGTAAGAATTGTACAAGTAGAGTTTTAGTTTATGATAAATTACTGATTATCCCAAAAGTTTAAGCTCTTAGACGTGGGTCCAAACTCCTCTTAATAAGTGGGTCCCAACACGTGGGTAGGGTGGAGACTGAAATATCATAAATTACGGATTATCCAAAAGCATAATAAATTATTAGGAAATGGTGAATTTAATAATAATTTGAACAGTTTTGAACAAAGAAATTTTAAAAAAATATTTTAGTTTTATGGGTTGTAATTTTTTTTTTTTTTTTTTGGTCGGAATGAATCAGAAACAACAAAATAAGGCATAAAAAAGAAAGGTGAGAAGAGGAGAAGCAATGGGTTTAAGGTACCTAAGTAGAGTTGTTGAAGGGATTGAAGTTGTGAGGCCGTCTTCCTTGCCATTTTCGTCTCTTCTCTTCTCTTCTCTTCTTAATTTGCAAAAGAGTTCAGCTGCAAAGTTCAAAAACCCAAACACCAAAAGCTTTAATTTCTCACTCAAATTACAAATAAACAAATAAAATTATCTTCATCCATAAAATCAGAAGAAGAAGAAGATTGATATAAGAAAGAAAGGGTGCAAACCCAAACACCAAAAGTTTAATTCTTCGCTCAAATTTTCCAAAAATTACAACAAAATATGAAAATTAAAAGAAGAAGAGGAAGATTGATATAGATATATATATATATATATATATAAAAGCATGGAAAATGAAGGAAGAGAGAGAGTGGGTGTTGATTCTAGCTAGCAGTAGCAGTAGTAGTGGATGAGACATTTTTGTTTTGAGTATGGAAATAAAGCTACTACAACAAACACACACAGAGAGAGGGAGAGAGAGAGAGAGAGAGACTCACAGTTGATAATTGGGCCATCGACGATTGAATTAGCAAAGTGTGGGAATTGATGTCATTTGTAGAGAAGCAGAAGAAGATAGATAACAGTGAAAGAGAGTGTGAGGAGAGGAGCAGAGCAGAGAGAAAGAAACAAGTGTAGGGTTTTGGGTTTGGGTTTGTGTCTGGGGTTTTACTTTTTTTATTACCCAAAAAAATATACAAATAAAAATATATAAAAATAGGAGTGGCTGCTCTACGGTTTTCAAGTCTACAGATATCTCCTTTTTCATTTTAGATAAGTACACGTGGCTTCAAACAATCCAAGGGTCAGAACATTACCACTTTAATTACAATTTTTCATTGCATTATTTTTCATTCCTTTTTTCTTTCTTTCTTTTTTTTTTTCTAGAAAACTCTCTCTCGTCTTAGAAGAGAAGAGAAGAGAACAGAAATTTTATCTATAAACCGAAAACAACAAAACCGGTCGCTCGGAAATCCACCTATATCGAATCAGCCTCAGACGAGGTTGGTTAGTTTTTTTATATATAGTAATATTTATTGTTGTTTTTGGCATTCATTGTGTTTGTGCTTTGCGTTATATGTCATGCGCCTGAACTGAATTACTTGTTTGTGAAAATGCCTGTGAGAAATAACCAACTGAACATGCAGAACTAGCGTATGCTTTGAACACGACCGCATGCATTTCTATGAATCCACTGTGCCCATTAGGTAGTCTTTATTTATGGTATGTGTATACCTTTTACTAATAATTATATACACCCAAGTCATATTTCATGATTGTTTTGGTACGTCGATAATTGGGGGTGTTGGGATTTCAACACTGGATGTCATTGTTGGAAACATCAGGAGGTGCCAGTAAACCTACAAGCACCACTAATGACATAAATAAGCACTTGGGTTGCACACCAATGGAGAGAGAGAGAGAGAGAGAGAGAGAGGAGATTTAACAACAATGTTTAAAGGTAGCCTCTTATGTTTAGATGATGGCTCATGGGAAGATTCTCACCATGGACAATCTTAGGAAGCATTGCCATCAGTATTAAGAGTAACTAGAGGGGAAGGAGTGAAGGACTAAGGAGTCCTTGAAATAAGTTGAGGGGGTTTAGGGATGGGGATTGATTGAGTATTTATGCAAAGTGGAATTCAGTGGCATGTTGAATGCTCGAGCAGTGAAGTGGAGCGGTCGAAGTAGTCGTGCTGGGAACGACAAGGGAATTGCGGGCCAATTAGAGGGACCAGAGGATGAATTTGAATAGGGTGGGCAATTGGGTTTTGCATTATTTGGAGTCTCATGGGTGATGCCTATGTCTGTGAAGGAGCTGCTGTCTTGTTGGAGAGGTGGTTATAGGAAGCATAATATATGTTGGAGGTGTGGGAAGTTATCCCGCTTTGCTTATTATGAAGTGTTTGGAGAGTGTAAGGTTAAGGCCGTTTGTGGGAATTGAAATTCCTTTTGCTCAGCTGAAATTTTTAATCTTGAGATCTGTATTTGAGTGGGCTAGAGCTCTTGGAGTATTCAATCGCTTCATGGCTTTTTGGATCGTTGCTAGCTTAATGTTTTCTTTTTTGTTTTAGTGTTTCTCTTGTATACCATGCATGTACTTGGATTTCTGTTTTGTTTAATAAAATTTTATGTAATTCATCAAAACAAGATTTCATATTACTTGAAAAAAAAAAAATCATGCGGGTCCCCTAGAAAGCAGAGTTAGAAAAAAGAAACCTTGGTAATTCTTTGACAAAATTATCTATCCTGTTTATCATCCTTGAGACTTTCTTTACTTCATTTTTCTCTATTTTTGTTTTACGATGCTTAATATCAAAGGATAATGTTTTTTGTTTTGTTTTTCTTTTCTTTTCTTTTTTGATGCTTTACGTATCAATAAAATTTGTAATAGTGTGTTTTGACAGTGCAATGGAAGCAAAAGAGGGATTGAACAGCTTCAAAGTTGGTTCACTACCCACCTTAATATACATTCCTGACTTCATATCTGAGAGCGAACAAACCATGCTCCTAAATAATGTAAAAATTCCATCTTTTTCTTACACATACCTTGTTCTGTTTTCTCCAATTCTTTTTTGTTTTTTATTAGAGTGTTATTGCATATTACTTCACCTATGCTTTATAGGTTTATGGAGCCCCTGTATCAAAGTGGAAATCTTTGAAGAATAGGAGACTACAGAATTGGGGTAGGTTGACATTTTATTTTGTAAACCTTTCTTTTTCAGTTTCTTTCATATTGAGTAAAGTTTGCTTTTGTGGTCTATGTTAACTGACAGGCGGTGTTGTCCATGAAAAGGGTCTTCTGCCACAAGAATGTAAGTGGGAAAATAATAATGATTTATGGCATTTTCAGCCTGCATGCATCAAGTAATTATATATGCTGTGTGGTATTTGAATGCTGCATATAAATTGAAGCAGCATGGAATACGGAGATGTGTTTGCTTTGTTCATTCTTATTTCTTTCAGTAAACAACCATGTTACCATTAGAGGTGTTTGGGCATCCATAGGCTTTGAGATTCGCACTTTGCATGCCTTTACTTTATTTTTAAGAAGTGTTTGATGCAAATTCATGTGATTCAAACTTGCTTCTTCTTCTTCACTTTTTTTTTTTTTTTTGGGGTTCTCTAATTCATGCTTATTTTGTTCAAAACTTTATTAGATGTCCAAACACCCTTAAATCTTCCCTTCAACCCATGAAATTAAATTAGCTGTAAAATGTTTCTTTGGTTTGAAGCGCACAATGTTTCTCAGCCCCCTTTATTAGAAGGTAGTGTATTATTAAGCAATTGTCTGTGGTTGATTGGTCAAATTTTAGCTCTCATTGTCACTAGGATTGAGGCATGATGCACATATAATTCTGCTGAATTGTGTTTTGCCATTGCTGAAAATTATTATTAGCTTGATTTATCAGTGTTGAAGTCCATCCACTGCTAGTTGTTGCGATATGCACTAATGATATTCTTCGTCACTCTATCATGCAGTGCCCCTGTGGCTAACAAAGATTACAGAAAAGATATATGAAGAATCAGGGCTATTCCCCTCAGCAATTAATCATGTTCTTATCAACGAATACCTTCCTAACCAAGGCATAATGGTTTGCACAGGACCCTCCTTAGTTTATATATAGCCATTGCTTTATAGTTTCTTTTTCTTCTTATTGTCAATTTTTTTTTTTATAGTAATAAAAATCTATTAAAAGAAAAGGTGCTAAAGAGGTGCAATCCTAGCATACAGGAGGTATACAAAGGAAAAGCCCAAATAAAATATAGATAAAAATAAAAATGAAAGTATTAAAAAGAAAAAACAATAGAGGGTAATGAAACTCACTTTATCCAGGAACTCTAAAAAGTCCACAGTGGAATAAGCCTAAGAAGTCAAAGTCCAGTCAAACAAAGTCTTCAAAACTAAATACTTCAACTTTGACGTATGCTTCTCTTGCCCCTCAAAGCACTAAGCATTTCTTTCTCTCCAAGGGCACCACATTATACACAGAGGAACAGTGTTCCAAATCTCCCCATTGCTTCTCTTACCAAAATGTCCCTTCCAACAAGATCTTTTTATTTTTCCCTAAACCCTTCCAACAAGATCGTAATTCCAAGTTCCTTGTAGCATTTAAGCTCAAGTCTGCAATATAATTCTGGTAATGATATATTGCTCTTGAGAACTTTATTGCTTCATGTTTATAAATTATAATTTCCACGTGATAAGCGTCAAAATGAATTCATGTTATGCTCGACTTAAAAGTGCATGTCTGTCATACAGTCACACCAGGATGGGCCTGCTTATTTTCCAGTCGTAGCAATTCTGTCACTTGGATCACCTGCTGTTATGGACTTTACTCCCCATTCAAGATTGAGATCTTGCACAAACAATGTCGAGGATACTAATTCTGATGGTAGAACTTCTGACATTGGAAAAGAGAAATTCTTAGGTGATGACCACTCTTGTTCGATGGTATTGATGCCTCGCAGTTTATTGATATTCAAGGACGAGGCATACTCAGGTCAGTATTTAGTCTGCTTTTCCTTTTATATTATTTAAGATTACCATAATTACTAAAAAATTGAAAACATTATGCCTATGGTTTCCAGATTACCTGCATGGAATAAAAGATGGTGAAGTGCAAGAATACGACGAGGTAAGATTACTTTAATAGATGGGTGAATTGGACTTGAGTCAAATGAAAAGTGATATGTACTGGATATAAGTTTAGTATTCAAATTAAGTTTAGTATTCAAATTAAGTTTATTATTCAACTTGAACTTATTCCTGAATGAACTTACATGTCCATTATAGCTTATTTTTTCTCACATTTTGCTGTTCAGGCTGTAAATGAGATTGAAGCCCTGAAACATTCTGTACAAGATCAGCAACAATTTGGTTCAGACGTAGGTAGTGAAGAAATGAGAACTCAAGAATTTAAGACCATCCATAGAAATACTAACAGAATTTCATTGACATGTCGATTAGTATTGAAGGTACACAGAAAGTTGTTTAAGTTTTAGAATTTTCTTAAATAGACATAGTTTGTGCCATCTAATCAAAAGTGAAAGTGCAGCTCGAAGGTTCTCCTTCTGTAAGAGCTTCTTTGAGGAGTAATTAGGGAGGAAATTTTTTATTTTATTTTTTTATTTTATTTTTATTGTTAGTAACAATGCTAGTGTTTGTGAAAATCATTTTTACTATCTTTTCTGTCTATAGCATTATAATTTTACTTTAATAGACTAAATATGACTAAATAATAGGTGTTTTGAAGATAGTGAGCATTCTATGCCTGATCTCAAGTTATTCTTTTTTATAACATTATTGGACTAGTTGTCAGAGTGGAGAAACCAACCCTTTTTTTCAATTTTGGATTTACTTGATTTATGTAATTTTTGTATTTGATCTGTAGACCCCTGTATACTCTCTTTGTACTTGGGTGTCTCTTTTTTTTATATCAATAAATCTTTATTACTTATCAAAAAATATATATATATATATAAAGCAACTACTATGAGAAGAAAATACCTAGGAAAAAAAGGGGGGGAGGAAGCTTGCCAAAATTTTCAGCTGAAAACATATGACATTTTTAGGTCATTCTTGCAAGGTCGGGTTCGGGTCAATACATTGAGGCAAAAAACTTTAAATAAATTTTTTTAATTATTTATAATTAAAATATAACTTAAATAATATATAGCAATACTAGTCCAATGTTTTTTCAATCCAAAATACCCTAACCTAAAAGAAAAGCCGAAGTAGCAACAACCTAAACTAAACCAATGTAAACCCAATAAGACGGGTAGACCAACATGATAAAGAGATCCCAATAACTATCTCCGATTAATACAGAAGGGGAATGGGCCAAGAAAGACCCCGCAAGCCTGCTAACGTAGCTACTTCGCTAGATGTTTTTAGGCCCATATATAGTGTGGCAAGGTTAGTCATTTGGCACCCAACATACAATTGCTTCAATATTAAAAATATATATTGATCGAAAATGGGGGATTGGCTAGCATTGCCAAAATGGTGTTACCAGAAGTAGAAATTTGGAAGGAGCTAGACAAGGACCAAAAAATTCACTAAAGAAGTCCTTTCTAAATAGATAACATTTGTTTGTATTACAAAAATTAAAGGAACTCAACCTAAAATGGGGGATGAACAAGAAGCAGCATTGAATATGAGTAGATCAACCAAAAAAAAAAATTGTAAGATTTGTAAGTCTTGATCAATTGATGATTAGCCAATATCCAATGTAACTAATTTGATACAATACTTTATATAGTACGAATTTAAGAGAGGAGATACTGATTTGTTGGAACAAACTAATTAACAGTTCGTGGGTTCCAATTAGATCAAATAACACAAATTCTACATAAACTATTTAAGCATATCATAATGGCAAAACAAATTCCACATTAGACCCAATTAACTTTATTGGTATAGAAGCTTTCCTAAGTAGTCTTAGGCTACAACTAAGTTTGTAGTCAAATTTTGTTCTGAAACTTTGGTGCTTTTCTCTCCACCCAGTAGTGGTCTTTTCTCTCCACCTCCGCGTGGTTGCTCCACTTCCGTGTGTTCTTTCTCTACCACCACTGTGTGGTTTCCTCTACCCACTCTTGTGTGGGTCTTTTTCATACCCAAATTTCAGATTTCTTACCCAAATCTCAGAATTCATACCCATCAATCTTTTCCATCAATCTTTCTCATCTTTCTTGCCCATATCTCAAAATTCATACCCACTCACTACTCCCAAGTCTCGCAAGTTTGATTAGGGAGGCGACCTTCTTGCATCTCAGTGGGTCTGGTTGGAAGTTTTTGTACAGCAGGTACTTGCCATTCGTGGGTCCTGGTTGCTGGGCCCTTTTTGGTTCCTTGGTCACTCCAACAACTTTCTTTTGTGGGCCTTTCCCTCTTCACCGGAGGTTCCTCAGTCTCAAGTGTGGGTCCTCTTGACCGAAGTGGGTATAGATTTATTGCCGATTGGTTTCCCGGTGACTATTGCCGATTGGTGTGGGTGTTTGAAGTCGCCAGGAGTTTATGTGGGATGATTTTCCGACAAGTGAGGTTTTTCCGAATCTGGTGTGATTTGGCCAGGGGTGGTTATCCCAAGTAAATTGTGAGTTGGTTCTACATGTTTTAGTTTTTCTTTATTGCTTATTAGGAGTCTGATTTTGGGATTTTCCCACTGTTCTTGGTTCTGTTTGATGCTCTGTTTGTACCCCTGGTTTTTATTCTTTTTTGGATTGGCATTGTATGATGTATGGTATGGAAAAATTGCTATAAAGGCGAGAGCAATGAGGGCTATAAGTTGGAACTGCCGGGGGCTTGGGAATCCCCGGTCAGTTAGAGCTTTGCGTGAAATGGTGCAGCGCTGGGATCCTAATATAGTCTTTTTAATGGAGACTAAATTGAAATTGAGTGCCATGAAAAGAGCGAAGGAGAAAGCTGGGTTTGTCTTTGGTCTGATTGTACCTAAAGCTAAAAATTGTGGGGGTTTGGCAATGCTATGGAAAAAAGAGATCAAGTTAGAAATCATGGGTTATTCTAGGAACTTTATAGATGCAATAGTTACTGATGAGCTTTCCAGTTGCAAGTGGAGGATAACTGGGTTTTATGGGCACCCGGAAACGCATAGAAGAAAGGAGTCATGGGAGCAATTAAAAGGCTTAAATAGAAAGTTCCAACTGCCATGGCTTTGTCTTGGAGATTTCAATGAGATTCTTTCTATGAGCGAAACATGGGGAGGAGGGCAAAGATATCAAAAGCAAATAGAAGATTTCAGGTCAGCAGTCGATGTTTGTAGCTTCAAGGATTTGGGATACACTAGGTCAGAGTTCACATGGTGCAATATGCAAGAGGGTGAAGATAGAATTTATGTGAGATTAGATAGAGTTGTGGCAACGCAAAATTGGATTGATATTCACAAGGAGGCCCGAGTCCACCACATAGTGGACTCAACTTCTGACCATTTGGCTCTCTTTGTATCGGATTCTCTTGTTCCTAATCATCCCAGGAAACGCCGATTCCACTTCGAAGCTATGTGGGTAAAAAGAAAGAGTGTAAGGACATAATTGAGGCTGCCTGGAAAAACAGTGTAAACTAGGGTACTCCTAATAGTATAGCTGAAAGTCTAAATCAATGTGCAACTGAGTTAAATAAGTGGAATTTAACCACTTTTGGGCGGGTTCCTAAGCTGATCAGTAACAAAAGGAAGGCTCTTGATAGAATGGTTGCAAGAGATATTGATGGTAGCCTGGGAAGAGAAATCAATATTCTAAGAAGGGAGATTAATGAACTTCTAGACAGTGAGGAAATTATGTGGCAGCAGCGAGCAAAAGTTCAATGGCTTGGGTTGGGTGACAGGAATACAAAGTACTTCCATTCTAAAGCATCAGAAAGGAAAAAGAAGAATACGATTCTGGGCCTGGTGGATGAGGAAGGCAATTGGCGTAATTCAAAAGAAGACATAGCTAGCATAGCTGTGTCGTATTTTGAGAAAATGTATACCACTTCCTGTCCTACCCGTGAAGCAGAAGTGATAGCCACAATTCCTACTAGAGTAACAAATGAAATGAATCAGTTTCTCACAAAGGAGTTCACAAAGGAGGAGGTGGAAGAAGCACTTAAGCAGATGCACCCTACAAAAGCCCCTAGTCCAGATGGTATGTCTGCTATTTTCTTTCAAAAATATTGGAACATAGTGGGTAATGATGTCATTTGTATGGTCCTAAATGTGCTCAATTCTAATATGTCAATGGCCGAAATAAACAAAACCAATATAACTCTAATTCCAAAAACAAAAAACCCCACTAAGATGACAAAATTTAGACCTATAAGCTTCTGTAATGTTGTCTATAAGATTATATCTAAAGTCTTAACAAACCACCTTAAAACCATCCTCCCTTAAATCATTACTGAAAACCAAAGTGCTTTCCTCCATGAGAGGTTAATTACTAATAATGTGTTAGTTGCTTTTGAATTAATGCACTATCTTGATCATAAAAGGGATGGAAAGGACAGTTATATGGCTGTCAAGCTCAATATGAGCAAAGCATATGATAGAGTTGAGTGGGGTTTCATTGAGAAAGTTATGGAGCGATTGGGTTTTCATGAAAAATGAATCAACACTATTATGAGTTGCATTACTACTATTACTTACTCTGTTCTGATTAATGGGGTGGCCCAGGGGTGCATTTTGCCTTCGAGGGGTCTTCGTCAAGGAGACCCCCTTTCTCCTTATTTATTTCTCTTTTGTGCAGATGGCTTCTCTTCCCTCATAAATAATGCAGTAAGGAACAATATGCTCGGTGGTGTTTCTATCTGTAGAGGGTGTCTGATGGTCACCCACCTTTTCTTCGCTAACGATAGCCTATTGTTTTGCAAGGCTAGCACACAGGAATGTCAGAATCTAATGGCTATTCTTGACCTCTATGAAGCAGCCTCTGGACAAAAGATAAATGCTGATAAGTCCTCAATCGTTTTTAGCACTAACATCCCCCCGGAGCTTAAAGATGAGATTATGGAAGTCATGGGTCCAATGCAAGATTCAAAGCATAACAAATACCTTGGGCTACCTTCAATTATTGGGAAGTCCAAAAAAGAGGTCTTTGCTTAAATAAAGGAGAAGGTTGCAAGGAAATTATCCGAATGGAAAGAAAAAATGTTATCTATTGGTGGTAAAGAGATTCTCATAAAGGCGGTTGCCCAAGCCATTCTAACGTATGCTATGAGCTGTTTTCTCTTACCCAAAGGGCTTTGTGATGAAATTGAAGGCATGATGAGAAGGTTCTGGTGGGGGCAAAGAGATCAAGAATCAAAGATTGCTTGGGTGAGTTAGAAGAATCTTTGCAAATCCAAGCTAAAAGGGGGCATGGGGTTTAGGAACCTCCAAGCTTTCAACTTGGCCATGCTAGCAAAGCAAGGATGGAGATTGCTCTCTAATCCCCATTCTCTTTTAGCTCGAATTTACAGAGCAAAGTATTTCCCACATGGTGATGTATTGAACTCAAAGCTTGGCTGCTGCCCATCTTATGCTTGGCGTAGTATTTTTCGAGCTTTAGAAGTTATAAGGTGTGGCACAAGATGGAGAGTGGGGAATGGTCGGCGAATTCACATTTGGGATGATAAATGGCTCCCTACCCCTACTACATATAAGGTTGTCTCTCCTCCTAGCCTTTTTGATGATTTTCCAATGGTCTCAGCTCTTATAGACTATGATTCTAAGAAATGGAAAGCTGAGCTTATTCGTGCTTTGTTCCTTCCTTTCGAAGCTGAGGCAATTCTAAACATACCACTGAGTTTCAATTTGCCGAAGGACAAACTTATTTGGGTAGGAAATAGAAAGGGTGACTTCATGGTGAAGAGTGCATATTACATTGCCCTTGGTTTGGTAGATGCTGTTGAATCTAGCGAATGCTCTTCTGGTGACCCAAAGACTCCCCTGTGGAAGAAAATGTGGCATTTGAAGATTCCAACAAAGATTAGAATCTTCGCTTGGAGGGCCTGCATGAACGGTCTTCCTACTAGACTGAACTTATGTAAAAGGGGGGTAAAAATTGGGCCATTGTGCCCTATTTGTGATCAAGAGATGGAATCCATAACCCACGCATTATTTCAATGTGATTTGGCATTACAAGTGTGGAACAGATGGGAGGGTTGCTGGTGAATATGCGAGGAAGTCAGCTTGATGTATCAAATATTGCTTTAAAAATTCTGAATGAGGGCACTAATCCAAATGGAATGTTCTTAGTCTGTTGGCTGTTCTTGTCCTGTTCTGGTGCTGTTTTCTTTGCTTTTGTAGTTTCAGTTTCTTTCATAAATAAATAAAAAAAAGCTTTCCTAATCAAAATCCATAAACATTTTCCATACACGTATTTAAATAGCCCAAAAGTGGGTCTTCAAGACAACTAGATACCATTTGTTTATGGACATGAAGGAAACATATACACCATCCAAGACAACTAAGTGTTTGTTTAGGAACAATTTATCTAGTTTTTTACTAAAAAAATTTTGCTGAAAATGTGCTAAAATATACTTGTACCTTGAAAAATTTTGAAAAAGTGAAAAAAAAAAAAAAAAAAAAAGGAAAAAAAAATGAGATTTTAAAAAGCTATACATAAAAGTTAAAAGTTAAAGCTTAAAGCTGATGCCAAACTCACCCTAAATACCATTTGTTTGTGGACATGAATGAAGCATATACACAATCCAAGAACAGTTTACTATTCACATTCATACCATCCTAAGGAGGAATTTTTTTTTTTTTTAAAGAGTAATAAATTTGATTGAAATAAGAAGAAACTCAAGTGCAAAATGAGCATACACGAGAATCTCCTACAGAAACTAAGGTGGAAGAAATAGAAATTGAGAAGAAGCATTAGTGCATGGGTAGATCCTGATCTAAAAGAAACCATGAATTCTTTTAGTCCTGTCTATAGTGCAAAAGGAGGCCAAAATACAGCAAATGTGGCAAACACAAAATCCTGTCTAATTTAGAGAGTAAAAGCACAAAATGATGTTCCAACCATCTCTCTAAATTGCAATTTTTTTGTGCTAATGAACAGTCACTCTCTTGGTCTGAAGAGTACTACATTAACAAAACAATTAAACAGAATAAAAAAGTTGATCACAAGTAACCCATTAAAATATTCACCTCTCAATGGCTACAGATCTCAACCGAATTTATTTCTCTCATATGTCTCTAAATGGAGACACACAATCTAGTTCTCATAAAAGTAATATCAAATTGGAACAACAAAGTTGAATCAAAACAAGAAAAGAAGAAGAGAAAAAAAGACAAAGAAGCCGATCTGACCCAATCCGAGCCACATGCACTTGGCTGTGGAGAGGAGCACGAGCAGTGTTGGAGCAAATGAGGCAGCTTCACACGGTGAATGCCAATCTGAAATTTTGGCGGCTTGTTTTGGATTTTTCTAGGGGAATTGATGGTTATGGATGGTGAAGAGAAATTGGACTATGAGAGTGATCTCTCTCTCAATTGGTCTTGCTGTGTCAATCTCTCTCTTTTTGTGATTAACAATTTCTCTCTTTCTCCCCTTTTTTTTAAATATTATTATATATGTGTACTAATTTTAGCAATTTTGTTCTATGAAATTACATTTTGTTTCCCTTAAACAATATCATTGATTTTTTTAAGAGTAATGTTATACTCACAAACTTTTTTACAATATTTTGACAAACTGTTTTAGTAGCAAATTCTTATTTGTTTGCATATGGACTCACCGCTCACATCATTTTTTTACTTACCAGTAACCACTTATCACATCAGTAATTTATAATAAAAAAAAACTTGTAACTCTAGCATTTTTTTCATTTTAGTGATGATAAAAAAAATGTATAGATCTAAAATCTTTTAAAAAAAAAAACAAGGCAAAAAAAAAAAAAAAAACTCAACAACAAAAATTACAAATAGTAAAACTAAAATAAATTAAGCTTAATTAACCAATTTTATCCAAAATAAACAACCTTGCTCTTTAAAAAATTCTAAACAAAATAATTTTGTTCTTACCCACAAAAAAATAAATATATAAATCTCAACAACTAAGTAGTAGTAGAGTCGGAGGTTGAAACCGTTGCACATAACTAACAGTAAAGTCGTCCCCTCTAACTCAAAATTCTGACTCTGTCCCTAAGGCTAAAGATTGAGTAATAAATTAGGAGTGAAAATGTGTGGTTGAGTAAATAGTTGAGTTAATGCATTTTCTTTTTTTGAGTGAAAATGTGGGGTTTTTAAAATTATGGCTTGTTTGGTAATGTTGTTCTAGTAACGTTGTTTGTATTTTTTGGAAATACGTGTAGGTGAAAAAGTGTGTGGAAATACGTATAATGTTGTTTAAAAACTGAAAACTGTTGTTTAAGTACATGTACCAAACTGGCCCTAGATACGTGCTCATTAAAAAAACATATATTTTTTTATTTTTGAGAAAAAAAAAATAGAAAGGGATAATTATAAGTTAATGAAGAATAAAAATAATCTAAAAAAGAGAACTAGATAATAATTAATGAAGTTTTAGGGAAACTTTAATGAATAAATTCATTCCAAATTATAAAAATTTGATGAATTTCAAGACTTAACATAGAATTTGATATAATTGTAGACTTGTAGGGAATGAATAAAAGAATGATGAAAAAAATATTTAAAAAGAATAAAGAAATAATATTTTAATGGGATAGAGATAGTGATAGAGAGTCGGTTGAAAAGTGTATTTGAAAAAGTAAGTAGGTAAAAGACAAATGTAATTGTTCACTCTTAAAACAGTAGAACAATTTAGAGAGATTGCTGGAAATGCTCTAAAAGCAATTACAACAAGTGAAGAACGTATAAGAATTAGATTGATGAGAAACATGTATATTCATGGCTTTAGTGCAAGAACACACAAATAGACCCAATTTGATGCCTTTGTTTCAGTCACAGAACATGAACTAACAAGTTCTGTTGTAGCATTTTAATATTACGTAATTAAAATGAACTTATATTACAACATAAATATAGAAGATAAGGAGTTAGTAATATGTTTAATCTCACATTGAAAATGAGAGAGACTCTTTTATATATATATATATATATATATATATATATATATATATATATATATATGTAGGGATATTAGGTCCAGTAGAATGTATTGGGCCGAGGGCCCAGTCCGAGGACACCTCATAAGCCTGTGGATGGAAAGACATGGGATAGAAGTCAACACTGATAAATAAAAGAAGGGATTTAGGCATTATGTTGTAGGGAAGTGGTCCAAGGATGAATGCCTCCTCGGCTAAGTAAAGTCGAGGTCGGAAGGTATGGTCCGACATCAACAACAACGTTCCAGACAATTCCATTGATGAGGATAAGTATCAAGAAGAAACAAGATATAGGAAGGCTATGAAATATCTGAAGGGAAAGCTGCTACCACCACATTAA
Organism: Quercus tomentella; assembly: GCA_028535165.1. Taxonomy (NCBI): domain Eukaryota; kingdom Viridiplantae; phylum Streptophyta; class Magnoliopsida; order Fagales; family Fagaceae; genus Quercus; species Quercus tomentella. Next base: position 37,182,460 of record JAPQVY010000156.1, read on the forward strand.
AGGCTCTGCAGCTAACTCTCTAGCCGCATTAATGAGAAAATGATATCTGAACAGTAACTTTCAACTTTACAACTACTACCCAAAGATTTCACGAAGGTGTTGATGGGATAAGGATCAACACTCACAATCTGATCTACACGTGGAAGGTGGAGATGAAAGAGGAAGACAGTATAAAATGGAAGGGAGATCCTGAGAGAAAGGGATCGAGAAATTAAAAGAAAAACACTGTAGAAATCAAGAACTGAACTTGTAATCAAACTTAAGAGATATATAAGAACTGATTTCCTCGGATTGTGTTGAGGTCGATTTTTCTTTAGATTAAACTAGTTTACTTACATTTTCTTGTCATTTAGATCCATTTTATTTGTTGTCCAACTCACTAAAGCCTGGTTTTCCAACCCACTCTCTACAATTCTAGCGCCAAAAAAAAAAAAAAAAAAGAACTACACTAAGAGCTATTTCTTTTTTATTACAATTTCTTTTTCTTTTCGAGGGCTTTGATGGGCTGAGTGGATGCTGCTTTAGAAGCCTTAGGGCCCTTACTTGCAAGATCAACCTTGGCGGGCAGGGGAAGTGTGGCCAGGACTATCTCCATTTTGTTAGAAACTTCTTTCTCAACAAGGAGGTCTTGGGTGATAGTTGGGGGTTTCGTGGCATCAGGGGCCACTCCCTTGTTTGCGTTCTTTTCCTTTTCAATAACCCCAGGGTCCTCGGCCACCTCGAAGGGGTTGTTAAAGGAGGTTGGGACCTTGGCTGGACTGTCCTTGCCTACTTCTGCCACCTCTAGAGTAAGATTAGTCCTCGAGCAGGCCGGGCCAGATGCTCGATGGCTAGAGGATAGTATATACTTTCTGCCTTCCTAAGTATAGAAGATGCCTCAACCCTAGCTTGGTTGAGAGCTTCATTCCATACTTAGAGGCAGTAGTTCCTACATACCCCCAATACCTCAGCCCTAAGGGCTTCCTCGGTCTCTACCATTCCTACGTCATACCTTTCCTGCTCAGCCTCCTCCCTGGCATTCTTTGCTTGATCTCTGGCCTTTTCAACCTCCTTTAATTTTTTCTTTAAGGCAATGATTTGCTCTTTAAAGACGGCCAGCTGGTTCTCGGCCTGACGAAGGTGCACTCTCTGCCCTTCCGCCTGCCTCTCAACGTTGTCCAAGGCAGCTTATGCACTTCTCTTGCCCCTCTCCACCTTAGTTAACTTGCTCTTCAGCTCCTGATTGCTCTTTTCAGCCACATGGAAGGTGTCTACAGCCGCGATTCGCTTTCCCTCCTCCTCCTTCATCTTTCGATGGGAACTATTCACCATCTCCTCGACCCTAAACGTAGCTTGGATGGCCTGGAAAGGAAGAGAAGTACAATTAAAAAAAAAAAAAAAGGAAAGGAGAGAAGAAAAAAGACTTACAATGGCCAGTTCCCTCTTTAGGCCGAGGAAGACCTCATGCTGCCTCATAGGCTTGAGGTCAGCTATGTCTGTGGGCAACAATAGGGATTGCTCCACAGCGTCAGCTACATACCTAGCTGTGCCCTGCTGAAAGTCTCAGATGGAGGCGTCGCTGGGGAGAGGAGCTCCATCAAGCTCCATGCGTGGGGCCTAGGCTAAGGCTGTAGCTTAGTGGTCACCCCTCCTCTCCCCTTATTGGCTAACCTCGTCTGCATCCCTCTGGGCTGCTTAGCCCCCCTCTGAGGCTCAATTTCCTGGGAAGGGTGGGTTCTCCCAGTTTCTACCACTTCCTTACCCTTTTCCTCCCTCTTCCTCTTGTGGTCAACTAGATCAGCTCAAAGGGGTTGGGTGGGTGAAGGAGTGGGAAGTTCTGCCTTCCTAAGCGCGTCTCTCCCTGGTTGGGACTCTAGCAATTCTTGTAGAGTGAACCTCTATTACATTGGATCTCCATATCATCTGGTATAAAGGTAGATCCTTGGTGATGGCTGGTTTGGGCTGGGGAAGGATGGCCGAGATCACCAGTTGAGACTTCTGGGGACAGAGGCTGATTGAAGACTTCGAAATCATCTTCTAAATCAGAAACTTCAACAACCTCTTCCCCTTCCTCAATCATGGGCTGGGATGGGGTTGCCTCTTTCTCGGCAGTGCGTTGTAAGGGCAATGCTACCTTAGGTATCCCTTCGAGGATGGGATTAGTGGTGAGCGTGCCTTCTGGGATCGGACCGGTGGTGAGAAAACCTGGAGCTACAGCGCTTTGATGACGCACTTCGGTGCCTGGTAGCTCTTGGAGATTAGGGTGTAGCTGAGGATGAGGTGTGCTGCTCTAAGCTAGCTGTCACTATGAATGAACACCTCGGCCTTTAGAATTTTATCTAGGCTTGGTTGATTGACCAGATTGAAGTTAGGCATAACAGCGTTTTTATCTACAAAACCATGGGGAAAAACAAAAAAACATTGTTAGCAAAAAACAGAACGAATCAAAGAAAAACTCATATATAAATAGTTAACCTAAACCTAAGACCCCACCTGGTGTCCCCTCTCTCGTTGGGCAGGGGAGGCCATCGTGCCACTCCCCTAATACGATCAGGAAGTCCTTATTTAGGCCTTTGTTGGAGTTAGGAAGGCACTGGATGAGCCTAACCTCAGGGTACCTAGATTTTAGGTAATACCTTTGCCCCTTTAGGTGGTGGAGGTTGTAAATCCAGTTGACATCGTGGTGGGTCAGCCCTAAGCCCATTTTCTCATTAAGGACATCTACACTCCCCAATATTCTAAACATGTTTAGGGCACATTAGGTGGGAGCTAACCTATGAGCCCTAAGGTAGTCCTTGGAAATAGTGCCCATAGGAATCCTCATCCCACCCTTTATAAAGGCAATTATTTGGATTACTACTTCTGCCTCTTGCCTTTTTTCATGCCATTCTCCTTCCTTACAATACCTAATAAATACTCCTAGCGGAATCCTCTACAGAGCTCTAAAGCTCTCTAAACCCTCCTCAAAGTCTACCAAGTGGGCGAATCTACCCATTCCTAAGAAAGGTTTGGAAGTACTAAAAAGATTGAGAGAAGTAAAAGGAGCCGAGGAGACAAAGACGCAAAGAAAAGAAAAGTATATGGAAAAATAAAGTGAAAAGGTTTGTAAAGACTTACTTAAAGAAGGGAACTGATCTCCTTGGACTAGCTCTTGGTATTTGTGAGGGCACGAGTAGTTTGGGTAAGTTTACAGGTTCAATATATGAGCTCTAAAGTGAAACGAATGCTAAAGTGAGATAAGTGATTGATTTAGGCGGTATTTATACCAAAAGAGAGTTACGAGCGGGAAAATTCCCGCCCGGGTTCCAGCAAAACCCTCAGTCGTTGGATCTGCATCACGCTGTAAAACATGGGGAACATGGAGCTATAAAAATTTAATGAGGGCGCATCTCGTATGTTGAAGCGTCAGGAGCAGGCCTTGGGTAGTTAAAAAGGCATCTGCGCAATCAGGAGTGATGTATGATGAGCAGAATAGATGTGGTGATATCGAAATCCTCCTTTTTGCTTGAGGAGCAAAAGAGGGGAATTTCGAGGGGCTATTGTAGGGATATTAGGTCCAGTAGAATGTATTGGGCCGGGGGCCCAGTTCAAGGACACCTCATAAGCCCGCGGATGGAAAGACATGGGAAAGAAGTCAACACTGATAAATAAAGGAAGGGATTTAGGCGTTATGTTGTAGGGAAGTGGTCCGAGGATGAATGCCTTCTCGGCTAAGTAAAGTCGAGGTCGGAAGGTATGGTCCAACATCAACAGCAACATTCCGGACAATTCCACTGATGAAGATAAGTATCAAGAAGGAACAAGATATAGGGGGGTTATGAAATATCTGAAGGGAAAGCTGCTACCACTGCATTAAAGGCTCTACGACTAACTCTCTGGCCACATTAATGAGGAAGTGATATCTGAACAGTAACTTTCAGCCTTACAGCTACTACCCAAAGACTTCAGGAAGGTGCTGATGGGACAAAGATCAACACCCATAATCTGATCTACACGTGAAAGGTGGAGATGAAAGAGGAAGACAATATAAAATGGAAGGGAGATCATGAGAGAAAGGGATGGAGAAATTAAGAGAAAAACATTGTAGCAATCAAGAATTGAACTTGTAATCAAACTTGAGAGATATATAAGAACTGATCTCCTCGGATTGTGTCGAGGACGATTTTTCTTTAGATTAAACCAATTTACTTACATTTTCTTGTCATTTGGATCCATTTTACTTGTTGTCTAACTCACTAAAGCCCAGTTTCCCAACCCACTCTTTACAAATTCATTGTATTGGGTTTTTTGGGCCTAAGTTCATTCATCCTTTAGGCTAGGAACTCAAATATGGTCTTTACAATATATATAAAACCGAAACCTCTGAAACTTTCACAATATTTAAATAAAATTATTATGTTTAGTCCAAACTTAACAATGAGTGAAACTCTATTTTTTTAACAAGTCCAACTTCAACTCAAATTTAAACATTAATAATTTATCTCCAAATTTGCGAGGTTAATCATAAACACTATAAAAGTAAAGCAAACCCCAATAATTTTTTTTTAAGCCAAGTAGAGGTATGAGTTATTCTTATGTTATTTTCTTCTCCTTTACTTTGTTAAAAAAAAAAAAAAAATTTATTTTATGGTTTTCATGTATTTTTTAAAAAGTAATTTTCATACATAAATTACCAAACTCTCTTTAGTTGTTTTTTACAAGATAAAAAAGCTTGCAATAATTTAAATCATTCTTTCGAATGTAACCCATCATTCTTTTATATTTTTCTATTGTTTAGTCATAAATATTTTGTTTTGTTTCAATAATTTCTAAGCAGTGAATTATCTGATTCTTTAATATGTTTTGGTCTTTTAGAAGTTTTAATATCTAAATTTTTGAGTTATTTTTTTGCAGTATTTGAAACTGTCTGACAAATTTTTTATAAGCCATCGCACATTCAAGCAATGACTTTTTCATCAAATTGTGACACAAATTGAAGTCATACAAGAGCAAATCATGCAGTAGTGTAGTTTCTTAAATTTTTTATAAAATTATTTCAGTCTACCTCACAAATAGGTAAGTTCCTGTGCATAGCATGGGTTAACGACTAGTTCTTTTTAATTACGGCGATTAATGGACTAATATGTATTGGAGCTGATATTGGGCTAGATATGTGCGCAAGGGTGTAGACACCTCATTTTGTATCTGTTAGTAACCTTTAGTCTCCGACCCCAATGATGAGCTTGACATATGTCAACTAACGATAATTAAAGAGTTCACAAAAATTTGAAAGTAATCACAACTCAAACGTGCTTAAATCACTTTGAAAACTGTAAACTTAATGATTTTTTTTAATAATTAATAGTTGAGTACAAGGGGATTTGATTTGATTTCTCTTTCTTAAAATATAGACTAGGGGTAATTGCATTCCCCTCTTTTGAAGTTTGGAAGAATGACACTCCATCCCAAACCTCAAGAGAAAAAAATCTCCCCTTTTGTTTATACTAGCTCATTGGAGGCTCCTTGGCATACACCACACCAGTGTATTCCAAGCCTACTTATTCCTTTTTGCAGGATTTAGCCATTAACTTGACTTCGTCCATCTATATTGACGAGGAATTTAACTGTCGATTTTTTGCATTATGAAACATATTCAAATACATAGCCACGTAGATTGTATTTTGATATAAACTCAAATTCTTACTTCTAAAATATCTAAGAATTAACTCAAACTAAAACTATAAGAGGAAGAGAGAGAGTGCATGTGATGGGGAATTCAAAAAATGCACCACCTTAATAGAAAGTAGAGATACAAAAAACACAAAAATTCATCAATCTTAAGTGGAGAGAGAGAGAGAGAGAGAGAGAGAGAGAGAGAATAATAACCTTTTTCTTAGAAATTGAAAAATTACTCAAGACTTGTTTTATTTATTTAAAATTTACCTCATTTTCTTAGAAATCAATCAAATAGGAGTATAGGCTTATTGTTATTTATTTATTTTTAAAAAAATAAAGGTGCATAAGAATGTGAAGTGAAATAAACCCACCGTGCAAGCCTAAAGTGGTTCAGAACTTCTCTTTACGAAGTAGCATTGTGAACAACAATTTGCCACTTCCGAATTCAAAGAAAGAGTAGGATTTATGGTGGATTAGTCAAGAAAAATGAATAAAATTTTTATAATCATTAAGACCTGATTCTAAAATCTAATTGAAGTGATGGGTGATTGTGAAGTGATTATTTGGCAAGTTTCAATTTTTATGGTCTAAATAGTTGCCGGTTGAGGTTTTTTTATTCATGCAGCAGTTGGGAGTCAAAATTTGCATTTATGTTTTCAATCTTTTTTGTATAGAACTGGGTTGTTTGAATCGATGAAGTGATGATTGCTATTTTCCCTAGGAATTGCAACAGGTTGGGTTTGGGTCAGGTTTCTTTATGCCTGAACCTGACCTACGGGCCTGAACCCATTACTTGGACCCGCCCCGATTAATAAACGGATTTTTTTTTCCAACCCCAAACCCGCCCCGCCGGGCCCCGTGGGCTCCACGGGCCTCGTCCGTCATGCCCGGCCCCAAATCACAACACAAACACAAACGCAGATATCAAAAACTCAAATACAGATCCTAACACAAACATAAACACAGATTTCACAAATACAAAATTTTCAGATTTTCCCTTTCAAAATCACAATTACAAACACAAATTTCAGATTTTCCCTTTCAAAATCACAAACACAAACATAGAAACCCTAACACAAACACAAACACAAAAATTTCAGATTTATGATTTTCCTTTTCAAAATGAAAAACACAAACACAAAAATTACAAACACAAACAAAGAAAAAAAATTGAAAGATGAAATGAACTAAAAAAGAAAAAAGAAAAAAGAAAAATCATGGGCATGAGGCTGAACAAACAGAGCCGTGAGGTTGAATGAAGCCACGGGGCCGTGAGGTTGAGCGAGGCCGTGAGGGGGGGCCGATGGCAGTGCATGAGAGCTTGAGAGAGAGATGTGTTGCTGAGATTGAGATTTGAGAGCTTGAGAGAGAGAGAGAGAGAGAGAGAGAGAGAGAGGGGCGGCTGAGTGAGAGGAGTGTATATGGGTAGGGTTTAATATAAGTGGCATATATATAGTTAGGCATTTTAGCAATTTTACTTAAAGTTTAAATAAGTTGGGTCGGGTTCGGGTTTGGGCTGGATTTTAACAAAACCCAGACCCGCTTCAGTTTTTTTTTTTTTTTTTTAAAACCCAAATCTAGCCCTATTCTTTATCGGGTCAGGTAAAACCCTACCCATTAGGGTCGGGCTAGGCCGGGTATCTGCGGGTTGGGCAGAAATTGCCGTCCCTAATTTTCCCTATTTTGGGAATAGCATCTCAAGTTGTAACATTTGTTTTGAGCTAATTATGAATTATCGAGGAAGAATAAAAGTGTGAATCAAATATTTGAATCCCTTGTAAATGAACCAGTATCAAAATAATGATGGTGAACTTAGTTTGTTTGTCTTATTGTTTCAAAAACCATAAACAATAATGTATATATTGGACTCATTTGCTGTGTTTTGCATTGCTCTTGCTAAGGACATCATTTATTGCTTCTTCTTTTTTTCAGTCCCTTTTAGCCTTTGTTCCATTTATTGAAGGTATGCTCTTGTAGTTTACTACTGCTCTCTGATCTTTCCTAATGCCATCATTAGAACACACATATCATGCTTCAAATGATCAATTTTTCCATTTTGTTCAAGTTTGCCTAGCTCAAAATGATGAAAAAGATGTCTTTCTTCTTTTAAAGTTCCTTAAAAATGTCTCTGGCCACCTAAGAAACCCTTATTAATAAACTCTCTATTATTTGGATCAATATTTCTAAACCCTGCAAGAACCAAATTCCACATTTAGCATTATCAAAATCAGATAAAAATTAAACCCCAAATAATGTTTTGAGATTTTCTATTTTCTTGTGACCATTAAACTTTTGAGGCAGATTTATTGTTGTCTATTGGACTGCAAGACCAAATTATTATATGCTGCACATAATAAGAAACAGTGTGCTAAACATAGTATTTGTCGAAGCAAAACAGAAATTGAGAAAGATCCCACATCAAAAAAGAACCATTGAGTTAAAAAAAAAAAATGAAATTAGTAGTTGAGTAAAAGATAGTATTCCTTAAGAAATGAGTTTTGATTATTGACTTTATACAGTCATCTTGGGCGGTTTTAACATTACATATAATTTTGCCTTTATATATTCATCTACTTTAATTTAGATGTTTATAACTAAATAATGAATTCAATGAAGAATAAAAATCCAAAAACAACGTATATACATATCTATGTTATATATAACAATGGAAGTTTTGAAATAACTTTCTTTCTTCTCTTAAAGTTCCTTGGAAATGTCTTTAGCCACTTAAGAAACCTTCATTGTAAAACTCTTATGTATCTGGGTTAATGATCCTAAACCCTGCAAGAACCAATTTCCACATTTAGCATTATCAAAATTAGTTAAAAATTAAACCCCCAATCATGTTTTGAGATTTTCTATTTCCTTGTGACCAAAATTTTGAGGTAGATTTTTTTATTGTCTATTAGACTGCAAGATCAAATTATTATATGCTGCATATAATAAGAAACATTGTGCTAAACAAAGTATTTGTTAAAGCCAAACATAAATTGAGAAAGGTCCCACAACAAAAAAGAACCATTGAGTTAACAAATATGTAAACAGTAATTGGAGTAAAATTACAGCGTATACTCTATTATTGTTTCAAAACTATCAGAGGTAAATGCATTAAACTTTGGTTTTCTTTTCTTCTTTTTTTTAGATAGAGTTAAACAAATGTCAAATGTAAGAAAACTAAAATGTCAAAGATAAACAAATTGAATGGGTAAAACACAAATATAAAATAAAAATTGTACAATATGAATATGAAGTAAGAAGTTGTTGTAGATATTTCTAATCCTTGAAAACATTATCGACAAACCAATCCTAGCCACCCATAGCCCCAAAGTGATCACATTGTCGGCAGCCCACAAAAAATCATATCATCCACAAAATTTAGAAATCCAATGGAAAAGCCGAAGTTGGGGAAAAAGAAAAAATAAGAAGGGAAAGAACACACCTTAGCGGGACTTTCCAAATCTAATGCCTCTTTGGCAACTTTTGCGGAGGTAGAGAGAGAGAGAGAGAGAGCAATTGAAAATTTATAGTGTTAAAACTAACATAGCTAATTGCAGGATTGGCAATTGAAGGGTTTGAACTTCAAAAGAGCCAAACGGTTTTGAAGGGGGCAAATGAAGAGTTGAGAATTGGAAGAGGGCTGAATTAATGGTGAGTTGGATTTAATGAGTTAAGGAATGTGTAAAGTTATTCATAATGAGTTAGATTTAGTTAGTTAGAGAATGTGTAAAGTTGCACTATTTATTTATATATTAATATTGTTTAAAAAACGAAGGGAAAAAAAAGGTGACATGGTCGATAATGTGGCTCAACTGGAGCGTAGTAATAATAAATGCCATGCTTCATCTTTTAGATATATATATATATATATATATATATATATATATATATAGAGAGAGAGAGAGAGAGAGAGAGAGAGAGAGAGAGAGAGAGAGAGAGAGAGAGAATAGATTAGTAATGAAATATTTTATATTTATACAAAATTTTCTTTGCCAAAGTTTGACCTTGATTAGTAAAAACATGATTGATAAATTTAAAATAATAATGAAAAGTTTATCAAGCACCAAAAGATTTGCAATTGAAAATCTCTCCACAACTCATTGAAAAAAGAAAAAATAAGGGGGAAAATCTTGGAGACTCGAGGGTAGGTTAGTACGAAATATTTTTAATGTCAATTTAACAGAGTTTAGTCAAATGGATGTAAGGGGGAAAATATTTTCTCCCTCATAAACCTTAAGGAAGGGGCGTGTAATTACCCCTTATAGTATATATATAGAAGGAAGTAGTGTCACAACTCACAACCAAAATATTCCACTTGTTAAGATACCCAAAAATCCTCATGGACCGATACTTATAGCAAATCTTTCAATTTCCCATTGAGCTCATCACTCGGCTGTTTTGCAAAATGGGGTACAAAAGACTTGAACCTTAGACATCTCTTGTTGAAAATACCAAAAAGTAATGGTTACGTCTCTTTATTACACTAATAAGTTAGAGCATTCACGTTAGTGGAGGCAAAATTTTGACTATTTGACTGGCACTTGCAAAAGTCAATTTATCAATTTTATCTCTTCATTTTACAACACTCAGCATCAATGAACCTATATTTTACAAACACGAATATATAAAAGAGCAGTGTTTGTTTATTTATTTATTTTTATTATTGTTTTTTTTATGGGAAGAACAGTGTTTGTTTAATTGTTTTATTATACACTGTTGTGCAGCGCATTTTGTTCGCGTGTTAAGAACGTGAAAAACAGTGTGTAAACACATTTTTAGCCTATATAAAATGAGTCATTGACGGTGAATCTGAATCCTTTGGGCACTACATAATTGAAAAAAACATCCTTGATCACGTCCGAGTACTAGTACTCTATACATTTCCACATTACAAAACTACCTTACCTTATTCTTGTTCTATCTATGACGCAGAGAACCCAGGGACGACCTTTGCAATATCTGCCTCTCTCTCTCTCAGCCCTTCAACCCCTTTTTATGATAACCCATAATTCTTCTTCTTCATCTCTTGTCTTGTCTTGTGCCCCTCACCATCTCCTTCATATCAATCCTTATCTCTCTGTACAACACCAAAACTTTTCCTTCTTTTCTCAATCTCAAAGATTGGACTCTCTGAGTATCAGATTGTGCAACAGATTTTCAAGGCTCAGACTAAGTAAGTAACATAGGCAAGTGCTTGTTCCATTTCAACCTGAATTTTGTGTAAATAGTTGTTTTTTGAATCATGGGGTTTGACATTTTCAATTGTTGAAGCAGATAATTGTGTCTATTGGATGATGTGAGATCATGGTAAGACCTCTTTTCTAAGTCTTGGTCTTTGTTCTATGGCTTTGTTTCTTGTTAGTGTTAACGCATTGAATATTGTTCGTAAAACCAATTGTGGACAATGTACTAAACATTTGAGCGTTGCTTATTGTTGTTTTCCCAATAGCAGTAGAGGATTATAGCATAGCTGTAAGAGTATTGGACCATTTGTTGGGTTTGTGTTGGAATTTGGGTTTTGATCCTTTAGGTGGACCAAAAAGTGAAAAACAAATCAAGTAATGATTTTTTTTCTTCAATAGTTGGCATATGGGCAGAGTTTATTGATTAGGGGTTTTTCTTGTCATTGAGATTGTCCCAGGTTGTGAAGGATGAGTTCAATGGTTTAATCATATGTGGGTGCATGAGTTGTACATTTTTGTATCAAGAAATAAACCTACAAAATATAGTATTTTCTCATTGTTTTGGTTTACATAGGTATAGAATCTTATCGGGATCACACCTCATGAAGTGGAGGTCACTAGCTTGAATCTTCCCTTGGGGCCAAGAGTTACTTATTAAAAGAAAAGAAGCCTCTTGATTCGGTAACTTGGCCTATAAATGCAACAGGTGTTGCTAAATTGAATAACTTTTTTAGACATTCTAGTTAGATTATAGAGACTTCATAATATTACTGGAAATAATGTGTGTATTTTTTAAGGTTCTTGTTTTTATTCATTGATATTTGAAACTTCGAGAAACTTGATTTTGAGGAAATGTAAAAAGTAAAAATTGAAGAGCATTGGTCATACCAGGTTGTGAAGGAGATAATCATCAAGGGAGTTTTCATTGACTTGTTGATGGATAAGGGCTCTAAAGTTGCTCAATACTACTATTAGTCCTTCTAGCTGATTGATACCTCCCCCTTCATTAAGGAGGTCTTAAGTTTTACTTATATGAGGGGAGAGATTTGGGTATGGGGTGGCTACCCCCTGCAGCTGTAACCTTCCATTATTATTTGATTAAAATATACTCAATAATGAGGATCACATGTCATGTCATGGTGATCTTGATAGTTGTTCTCGAAATAAGCATTTTTGATAGTTACTAGTACTCAGGGAGAAGATTTTGGACATTGTTGATGACCATATAACTTAGGCAGAGGCATCAAAGTTACATTGTGAAGTTAAGAGACCTTCTCTTGACTTCTGGGGTTTTAGTGGAAGAATTTCAGAATCAACAATTAGGGTTTCGTAGAGTCAACAGTAAGCGGTGAAAAAGGAAAGATAGAACTTAGGACTCAGCACTTAGGGTTGCTTGGAGTCAACATCTAGTATGGAAAAAAAAAGACGTAAACACGGGAGTTAACCCTTAGTGTTACTTGGAGTCAAAACCAAGCAAATAGAGATAAGAACCATTTAGCACCAAGGGTTGTTTGGAGTTAGCTTCATGCATTCAAAGGAAATTCCCAATAAAAATTTTATTAGTCCATGAGCAAGTTGTCTACAATGGCGAATTATAAGGCCTTCAAATAGGATTCACAGGTTACATCAAGAAAGGTAAGGAATAACTCCATGACCATGTAAGGAAAAGAAATAAATCGTTACCAATTACATAAAAATACAATAATAAAAGCAAATAAATTAAAAAAAAAAAATCCTTGCCATCCATCTACATCAATCAACATTATTTGTAATCAATCATGATTCATGTCCAATGGAATCAATCAACATCAATGGGTCAACAGGCATATTTGGTGTTTTCTCTAGTCTTACTCCCAAAATCATCATATATGACAGAAAAAACTGATATTGAAGTCTATATTTTGGGCCATATTGTCCAGCCAACATAGAGTCGACACAAAATGGACCTATTTCAGGATTTTTATATGTGAGTTTAGGATCAGTCATTTGTTTCGTTAATTGCATTTGTTTGGACTATATATCATTTGAATTTATTGTGTTTAAATCTTTGTGCTGTAAGAATGTATATTTATGTTATATAGTAGGACATTGTTTGTGTTACATTAGAGTGTCATAGTTTGCATTACTGAATCTTTCTGTCAGCTTTTGTGCAACTTTATAAACATATTTCCTCAAGTTATTTTTGATTAAAATTTTTTAAGGTTATTTATGAGCTAATGAAATGATATTGAAGTTAGTTATGTTTTTTTTTACTTATTTAAAAAAAAAACAGAGAGAGGTTAGGTTTGTTTAAAAGGTTAACATAATTTTGGATCAAATGTCATCTTCCCTAGTAGGGAAGTGGAGGGTTAGGTCATGGGTTAAATTCCATGTGGACGTGTGAGTTGTATATTCACTCAATTAAACAAAGAGTCAAGAGGTCTGGAGTGATTGATATTGAAGGTTGTAAATACTGAAAAGAATTGTGATTTTGGTTAAAAGGAAAGATAAAAAAAGGCAGATCACCCCATTAAGTTTTTGCCAGATGGAATTGAGTGTGTTGTAGTTCCCCTCTCTCGCTCAACCATTTTCTTTGAGTTTGTTCATACTCGTTGGTGGTGTCAAGGTGCACCACATTTTTCTTATTGGTAAGTTACACATACACCAATTTGATTTTGAACCCACAATTTTACTTTCTACCCATTATTATGGGAGGAGGAAGGAGCTCATTGGCCAAAGCAGCACCACATTTTATACCCATGACAATACTGTCAAATTTTTGCAATCCCAATTTTTGACTAATTATTAACCTCAACCATCTCTAACTCTTTCTTGGTAATGGTTTGTGTTAATGAACTAGTAGTACAAGCACCTTGTGAGAATTAGAAAGGTTGGAGCAATGGGCTGGGTGGCAATCCTTTCAACCCCTTGAGTTTATTATCTCCTTCAATTGTTGGAGTAGACATTTTGCAAAGCCCAAACAAACTTGTAAATGAATATTTTGATTTACTTCCTATTTGCCCAAAAAAACTCATGGATATTGTAGCTGTGGCCTCTTCGTTTTGGAGTATTCCCTTAGATCTTGACTTAAGCAATTATATTCTGTCTACATTATCCATGGCCTTTTCCCTCATGAATGAATTGAGGTTACCAGCAAGTGATGGAGTCACATTACAATGAAGGGGGCAATGGCCCTTGCCTTGTTTTCATTCATAAAGTTAACTTCTTAACCAGGGCTGTAAATGAGTTGAGTCGATTATTAAAAGTTTAGAACTTAATTTAAATTTATTTTGAACACAAGCTGAAATCGAGCTTATCATCAAATTAGATTACATGTTCAAGCTTGATTCATTTTCTTGTCGATTAAACTCGAGCTTGTTCACAAGGTGTTGCAGTTGATTGTTCTCTGCATGTAATAAAGCAATTATTTTTTATTACTGAATGACTGCTTTTCTTTTCTCATCTTTTGTAGAAGATTTAGATATTTTGAATTTGAGTTTCCTCATTGAATAAAGTATCTTCACATATTAATAGATAAATAAATAAAATGTGGAGGAAAAGAAGTATATGATCACTTGATTAAGTTAGTTATATAATAACCATACTCCTTAGCATTTCTGTAATTAGCCACAATCAATTTGCCAAATCGTTAATATTAGAATCATTGTTGAAATGCATGGTGCAGTGAGGAAGATGAGAGAGAAAAGAAAAAAAAAAAAAAAAAGGCTTTGCGGTACTTCTAGTGCTAAAGAAAGGAGGATAAGAAGTTGGGAGTACTCAATTTGTTCAATGGCAATTCATCGGGGCTGCTTAAATGCTGTAAGTCAATGACAAGTTTAACTTTAATTCTGATCAATCTCACTTCCAAAGGAAGCAACTAAACTTGCTCTTACACTAAATTAATCATTCATTGAGGAGGTTGCCTATGAATCCACTATATATCATTCATTACATGGCATGTCATGCAGGGGATGGCTCCACTCCTGTTAGTGAGTGGAAAGTTTTTTTTCTTCATCTTTTTCAACGAAAGCAACTCATTTTTGTTCTTACATTAAGCTAGAAGAATGTTTGAAATCCACAGATTATTATCAGTAAATATATGACTTCCACCCCGATTTCCTGTATGCCAGTAGAACATGGAACATGAAGCATGTAACCTTTTTAAAAGCTGAAATTGCTTTCATTTCCTCACTTGTCTACTATGGGTTGTGGCTCTCTCTGATGTGGTAATGGCATTCACTAGAGAAAGGGGACTCTGTGATGAGGGAGAAGGAAGAAGATTTTTATTTAGTATTATTTATGTTTGCAACTCAATTGTATTTGTATGTTTTAGGTCCTAGTAGTTTATTAGGCTATTAGTATTTTAATTTGGAAGCAAGGTTATTTGTAATAAGGCAATTAGGGTTTCCCAGTCAATTAGAATTAGGGTTTAGCAATCCTTTATAAGTAACCTATTGTACTCCTTGAGGAGTTAGTTGATATTTTGATAAATGAAAAAAATGCCCGTCTAGTCTCTTTTTGGCTTGGTGTTGACTCCAGGTCTACCCTAGGTGTTGACTTCTAATGGTTTTCCTGCTTGATGTTGACTCCAAGCAAGGCGTAGGTGCTGACTCCTAGGTTATATCCTTTATTTTCCTGTTGTTTCATTTTGTTCTGGTTGTCCTGCGTCACTCTGAGGCTCACATTACACCTAAATTGGGGTGGTCTTCTATAATTTGGCTTATGTTTGCATTTAGTGTGGGCTCATCACACACAAACACATGGATACATTTGTGTACATAGTTTTAGGTCTTGACTCAGGTTGCAAATTGGTGGGGTGGGGTTTGGACAAGTCATAGGTTCAGGTGATGCAAAGACAAACAAATTGTAGGACATTTCCTTTCAAAAAAAAAAAAAAAAAAACTATAAATTGTAGGTTTTTATTTTATTTTTTGGGATAGATAACGAAAAATTTTATTAATAAAAAATAGCCAACCCAAGTACATTAGGGATGTACTATGGGGGCAAAAATCAAGAACCAAGATTACAATGATCAAGTAAGACGTGAAGGAAAATAAAAGAAAAATGCGATAGAGCCACACTCCAAATAAGGAGAGTATGTAAGAAAAATGACTTAATCTGTAGCAAGGACTGTTCGTATCCCTCAAAGCATCTAGCATTTCTTTCACTCTAAATACACCATCGTAGATATTAGACTCTTTGATTTCTCAAAGTACCATCATAAATATAAAGCTAAGTTCTTCAGTTGCCCTTGAAATCTTTTTAAGCGTGGCCTATTAGATTACTGGTCCCAGCCTTTTCGTGCAAACATTATTGGTTATTATTGTACTTAAAGAAGGTTGCTTGCACTCAGATTTCAGACAGTTTGTCTTTTATGTGTTTCCTTTGGGCTCCATTGACACTAAATATATTACTTTTCATATCAAGAAAAATAAAACTTTGCTGTGGAATGTATTCTTGAATGAATACTTGTCTTCTGGAAGAACCACAGAGAATACAGTTGGTGGACATGAAATGCCTAGCCTAGACTGTAGATGATTGTATTTTCCTCAGTGGTTTATCAGAACGAAACTCGTCGCTAAAAATTTTGATTACTTAGGTTCCCTGTTTCTTGTTAGTCTCAGGACCAATTGATTATTGGTCGACATGATGAATTAACTACCTTTCTTTTTCCCCTTTTTTTTAGCTTTAATTTTTATAAAAAGTTCATAATCCTTCCATAACAGATTTGATTGATTCTCAAGATTACCCAGGAATCCATACTTAATCGGAAAAGTGAGTTCAATAATATTATTTTTTAGATTTACCAAAAGGGGTAAAGAAAAGTGATGATGACAGTCTTAGAGGTCACAAATGATAAAAGCCTTAGAGGTCAGCACAGCCCACGATACATAGCATATCATAAAATCTTTTAGCAACATGTAATTAACATCGAGTATTCTACCCTACCTACCTTGAAACACTTATTAGTCCCGGAAATTTTCTCAAGTATTCACGTTCCAAACCTATTGATAGATTGGTAGCTCAAGTGCTCAACTGACACTTCTTGATATTTTCGGCGAAGATATCTATGATTCAAATTCCGTCACCCCGTGACTTTAAATATTGAATTATTAAAAAAATAGTTATCTTATGAATTTAAATGTAACTACTAAGCCTTTAGTGGACCGACATAGAGAATTTGCATGACTGCATTAGCATCAAGTATTGTCTTTTTTTGGGGGGAAGGTTTGGTTGTGTTATGTTATGACTCTTTATTCTTTCTTTTCTTTCTTTTTTTGGCTAAATCTGGACTCTTTATTCATGGCCGACTGGGTGTGGAAAAATTCTATGTGAAGAAGAGTGTAATTTTCTTTTTCCTGTGATGTGACATTGGCTGGTGCACAAAACTTTCCTTGAAAGTGGTAGAATATTAAATATAGAGCCCGTTTTCCCGCTTTAAAGTGCTTCCAACGATAAAAGTTGTTAGGTCTAGACACTTTTGACTTTCATGAAAGCACAGCATATTTTATTTTTCTCACCTTCTGTCTCTCTTGAACAATTTACTAGTTGTAACTAATAAGCATTTCCTCAGTAAATTTATTCCTCCATGTAAAACACAATTTTTATTTGCAATAATTTTTTTTAAAAAAATCTATTTCTTTTGCTATTTTGCATCAAACCTAAATTTTTATTTTAGTTGAAAAGTAACTTATCCGGCAGTTAGCAAACTTTTACTAATTCTTATTTAAATCTTTTCCATACATCACTTTTTTTTTTTTTTTTTAATATTATCATTAACATTCTGCCTCATTAACAAATTTCAAATTTTGTGTAACTATATCCACATAGTATCATTAAATGTAAATGTGATAGGCTATAGCTATTTATGAATCTGGATGAGCACTACATAAATGCATAGCTGGATCCCCAGTCCATCCCTTTCCTCTGCTTGTATTTTTTTCTTTCTTTGTCTATTCTTTTTTAGGGAGACAAAGGACAGAGACTGGTTCAACCTGCAACACAGAAACTAGAGTATAGAGTAGGTGCCAAATTGCCATTCAAGCTTGACCTATTTTTCTAGTGGTAGAAGGGTGTCTTCACATGGACCCCACATCACCTTTCTACCACTTATAACTTGTTATGTGGGCGAGTTATGACGTCAGTATAACTCATTTTTCTATTTGTTATTTGGATGGTATTGCCTTCAAATTTTTTACCCACTGTTAAGAGTTTATTTGAGATCTGTTTATTTTGTTGAAACTGAAAATTTTTGATTAAAAGTACTGTAGATAAAGGTAAAGTTAGTTGAAATAGTATAGTGAGATCTATGAATAGTACAAAAAAGTGCAGTGGGACGCATGAATTGTAACAAAAATAAGCTGAATAGTAAAATAAATTGGCAAAAATAATCTTGACAAACCGACACTAAATATCAATTTTTTAAAAAAAGAAAAAAAAATCTAATTTTATTTTGGTATGTGTTGGTAAGCTAAGCTGTAAAGGCTGTAACGGTTGTATAATATTTTTTTGACTAAGGTTGTATAATATGATACGGCTATTCTACTATTGGTCATGTGTTTATTTGGCGTAGCAAGCATTAAATTATTTCAACTTTTTTTTACCCTTTCAAGACTTTTACCCCTTCAAGATTTTACAACTGTATATACGATATAGTGTCTACTAACCCCATTTTACCACCCCGATTTTACTGCAGCTATACTCGCCGCTTTTCAGTTTTCACCCCCCACATTTATTTAAAAAAATATTAATAGCCTTTTTTCCACTTCTCAAAAAGACCAAAAACCCCATCCTCAAATCCCCAAATTCCCTCTCATTTTTCCTCTACTCAACACTCCTTTGTGGGTCCCAACCTGCCACGCCATCACATCAGGTCCATTTTTGTCATTTCACTCACGTGAATAAATCCATAAAAATATCCACAATTCTCACACACACACATATACACACACAAACACACACACTCTCTCTCTAAAAAGCTGAATCTCTCTCTTTCTCTCTCTTGGTGGGCTTTGGAGCCATCGAACCAAATTTCGGACTCTTCTTTATATATATATATTTCAAAAAAGATCAGGACCGTCCTTTCACCCAATCCAACGGCCCATATTAGTCGGCGTAGTTGTTAGTGGTTACCCAATCTCTCTTCCCTCCTTTGTGGTTTTTATCATAAACCCTAGCCGATACTCTCTCACTCTCTCTCTCCCTCACATAAACTTCGTGAACCGCCATAACTCTCCGATCTTCGATCTCTCTCTCTCTCCTCTCTCAGATCTTAGGCTTTTAGATATTTCTTTAAATTTTTTTAAAAAAATATAAATTATTTGTGTAATCTTTTATCCTCTTGTTATTCTAGAGTTATAGAATTAGATGTATCTTTTTTTTGTAAAGTCTGAGTTGATCGGAACCCGATTCGTGAAACGGTTCTCTGTATCGTAGTGTTTCTTTTTTCTTCTTTCTATTTAGTGTTTGTTTGTTAGTTATCCTTTTTTTTTTTGAACTATTTGGGTCCGGATCCGAGTCCGATCCGAAACCGAGTTGGTGAGTCCGAGTCTGAGAAATCTCTCTGTGGTGGTTTCGGTTCATGGAATCGGCGAGTCTCTAGCCTTTTCTCTCTCCGATTATTCCGTACGCGTTTTCTTTCGTTTTTGGCAAGTTGTTCAGTATGCGCTGAAAGAGTCGAAACTCAAAAGAGTCCGAGTCCGAGTCCGGGTCCGAGTCCCAGTCCGAGTCGAGTTTGTTTGTGTGTGTTTGTTTTTACTGAGTCAACTCGGAGGGAGACTCAGCGAGTCGAGAGAATCGGATTTGTAATCGAGCCACGACTCGTGCCGATTCGATAGGGAACCGAACGGCAATGCCGTCGGTAGGGATGCGGCGGACTACGAGGGTGTTTAATGTCGTGAATGTGGTGAAAGACGGCGGTAGGGTTCTCCGGTCAGGCCGCCGCCTTTGGCCCGAATCGAGCGACTCCTCCAAGGTCAGGAGAGGCAGCGGCGGCGGCGGTGGCGGCGACGACGGTGGTGACGAGTGGTCCAAAATGATGAAGAACTCCCAAAACAACAGCTCCGCCGTCGCCTTCAAGCAGACCTCCTCCTGGTCCCACGGCGGCGACGTCAAGAGAGTAGTCGCCGCGCCAAATGTCGCCGATGCGGCAGCAGCAGCAGCAGGCGCCGCCGCCCTTGATTGCGAAATTGAAAAGCCGAGGAAGAGGAGCAGAAAGGCGGTGAAGGTTGAGGAGAGTGTGGATAAGATGTTTGGGGTTGTGTACAGCAGAAAGAGGAGGAGAAATTCGGACAATGATAAGATGTATGGGATTCGATTTGCCCGTAGGCAGCGGAGGAAGGCTGACGATGGTAGTGAGGAGTGGGTGATTCCGCGTCCCAAGCTTTCTGTTGCTGTTGTGGGTAGTGGGAGCGATGATGATGATGATGGGTTTGTAGCGAGGTTTTTGTGTTCGGTTTTGAGGTACATGAGGAGGGCAAGGCTGACATTGTCTCAGCTTTTGAAATTCTTGTGCACAGAGCCGATTGCAGGCGTCTATGCTTCGCGTGGAATCCAATTCTCGAGGGTAAGTAGTTGCTCTGATTCTGATTCTGATTCCAAAAGGGGAAACTTGAATTGATGTTGGTTTATTTTTGTTCTTTCAATTGTAACACAACATGGATAGTTTCAAGTTTCAACTTTTCATGAAGAAAATTAACTGAACTGCATTCTTGTTAATAGTGGATAATAATTGTGAACTATTCAATTTTGTATTCATTATCATGGTAATAGTACTACTGTTCAAAAAAAATTATGGTAATAGTAGGTTAAGTTGATGGGGAATCTGATTTGAATAGTGTTATTATGCTTTTGTCACTTACTTTTATAAAGTTGAGAATTTGATTTGAATTATGTGTTTTAGGCTTATTTGTTCTGTGTTTTTTTATTTTATTTTTTTTATATGTTCTTTCAGGATCCTCCCACCACTAGTGTCTCTGGAATATGCAAGTTTTTTGGGACCTTGGAGCATATTCCCATGTTTTCAGTGGATTTTTCTGCAGTTCCTCGTTGTTTCAAGTACATGTATTACGGGATGTTTCTGAGGTTTGGTTGTCGGAATTTTGTCCTTGTAAATAAGTTGATTAATATGGACACAGATTCCGACACAATGACCGACAGTGAAGAAGATGAGAGCGAAGAACAACACCATATTATCATCACTTCTGACAAAGATGTGTCTGAAGGTGTCCCCCCTGCAAGAGATTCTTCCGAGAACAAAAGCATTGTGCATGAAGTTCATAACACTGAGAACAGGTCGATCTTACATCCGTCTGTTCGAGCTTCAAAATTAGCTGGTCGAACCGCACAATACAGAAATGGTTTAAATTCCCGTGGTATTCGGAAGAGGAGAAGCTCAACGAGGAGGAGGAGGAGGAGTGCTAGAAATCCTTTAATGGTGGGTATGCACAAATCTGGTGGAGCCCTAGCTTCCGATGTAATCAATAGTAGGAGAAATGGCTCGCCTTTCTCATCTGTGGTGACTAATAGTAAGTGTAGGAGTTCAGTTCGGATTGCCTCTGCACGACAAGATAAAGAAGTGAGTTCTGCCACGTTGGGATCCACACGTGAGATAGATTCATCTTCCTGCTCTGCAAATATATTGGTGATTGAGTCAGACAGGTGTTACCGGGAAGAAGGGGTGAATGTCATGTTAGAATTCTCTTCTTCAAGGGAGTGGGTTATTGTAGTCAAGAAAGATGGATTGACAAGCTTTACCCAAAAGGCTGAAAAAATTATGAAGCCCTATTCTTGCAATCGTTTCACCAATGCAGTAATATGGAATTTGGATAATGGTTGGAAGCTAGAGTTTCCCATTCGACAGGACTGGTTTGTTTTCAAGGATCTTTACAAGGAATGTTCAGACCGTAATGGTATGGCTCCAACTGTTAAGAACATCCCTGTGCCTGGGGTTTTGGAAGTCTTAGACTATGGGAATAGAAATGATATTCCCTTTTGCAGACCAAATTCATATATCTCTACAGAATATGATGAAGTGTCTAGAGCTTTAGCAAGGAGGACGGCAAATTATGACATGGATTCTGAAGATGAGTTGTGGCTAGAGAAATTCAATAATGAATCTTTTACTCAGAATGAGCTTCATCAGCATGTTTCTGAGAATAATTTTGAGTTAATGGTTGATGCATTTGAGAAGGCTAATTATTGTAGTCCAGAAGATTTCCCTGATGAGAAAGCAGCTGCTAATCTTTGTCTAGATCTGGCTAGTAGGGAAGTAGTAGTAGCTGTGTATAATTACTGGATGAAGAAACGGAAGCAAAAGCGCTCAGCGCTGGTTAGGTGTTTTCAGGTAAAATCGCCATTATGTTTAAGATATCTCATTTCATATTGGCAATGTGTTACTTACACAAAAAATTGGCAGAGTGTTTATTTTATTTATTTGTGCTTTGGGCATGGCTTATACTATTTGTTGGTTAGATTTG
This sequence comes from Quercus tomentella, assembly GCA_028535165.1. Classification (NCBI taxonomy): domain Eukaryota; kingdom Viridiplantae; phylum Streptophyta; class Magnoliopsida; order Fagales; family Fagaceae; genus Quercus; species Quercus tomentella. The sequence goes on from JAPQVY010000156.1 coordinate 37,204,730, forward strand.
TAGAACCAGCGTTTCTGTTTGTACCATTTTATCGTAGTATAATGTTATAAGTTTTTCTTTAATGATGCAATTTCGTATTATAAGTTTTTCTTTAATGATGCAATTTCGTATTCTCTCTCTCTCTCTCTCTCTCTCTCTCTCTTTGTGGGTTGATGTGTGATTCAATTTAGTCAGCTTATGTTGTAATCCTGATAAAAAAAAGGGTCCAGTTCTGGCTTGGATTCAGTTGAGCTTCTGATAGCAGAATGTAATAAAATTTTTATTTTTATTTTATTCATTTTTGTAGAATGTTAAGAGGATCATAAAATGGAGATATGTTTGAAAGAGTGTAAAATATCATTTTGTTGAGATAATTCTTAACCATCTCTTCCTTATTTGATGTTTTTGCAAACAAATATTGCATGATAGTTGTATAAGGGACATGTGAGATGCTTCAATCTTCTGTACCATCTTTCATTTGAAATGTGTTCTTGGAAAAAAAACAGTAGTGAACTTCCTCAATTCCTGCTCTCCTGTGGTCCCATGAACTTGGTTCACTAATATAGCAAATGTATGTTGCATATGCTACTAGAGTGCTTTGCACTTGAAGGAGCCTATGTGTATCAACCTGGGATATTTGAAATTCTTATATTCATTTAATACTGTAATTCTTGAGAGATGATCTGCCCTTTGCTTGCCTCCCCCCCTTACCTTCCATCTCTCTTCTTCATCCCTTCTTTGTGGTGTACATATTGCCAATTTTGGCTTATAAATTGCTGTTGAATTGTTATTTGATCAGTGTAAATGATTTTTCTATACAGGGTCATCAACCCAAGAGGGCTCCAGTGATCCCTAAGCCAATTTTACGAAAGAGAAGAACATTTAAACGACAGCCGAGCCAAGTTGGAAGAGGCAAACAGCCGTATATCTTGCAAGGTAATTGATACAATTTTAAGTTTTAACATTCCTGTACCTGATACCTGGTTAAATTTGGGATTCAATGTTGAGGTGACGAGACGAAATTAGGGTGTTGAACTAGGATTACTTTTCTTGTCATTCAAATTAACTGTCTATGGTGTTATTTGGAAAGTATTAGACATATCTGCTGTTTATAATTTTTTTTAAGTGCAGTTGTATGTTATATTGTTAGTGATGCTTTAAAAAAAAAATTTATTCTAATTTTAATTATGTTAAAATTTGAGAAAATAGGATTTAAAATATTCTGGTTAATAAAATTTCTCAATCTTGTGGTGGTTAATTGATTTTTATTCAAAAGTGGTCTCACTGAAAGTGTATAGATTGTTTTGGCTAATTTAATTAGAGTTGTGAACCTTGATCAAATTGCCCGAAACACTTTATTGTGATTTGTGACTTCGCGAACTGTTCTGTTTTTGGTGGGAAACCAATAGCAAGGCTTCATTTCCATGTTCTTGGGTTTTTTCTGGTTCTGATTGATATAGTTTTTTGGCCTTTTCTCTTAATTTGTATTTTGGACTTTTATTATGCTAAATATTAAGCTTTTGAATTAATCTAAAACCAAGTCAACATATATGGATGTAACTCATGCAAACTGGTTTGCAAAATCTTCAGTCCTCTCCTGGATGCGATATTGTAATCGGTAGTGTTGAAATAATCATATTAAAACTTAAAAAGTGAAAACTGAGTTTTACTGTGCATGTCTTTTCGTAAGCATCTGCACTGTACTTGTGTTACATGTTTTGTCCTAACAACTGTATTCTGTCTTCTATTAATGTACAGCAATGGCAGCTGAACAAGATGCTTTGGAAGAAAAGAATGCCATGCTTAAAGTTCAAGAAGCTAATGCATCAGCAAACAGATCTGTGGAATTTGCTATTCTCAAACGTAAAAGGGCTCAATTTCTTATGGAGAATGCAGATTTAGCAACTTACAGAGCCATGATGGCAATTCGAATTGCCGAAGCAGCACGAGTTGCCGAATCACCAGATGCTGCAAGTTGTTTTCTTGACTGATGGGTGTAGGTTTTCCCGAGGGATGGGCATGGCGATTTTTTTTTAATTTTATTACATGAAAGATTGCAGTACAGCCCTGCGGCTGTTTTTGGAAGTCGTCAGAAAGACTACCCTTGAAAGATTGTAATTTTGTATAGATTTTGATTGACTGTACATTCTGTATTATTATAAGTTCACACCAATCGTGTACAAGGAGGTTTAGTTGATTTCCTTAAGGAAAAAAAGAAAAAGTAAAAAAAAAAGAAATACATGAAAAAATTTAAGCCCTCAGTCATGCTGATGCTTAGAGATGCTCTTCAAGAATATGCGTGTTTTATTTTTTAGCTTCTCTTTAGAGGTATAGTGCATTTTCTGTTCATATTGGTTGCTCATTCAAACCAAAACTGCATTTGGGCTTCTGATTATGTTGCTAGTTGAAGTCGAAAACTGGATAGAATAAAAGGATGGTCATAAGAAACGTTCATTTGGTGAAATTTGTCAAAATGGCATTTTATTTCTGGGACTGAAACTAAAAATTTTATGTATTACTCCTGGCCTGGGACTGAAACTAAAAATTTTATGTATTACTCCTGGCTGCTATTTGCAACTGGAGTGGCTGTCCAGTCTTGCAAAATATGGATCAAATCCCTCCTATTTTGACAGCAAAACCCTTTTGATACGTAGACTTGAAAAGAAAAGAAAAATGACATATTTGGTACAGTGCACTGATTGGGTGATCACGAGAAGGCCATGATTCATGAACGCTCAGGATGTGACCGCTCATGCTTGCTCCTTGCTCGTTTTATGGTTCGTTTAATTTGCTGATTGTGGACCCATGCTCCTCGACCTCACTTGTGAAAACAATAGCCTTTTCCAGCTTCTGTGTACACCAACTGGCCCAATATTTAAGTGCTCGGTCTTCAACAGCCCTTTTGTAAATTTTTTTTTTTAAATAAAAAATAAATTAGTTTCAATTATATTAGTGTCATCTTTGTGCAGTGTATGATAAAGCTTGATAATATATATATTTTTTATTATATATATGATACATAATTAATTAATAAGTATTAAAATAAGAAGTCAAATTAGCTCTTTTTGTAACTCTAAAAACTAAATTAAAAAAATATACCTTTCGATAATTTACATGTCAACATTAAAGAAGTCAAAAAAGAAGAATTACTAGTCTGAGTAGTCTCTAACCTGTATAATGCACAAAATGTTCAACAAAACATATTTATATATGATATATATTTAAATAATAAGAACTATAAAAATATATAAAAATTAATAAATAAAGAGTCTAATTAGAGAATTCTTAGAAATGAACCTACCTAATATAATTATAATTTTTTAAGAAAATAAAATGTGATTTAATTCGAATTTCAATGGTGTTGGCTTACTTTGTCATAAAAGGCTTGAATTATACTTAATTTATACCAATATAGTTTAATAATATTATTTAACTCTAAAAAACAAATTTATAGAAATGATTTAAAAAAAATGTAGGCTTTTAAATTCTTATGTGACAACATTAGGAAAAATTCATAATAGTAATTTTTTTTTCATTTTATAATAATATGATGCTCAAAAGGTTTATTGAAAAATATTTATAGATAATATATATTTAAATATTTATTAAGAAATAAACAATAAAAAAAAAATGAAAATTTGTAGAAAATATGCAATGCAATTAATTAGAATTTGTTTAGAAAATATTTAACGCAATTTAACTAGAGTTTGTTTTGTGTTGGGTTTCTTTATTCTAACAAAAGAATGTGTTCTAAAGAATGTGAAAATATGTGAAGAACTTTATGTGTCAACATAGAAAAAGTCAAACAAAAAAAATCAAAGGATCTATTTTATATATACTAATTGTGGACCCGCGTAGCTTAGGTGTACATATGTATAATCTATAATGTAATTATTTTTGTAAAGGGATATAATATATAATATGTAAGTTAACTAATACATATATGCAATTTGATTTGATTTTTTTTTTGGGTAGTTTGCATAAATGTTAAGCAGTTAAACATAATGTATTTTGCATTTAAGCATAATTAATCAAAAAGTTCTAAAATAATCGTAGTGGTGGCAACGTTTTTTTTTTTTAAATATTATTATTATTATTTTGAGTTCTATTTGGAATTTTTTACTTAACTCTACCGTAATCAGTTTATTTTTTATTATTTTTGTTATGTTTTTGTTTTTGGTGGTTGATTAAGAATTGATAAAAGTAATACGTTTTCATCCTAACCCCATTCGCATAATAGAACAATTGCGACTGCGAGTCCATATTCGGCATAACGCTTAACAAATATGGTAGAATCTCCCATATTGTCAATTTTATAGTGTTGAAATGCAAATTAGAATCAACAATTAGCAACCTGTTAATTGTCACCTCCCTTTTTACAAAGCCCAATACAACGCAAGCCCAATTATGGTTGGGCCTATTATTCTCTTATATTTAACATAGCCTAAGTCCTTTTTCTTTGAAAATTTTGGAGTGTAATTTGAGGATAGAGTGGGCTTATATCAGCTTATTCATGTGTCCAAGACATGAATTTTGCCAAGTGAGCTTGAAAAGCCCATGTGCAACACAGAGCACCTAAGTAATTTGTTGTATGTTCCCATACCTCAAAGCCATAAATAATATTTGGACCCTACTAATGCTAACTGATGAGATCATTCAAATTTAGCGAGTTCTTAAAGGGGTCGTTTCCCCCTCAAAGAGCAAAGAAAAATTAGTTTACCTAACCAGATTATTCAAAATTGGTAGCAAACCAAATTGTTGAAATACTCAAAAACGCACATTGCTGAAGGTTGCCATTCTTTCAAAAATCCATCAGCCAAAAGCTTCAATCGGTACCTAAAGATGCATATTAGACATATCTCTGATCTACTAAGCCAAGCATTACTCAAGTTTTGTCTACCTCACCAACTACAATTATGTTTTAACTTAGGCCTAAGCTTCTGATTATAGGAAGCACCAAATTTCAAAAAGTTCTTATGTGCGTGGTAGCATAAGTATTGCGCTCTCTCTCTCTCTCTCTCTCTCTCATTTGTATTGTAATCCTAGTTTATCATCATTATCTGATCATTATCATGCTTCCTTCTGTGAGTGAGAACCTTTTTAACAGTGCAATCTAACCTCCATTGTTCAAAACATTAGAATGAGGAGGGGCTCAAATCCCTTTTCTTTTGAACTTAGGTTATAGGGGTAACGCCCCAAAATCATAAATGATGTGAACCCCGTCAAGAATAACGAGACCCAACAACGAAAAGGAACCCAAGATCGTTCTATGGACAGATTCAAATGGGAGACCTCGACCCGTTGTTTATGACAAACAAGAATCTCGGTATAATGAAGACACCACAAACGGTGGTGGAAACTCTGTTTGATAAGTCGAGATGAACGCCACGGGAATTCCCGATAAGTTCGAGTAGTTCTTCAAAGAACCAAAGAGAATAAACCTCACAAGTTTTATCAATAATATCTGAAAAACGTTTACAGACTTAGATGACTATTTAAGGGCTCCTTAAAATTTGACAGACAAGAAAATATATTCTAAAATAACTCCTAATTGATACCTTACCATATTAGGAATAAAGTTTGACCTAAAAAGTATTAAATGCATCTAAAAACAGGGAAATAAATCACATAAACCTAGAATAACGTTTTTTACATAGACCCAAAATATTTCATGCCAATTCTTATCCTTGACCGGATCCTTCTAGAACTTGAATCAAGGTGATGATTTTTCGTTGCCCACGTGGATCATGCTCAATGGGCCTCCACGAATTTGCTTGAGCCCATAACTCTTGGATGAGTCCGTTGAGTACATCCTTGAACTTCTTTGCTCGTGCTCTTGTAACCGGCCCAATTGGTACTTGAACGAGATCCTTCGAAGCGGTGCCTTGATTTCCATCAATAAATAATAAAAGTCTATTCAATCTAAATAATCCATAAAAAAATATTAAATAAAAGCAACCAGCAACCTAAAATCTCATCACAAATGTCAGAGCTCTAATCCACCAAAGATAAAACATCCTCAAAATAATTCTCCAGTACAATGTTTAATGCCATAAAAATAATAATAAAATTCTCAATTCCACAAAATAATTCGTGATTATTGTCTTTCAAGAATATTTACTTCAATAATCCCTCTAACGTATCTATAAGGGGAAATAAAGGGGGGGTGAGATAACTCAATAAGTGGAATTCACTAATATTGGGGTGTGGGAACAAACCTTTCAAATAAATAATTCTTACAACAAATTCATAACTTGTAACTCATAAATATTTTATCAGCAAATACTTCATATATATATAAAAAAATATCTTTATATTGTGAGCCATCATAATACATATATCAATACCATCATATAAACAATTTCCTAGGCTTTTCTTGTGGTCAAAGTTTACACCCCGTTGACTGGGTTGTGTTGCCTCCTTTTAGAACTAGAACCTCCTTTTCATCCACTTTCTTAAGGATGGCTCCTTTGGAACTTAAAGGTGCACTCCCTTACTAAGGAGCTTCATTTTTGGATCCTCAATGGTATACTCTCTTGTTAAGGAGCTATCAAATGTGCACTGTCCTCTTTCTTGGGACTATCCCTTGCTAAGGACTAGCTGCAGTATGATTGTCCCTTACTAAGGACTAAATACAATACTGAGCTTTTAATCATGACTTGCCATTGGTTTTCAAAACATATTCAATATGCTCACAAAAATAATCCATTCATAATTCTAAAAAATATAAAGATACATTCACACATACAAATTTAAATAAATTCAGGTTGTCCTGCAAGTTTTTCATAAAATGAATAGTCAATGTGCACATCAAAAATTTATAAAATATCAATTTATATATAGAATATCAACATATTTCTTGATATGAGAATAGTTTGATAATCAACACTATTTTGGGAAAACCCCCAAAATTAGTAAACACCACTTACCTCTTATTTGCAAAAATATGAAATCAACCACCCTTGAGTCACACTAAATCAGTAGAATTAGAACCTAGCAACACCAAAAATAGGTTCATCAATACATGAATTTCCCACTTAAAATCAGTTTTCACACTTAAATGGTTTAATCTATCAATATCAAAACCTACGGAGATGTTAGATTCTTTGTGCCACTCTGATTGCGGTACTGAGTGTAACGCCCCAAAATCATAAGCAATAAAAGTCTATTTAATCTGAATAATCCATAAAAATATTAAATAAAAGAAACCAACAACCTTAAATCTCATCACAAATGCCAGATCTCTAATTCACCAAAGACAAAATATCCTCAAAATAATTCTCCAATACAAAGTTTAATGCCATAAAAATAATAATAAAATCCTTAGTTCTACAAAATAGTTCGTAACTTTTGTCTCCCAAGAATCTTTACTCCAATAATCCCTCTAATATATCTGTAAAGGGAAATAAAAAGGGGTGGGGGGGGGGGGGTGAGATAACTCAATAAGTGGAATTCACTAACATTGGGGTGTGAGAACAAACCTTTCAAATAAATAATTCTTACAATAATTTCATAATGTGTAACTCATCAATATTTATCATCAAATACTTCATATATATATATATATTTATTTATATTGTGAGCCATCATAATATATATATTAATACCATCACATAAATAATTTCCTAGACTTTTCTCGTGGTCAATGTTTACGCCCCGTTGACAAGGTTGTGCTGTCCCCTTTTCGGGACTGGAACCTCCTTTTCATCCCCTTTCTTAAGGATGGCTCATTTCGAATCTAAAGGTGCACTTCCTTGCTAAGGAGCTTCCTTTTTGGATCCTCAATAGTATACTCCCTTGCTAAGGGGCTATCAAATGTGTACTGTCCCCTTTTCTGGGACCATCCCTTGTTAGGGACTAGCTACAGTATGATTGTCCTTTGCTAAGGACTAAATACAATACTGAGCTTTTAATCACGATTTGCTATAGGTTTTCAAACACATTTCAATATGCTTACAAAAATAATTCATTCATAATTCTAAAAAATATAAAGATATATTCACGCATACAAGTTTAAATAAATTTAGGTTGTCCCACAAGTTTTTTCATAAAACGAATAGTCAATGTGCATATCAAACATTTATAAAATATCAATTCATATATAAAATATCAACATGTTTCTTTGATATAAAATAGATTAATAATCAACACTATTTTGGGAAAACCCCCAAAATTAGTAAACACCACTTACCTCTTAGTTGCAAAAATAAAGGAAATCAACCTCCCTTGAATCACAACAATTCAGTAGAGTTAGAACCTAGCAACACCAAAAATAGGTTCATCAATACACAATTTCTCACTTAAAAAAAAAAAAAAAATCTATTTTCACACTTAAACGGTTTTATCTTAGACAATATTGATATATCCAAAATCCTCTATTTAATCACTTAATTATCCAATACACTTTCAGCTTTGATAAGATTTTTGGACTTAAAAATGCTGCTGCCTAATCTGATTTTTCCATTGATATAATCATGGATATTCAAGACTTCAAAATGGCCAAATAAGAGCATCTCTAGCAGAATCATCAAATTTTTGTACTGTTTGGAGAATGAACAGTGACTTTTACCTTTATCTACCCACTTTTTCAAATACACTTTCCAACAGACTCTTTATCTCATTCTCTATCTCATCTAAATATTATTTCTTCATTCATTATTTATTCTTTTTTTAACAAATACACATCTTCTAACATTTTTTTATTCAACACCTAATTATTATAATAGAAAAAAAGATTTGAAAAATGAACAGTAGACCATCAGATATAGAGAGGCAGTTGATGGACTACTGTTCATTAGCCAAAAAAATTTTCGGATATAGAGAGGCAATTGAAGCATGAACAGTAGAGATTTAGAGTAAATACTTTCTATATTTTGACTATGCATACTCTGTTGAACGGAAATCTCATCAATCTACAATTCACATCCTTTCTTGTCATGTAGCTATATCCATCACTCCTAGTCTAATATAATAATAACCGTAGGACATCCTTTCCCATGATATAAGGATAAGTGAGGGTTGTTGAGATCAGAACGTAAGCCTGCAAGTCCTTCTACATTAATATATTAATATATTGATAGGTTAGATTTTATGAAGTCATGCCTATTGTCCTATTAGCAACTAAAGCAATTTCAAGCACAATTCCTCCCTGAAAACGTGGGATGGTTTTCTAGCCATAATCAGGTTATTTATTTATTTATTATTTATTTTTATTAACATGATGGGACGATTTTCTAGCCATAATCAGGTTTTTTTTTTGTTTTTTTTATTAACATGATGACAAGGTTGAATTTTCAAGTCCACACCTACCCCTATGTTTCGTGCAGCACAAAGACTCATATACGTAGAAATTCTCCATCCTAGGTGTGTGATATATCAATAGCCCTTAAGCTAGATAGACACTTGCTACGTATCACATAAATACAAGAACCCAAATAAAGAGGAGAGCTGACCTCATTCTCCTACACAACTGCAGAGAAGAGAAGAAATAGCTCACTCGTATGTTGCGGCTGAAAACAAAAAGGAACTTCTTATGTACATATACGTGTAACTTAAAAGGTAAAAGGTTAATATCTAAAAAAAAAAAAAGGTAAAAGGTTAGGATTATTAAGGCCCATATATTTACTTATGCCACTTCACTTGAGTTTCGTATCCCATAGTATTTATCTTATTTTTAATATCTTAGGCCCAATTCAATTTAATCCATTTAATTGTAGGCCTCTTTATAATTTACGCATAATAATTAAATTGGTATCAAAATTATGGGGTGTTACACTGAGGCTGCCTTATAATTCAAACTATATGTAGGGCCTAGTTTTGCTCAAATTTCTTTTCCCTCTCTATTGCCCAATTTCATTCCTAGTTAGTGGATGTTTTCTTTGCTAATATAGAAAGAAAATGAAAGCAATATTTTGATGTCATTGGAAAGAGTATAAGAAATATCTAGATATTTTCTTTGTTGAAAATTTCTTGTTTTAAGAAGGCATCTCAACCTGCTAGTGGTTGAAAGGTCAAGACTATATTTGACCATGAAAATAGGAGAAAACAAAAAGGCTATATGCATCATTCTTACTCCAATATTGTAACGCCCCAAAATCATAGGCAATAAAAGTCTATTTAATCTGAATAATCCATAAAAAAAAAATATTAAATAAAAGAAACTAGCAACCTTGAATCTGATTACAAAAGTCAGAGCTCTAATTTACCAAATACAAAACATCCTCAAAATAATTCTCCAATACAAAGTTTAATGCCATAAGATAATAACAAAATCCTCAGTTCCACAAAAATAGTTTGTAACATCTGTCTCCCAAGAATCTCTACTCTAGTAATCCACCTAATGTATCTGTAATGGGAAATAAAGGGGGGTGAGATAACTCAATAAGTGGAATTCACTAACATTGGGGTGTGGGAACAAACCTTTCAAATAAATAATTCTTTCAACAGATTCACAACTTATAACTCATCAATATTTTGTCATCAACTATTTTATGTAAACGAAAATAATATCTTTATATTGTGAGCCATCATAATATATATATATATTGATACCATCACATAAACAATTTCCTAGGCTTTTCTCGTGGTCAACGTTTACGCTCCGTTGACAGGGTTGTGCTGTCCCCTTTTTGGGACTGGAACCTCCTTTCATCCCATTTCTTAAGGATGGCTCCTTTGGAACCTAAAGGTACACTCCCTTGCTAAGGAGTTTCCTTTTGGATCCTCAATAGTATGCTCCCTTGCTAAGGAGTTATCAAAGATGCACTGTCCCCTTTTGGGACCGTCCCTTGCTAAGGACTAGCTGCAGCATGATTGTCCCTTGCTAAGGACTAAATACCATACTGAGCTTCTAATCACGACTTGCCATAGGTTTTCAAACATATACAAGATACTCACATAAATAATCCATTCAAGATGCTCACAAAAATAATCCAATCATAATTCTCGAAAATATAAGGATATATCGCACATACAAATTTAAATAAATTTAGGTTGTCCCACAAGTTTTTCATAAAACGAATAATTAATGTGCACATCAAGAAATTATTAAATATCCATTTATATGTATAGATTAACAATATATCTCTTATATATATAATAGTTTAATAACCAACAATGTTTGGGAAAACCCCCAAAATTAGTAAACACCACTTACCTCTTAGCTGCAAAAATAAAGGAAATCAACCTCCCTTGAATCACAACAATTCAGTAGAATTAGAACCTAGCAATACCAAAAATAGGTTCATCAATACATAATTTCCCACTTCAAAATTTATTTTCACACTTAAACGGTTTTATCCTAAACAATATTAATATATCCAAAATCCTCCATTTATTCACTTAACTATCAAATTTACTATTGGAAGCCACGTATTGCCTTAATTTGTTGCTTAGCATTCCCTCTTGATGCCACTGGATGTCCATTGACTCTAACCATTATATATATATATATATAAACCTATCTGATCAACCTAGTATATAAAGCTATTAATCAAAGGTAGAAGCCATATATTAAAGTTATGTCAAATCCATTTCAAAGCCTATGGAGGACCATACGGCTATATAAATAAAAAGTTCCTATTTTAATATTGTGTTCATCAACCCAGAGACCCAAATCCTCTTGATGCCATAAAGCAAAGGACACGGCTGGACCCTTATTTGGGCAAAGACAATGGCAGTGAAAAGAGATAAACCAATATATATATAAACCACAAGCAACCCTTTTTCCTTTCACATGGTGACAAAACAAATGATAAAGTCCAAGCCTATTAGACACCATTCAAAGCTCTGGACATGCAGCCATATTTGACCATTCTTATCTAATATAATACAATTATAGGAACTCTTTTTCTATTAGAATAATGATAGTCTAGGTTCATATCAATTGCAAGCTATTTGACTATTCAAACTTCTTAAATCTTGAGCATGAGAAACATTATACCTGAAGACTCCAACTCAACGCCACAGTGAAGAAAGGCAGAATTCAAAAGTCGGTTGAAGCAAAAAGAAATCCCATCAGCAAAACACTTGTGACCTAAGAGGAAAGACTAGGGTTTTCAAGGTCCATATATGTACTATGTCACATCACTTGGGCTTCGTATTCTATAGTATTTATATTATTTTTAATATCTTAGGCCCAAATTAATTTAATCCATTTTAATTATAGGCCTCCATTAAAAATTTACGTATAATAATTTAATTGGTATCAAAATTTATGGGGGTGTTACAAATATAATAAAAATTAATTGTAAGTTATCTTCTCCATTAAATTCATATAAGGATAGGTGGAGACTGACAGGTCAAACATATGGCTAGAAGTTAGAAGTCCTCTTTCTTTTAATATATTGATAGGTTAGGTTTTATAAAGTGATGCCTCTTATCCTATTAGCTACTAAAGCAATTTCAAGCACAGTTCTTTCCAGCAAACGTGTGACAAGTCTAGTCATTGAATATTCAACTCCCTAAATTTAGAGCTAAAGGAAACCATACCTTCGGCAGTCTCACGTTCAGCTGCAAAGCAGAAAAAAAAAAGTTTTTCAATCGTGTGTTGTAGCTAAAACAAAAGAAAACCTTTTATATATATATATATATATATAAATATATATATATATATATATATACACATGTGTATCTTAAGAAGTAAAATGCTAGGGTTTTTAAAAACTTATCAAGGCTCATATATTTACTTATGCCACCTCATTTGAGCTTCATATTTCATAGTAATTATCAGATTTAATTATCTTAGGCCCAAACCAATTAAATCCATTTAATTGTGAGCCTCCTTTTTAATTTACGTATAAGAATTAAATTGGTATCAAAATTATGGAGTGTTATGGTAGGTACAAAAGCACATTTCTTTGTTATCTCAAATCGACCCCAAAACAACTAAAGAGGGAAAACTACACACACACACACACACACACACACACATATATATATATATATATATATATATATATATATAAAGAGACAGATAACGTATCAATTTTAGGGGAACTCAAATTGTACGTACTTCGGTTGGTATGATCACATGCCTTCTTTATGGATCTAGATAGTATTCCCCTTATGCTATTGATTTTGGACTAAACTACATGTAAGTTTGAGATTGTGTCATTCTGATCCTCTACATTTTAAAATTTTTATTTTGACATTTCATGTTTGATTCTGTGTCATATTGGCCTTGTAATCTATTTCCGTTGGTAATTTGACCATCCATATATGTTTTTCTGCCTATAATAATAAAAAGAAACCTTGCATTCTACTACACTTTAGAGTTAGTATTTCATGAAATTGTTAAATATCAAGGGCCTTTAATGGTTTGATTATTAACAGAAATGGATGACAAATCTAATATGAAAACAAAATCAAACAAGAAGGATCTAAATTTTGAGGGCCAAAAGTGTACTTTAGTTTTAGTTTTGTTAATATCAAGTTAAATGTATACTAGGAAGAAAGAAATTAAAAACTATTGCTACAAAAGTCTATAAGTAAAAGAGAGTGATTTGCAAAATTTTAAATTTTTTATAGAGAATTAAATTTTGTTTTCTTAAAATTTTCAAAGAGAACACTAATAAAATAGGGAAGGGTGAGGAACATTAATTTTTTTTGGCTTGTATTCGTTTGTAAAATTGTTGCTACTTTTGGACGAACACTGTATATACTATACACCCAGAAGATCAAAATGTAGTCTCAATATTTACACATTTTCTTAGTAATAAAATAGTTTATGGAACAGAATTTGGGGGTTTTATCAATTTAATTAAAGTGAAATATATCCATTAGATTTTGAAAGTGTCTGGTCGTAGTTTTGACTCAAGAGTCAAGACAATCAGCTATTTTGGCAGCTAGCTTCTAACGTTTCGCAGTATAGCCTCTTTCGTTTGTATGTATTTGCCTTTGTTTATTTTTCGGTTTTTATTTATTTATTTATTTTTGAGAAGGATAATCAAATAAATTTTCTATGTTTCTAGTTGATCAGCATGTAACATTAAATGATTTGTTAAAAGTATTAGAAAATTCCGACCCGATGTAATTGATTTTATTTAAAAAAAAAAAAACAATTACCACCAAAGCACAAACTAGTAAACATGTATGGTTAAGTTTATTTTCTAGATCCTATAAAAAAAAGGTTTATTTTCTAGTTTATAATAGTATTTTTCAAGCTAAATAAACCGCAAAATAAACTAAACACACATGTTATGCATGTTAACGGTAGGAACACATGTATTATAGTATGAGGTTTGTCATATTATACATTCTTTAAAAATTCTTTCATTTAATCTTTTAATTAGTGTCGTGTCACTTTTTTTTAAAAAGAGAAATATATACTAATATTCATTTAACTTTTCATTTAAGCAAATGTTTGAATGAATTGATTTATTTAACCTAGTAGATGTCCTGTGAGATCGTTGTGCAGGACATCTTAAAGGTACAACTAGAAGTTTCACAATTCACATACATAGAGTCTGTTTGAAAATAGTTTATTTAGCTGTAATTGAAAATTTTTGGTTGAGTATTGTAGATAAAGTTAAAAGGTAGCTGAAATAGTATAGTGGAATCTATGAATAGTACCAAAAAGTGCAATTGGGTCTATGAATAGTACCAAAAATAAACTGAATAGTGGCAAAAATAAGTTAAATAGTAAAAAAAGTTGGCTTTTTAAGCTAATGGCAAACACAACCATAGACTCAACAATTTAGGCTCATAGTGCATTTATATTTGTTTATGCACAACAGTTTAAAGTCTCAATTTTTGTTTATGCACAATTATATTTTTTTGTCAATTTTAAACAAATAAGTAAATATAGCCAATATAATCAGTTTTCAAAACAAAAAGCTAATCCAAAAATACGCATTAAAAAAAGTATATAAATGCCTGAATAGTAAATGTATATACCACAGTCAAATAGTAACTTGAAAAATGCCTCTTCTTAGTTTTCTAGTACAACACCAGCGGCCAACACTAAATTAGGATTCACCTGTGTCTCTATATGCATGTACTATTTAAGCCGGCTTAGATTCCTAGAAAACGACGATTCAAATGGAAAATATTGTGATTCTTGTCTCGCTTCTCTGTCTTGGAACAGGGAATTTTTTTTGACTGAATCCCCTCAAATCTTTGACAAACTTTGGATAATTAATTCCATGCATACTCTTTCAACTTTGTCCAAACTCTTTAATACCCATTTCAGTCAGTGACATGCTCTTACTCCTCACCATCTTCTCCTACATATACCCTGTCCAAACTACCCCCAAGCCACACATTCTTTCACACCCATCATCTCCAAATTTAGCTCAAAACTATCTGAGTTGTTATTCAAGATTCACATGTTCATGAGCTCATACAGACTTTTTTGAACTTCTTCACACACTATGTTTAAGTACTCTTTTGAATTTCTATGGCAACATAAGTTTTGTAGTGCATTAAAGTAAGGAAGTGCTAAGTATAGTATTACACATACACTAGGGAATAGTCAGGTGCTCAAAAAGTTAAAAAAGAGAGTATTGTATTACATTATGGCAGCTGCTTTGGCTGGAGATGAACTTGTAAGGTCCATGAGCAGCAAGAGGATGAGTTTCCGGTCATCCAGCAGCAAGAGAAGCTGGGCCTCATCGAGCTTGCGTGAGGCTTGGACAGGACAAACTGATGTGTTTCAGAAGAGTGGGAGGGAAGATGATGAAGAGGAGCTGATGTGGGCGGCATTAGAGCGGCTTCCAACGTATGATAGGTTGAGGAAAGGAATGCTGAAGCAGGTTTTGGATAATGGGAGAGTTGATTATCAAGAGGTTGATGTTACCAATCTTGGAGTGCAGGACAAGAAGCATCTCATCGAGAGTATACTTAAGGTTGTTGAAGAAGATAATGAGAAGCTGCTTCATAGACTAAGGGCCAGGACTGATAGGTAGACCCTTTTCTAAGAGCAGGGTATATTTTTGGTTACATAATGTTTTAGTATGTGCCTTTTCTTCTTCTTCTTTTAATTGGTTGAATCGAAGTTCTATTATTAATTTTGATTTTAAGCTTCTAATGATCTTTAATCATTTGCTTTTAGGGTGGGAATTGACATTCCAAAGATTGAAGTCAGGTTTGAGCATTTATCAATCGAAGGAGATGCATATGTTGGAGCCAGGGCACTCCCAACTCTGCTGAACTCATACTTGAATTCAATTGAGGTGTTTTTGTCTCCTATAGTTTGGTATTTTTTTAGTCAAACGGGGATTACACAACAAAGTTTTATATTTTCCATGATCCAATTTTGCTTCTTCTCCCGTCTCTATATAATTTTTATCTTGGAGGATTATGGACTGTTGTAGGGCAGTCAAAGTTTTAAAGGCTCTAGTATATATTTCTTGAAATTTGAGAAGAAATACTACTTCTCTCTCTCTCTCTCTACCTTACTTTTACATGGGAATTAATTTCTAAGACCGATTTCATATCCAAAATGACAAAACATATATCTGTTTTTTCTTTTTCAAATTTTGAGTATGTCCGAATGAAAATTCAAGTTGATTTTCTTTTTGAAATTTTCATGTACAAATTGACGGTGAGAGTTTGAGATTGTGACATATGAAACAAACAATTTCTGTAATAAATTCAGTTCAGTTGTCAATGCATCAAAGAGAAGGTATTTAATTGTTGTTGTCAATACGCGTTCAATTGTTGCCGTCAATGCATCATAGCAGAAATGTTGCCTCAATTTATTTTACAGCTTGGTATATGTACTGACAATGGTTTGGTTTTTAATTTGTTGTGATAAATAGGCGGTTCTTGGGTTAATCAAGCTTTTGCCGTCGAAGAAAAGGGTTGTCAAGATTCTACGTGACGTGAGCGGAATTGTGAAGCCATCAAGGTATTGAATTATTGCAAAACTTACTGTGTAGTTTGTGTCCCCTGACTTATTGTTGAAACTTGAAACTTGAAACAATATGTTGTAGAAAAACCTTTTAATGAATTAGAATTAACCATATAGTTTTTCTTCTCATGTGCAGTGTCAAGGCTATTTTATTGAGCTTCTGAATTTCTTGTATGTACTTTGTTGATTAATTTGGTGGTTTTTCTCCAGAATGACACTGCTTCTGGGACCTCCAGGATCAGGGAAAACAACATTGCTGCAGGCACTTGCTGGGAAGAGGGACAAGGATCTCAAGGTGTGTCATTTTCTCCTCCCTATAATTAGGACAGTGTCTGCCAATCATTTTAAGATCTTGCATTATTCAAACTATGATATAATATTTTTATATTTTTATTTTATTTTTTTTGTTTCCTATTTGGATAGGGCAATGAGCAGGTAATGCTGGAAATTTTAGTATATAAAAAGTTTATGAAGTCTGGTTTGCTAATTCGTTACGTCAGTTTTCTTAGACACATTCCTCAAAATGTTTCTTAATTTATGACAAATTTTAGTTTTGCAAGCTATTTCACAATAAATTCCAAAAGTAATTGTTGAATTCTGAGCACTTCTAGTAATGATTACTCTTATATTATGAAGTCCTAACTTCGTCATTAACAACTTCCACGAATAGATATCAGGGAGAGTCAGTTACTGTGGTCATGAGTTATCAGAATTTGTTCCTCAGAGAACATGCGCATACATTAGCCAACATGATCTTCATCAAGGGGAAATGACAGTCAGAGAGACATTGGACTTTTCAGGACGTTGTTTGGGAGTTGGAACAAGGTATGACCTGCTGACAGAATTGTCAAGACGAGAAAAAGAAGTAGGAATAAAACCAGATCCTGAGGTAGATGCATTCATGAAAGCCACAGCAATGGCAGGCCAAGAAACAAGTCTTGTTACAGATTATGTTCTCAAAGTATGTTGGTAACCACCCTTTTAATTCTCAGACAATTTTCTTTTCTAATGTTTCAAAGTATGTACAACAGATTCTTGAATTGGACATGTGTGCTGACATTATTGTGGGTGATGAAATGAGAAGAGGCATATCTGGTGGACAAAAGAAGCGTGTTACTATAGGTATATATGTAAAACTTAGAAAAAAAGGACTACATATAAAATTTAAGTGTCAGTGTATTTTTTTTTTTCCAAAAACGTTTTTGGATTTAACAAAATATCGAATTGGAATGATTATACTGAGTGCAGGAGAAATGTTGGTTGGACCAGCAAAGGCTCTTTTTATGGATGAAATATCAAATGGTCTAGACAGTTCAACCACTTTCCAGATAGTCAAGTTCAAGAGGCAAATGGTTCATATAATGGATGTGACAATGATAATTTCTCTTTTGCAACCTACGCCTGAAACCTTTGATCTTTTTGATGACATTATTTTACTTTCAGAAGGCCAGATTGTCTATCAAGGTCCTTGTGAGAACGTACTTGAATTTTTTGAAGATGTTGGCTTTAAGTGCCCAGAGAGGAAAGGAGTTGCAGACTTTTTGCAAGAGGTTACTTCCAAAAAGGATCAGGAGCAGTATTGGTGCAAAAAGAATGAACCTTACCGATATACTAGTGTTCCTGAGTTTGTAGATCACTTTCATAATTTTCACATTGGCCAGCAACTTTATGATGAGCTTGGAATTCCATATGATAGGTCTAAAGCTCATCGTGCTGCATTAGTAAAAGAGAAGTATGGAATTTCTAATCGGGAACTCTTGAAGGCATGCTTTGCAAGAGAGTGGCTATTGATGAAGCGCAACTCTTTTATATACATATTCAAGACAACCCAGATTACCATAATGTCAATTATTGCCATGACACTGTTCTTTAGAACCGAAATGAAGCACGGTCAATTAGAAGATGGAGGGAAATATTATGGTGCAATGTTCTTCAGTCTCATTAATGTCATGTTCAATGGAGTGTCAGAACTTGCATTGACTATTGTTAGGCTTCCTGTATTTTTTAAGCAGCGGGATTTCTTGTTCTATTCAGCATGGGCTTTCGGCTTACCAATTTGGCTCCTTAGGATTCCTCTCTCATTGATGGAGTCAGGAATATGGATCTGCCTAACATATTACACTATTGGGTTTGCTCCTTCTGCTAGTAGGTATGTGCTTGCACATATATTCTTCCAGATAAATGAATAAACTTCACGCTAATATAATTTCTTGTTATGTCAATTATTTTCCATCCATGAGCTATGTGAATATATAATTTATGTTTTATTAACATATCTTGAAAATTCTATTAGGTTTTTCCGCCAATTATTGGCATTCTTCAGCATCCATCAGATGGGCCTATCTCTGTTCCGGTTTATTGCAGTACTGGGAAGAGTTCAAGTTGTGGCAAATACGCTTGGTACCTTTACATTGTTATTGGTTTTTGTCCTTGGTGGGTTCATTGTTGCCAAAGGTTAGCAGTTTATGTTTATGTTGATGAGTTTTCAATAAATCTTTAGTGTTCAAGTCTCAACTAAAATGATTCTGTACATATGTTGAGAGATGCTCATCTCTTCATGCAATGCTATAATAATTGAAATAGTGAAAACCTCCTTCTCCTTGTTTAGATGACATTGCACCATGGATGATATGGGGCTACTACATTTCTCCCATGATGTATGGACAGAATGCCATAGCCATCAATGAATTTCTTGACAAAAGATGGAGTGCAGTAAGATCTCCAAGAAAACTTGTAAACAATTATTCTGTTTCTTTAAAATTATCTTCAATTAATTATCTTCACTTTTTCTTTGTTTCAGCCCAATCCGTACCCACTTATTCCTGAACCCACCGTCGGAAAGGTTCTTCTCAAGGCCAGGGGAATGTTTAAGGAAGACTATTGGTATTGGATTTGTGTTGGGGCACTCCTTGGGTTTTCTGTTCTTTTTAACATCTGTTTTATCATAGCACTCACATTTCTAAATCGTAAGCAATCATTTACCACTCTAATCTCTAGTTCAGTTACTGCAATAAGATTTTAGAGCTGACATTACTTTGAAAATCAAACGCAGCTTTAGGTGATTCTAAATCCGTTATTGTTGAGGAGGATGACAGTAAAAAAAGTGGAAAGCAGTCCTCTAATGGACAGCTTCAGATGAGAGGCATAGAAATGAGTACATCTTCAACCGCTCAAGGTTCCATAACTTGCAGTTCTATTTCTTTAAGAGATCATCTACATAGTTGCTTTAAGGAAAATAAATGGTTCCTGCTGTTAATGATTGTAACATGTGAATGAGTACAGGTATTGATATGGCAATGAAGAACACTCCAGACAACTCAATTAGTAGTGGTGCAGAGAATGCACCTACTAGAAGAGGAATGGTTCTGCCATTCCAGCCTTTGTCACTTGCATTTAATCATGTAAATTACCACGTCGATATGCCAGCTGTAAGTATCTTTTCCCATTTCTCTCTTCCCCTCTTGGAGAATTGCCTTATGGTAGGGCAAGAAAAATTGAAAAAATAAAAGCTGATTCAATAAAATAGTTGAATAAAAGGTTTATTTACCCAATAGACTGATCATTTAGAGCCTTTTTTTTGTTGTTGATAATATGATAGTTACAATAGGGGTGGGGGATTTGAATTTCCAGCTGAGTTACAAAACTCTTGACAATCATTTACAACTTTTAATAATTTTTCCTAGAGTGCATCATAAGTGGACTGCTAGATTTCCAACTTTCTATTTGTCATGACTGAGGGACCATTAATTTTATGATAATGATATCCTGAATGTCTAGAAGATGCTCGTTAAAATAAGATGTCAAGATATTTTGAATACTGCATAAGATTGAACAACTCTGTATTGGGTGTTTTCCTAATTAGGCTCATAATAATATGTCACATCAAGCTAACATCTTAATATTTGGAAAAATTCAAAAGTTTAAACCTTTTAGTTTTTGAAATCTAGATTCTGAACATTGTTTCATCAGGAAATGAAGGGCCAAGGGATTGAAGAAAGTCGTCTCCAACTTTTACGAGATGTTAGTGGTGCTTTCAGGCCGGGTATTCTAACAGCATTGGTTGGCGTAAGTGGTGCTGGAAAAACCACATTGATGGATGTGCTAGCAGGAAGAAAAACTAGTGGGTACATTGAAGGAAGTATCAGCATATCTGGTTACCCCAAGAACCAAGCAACTTTTGCTCGGGTTAACGGATATTGTGAACAGAATGATATCCATTCACCCAATGTTACCGTCTATGAATCTCTTGTGTACTCTGCCTGGCTGCGTCTTGCCAAGGAAGTTAAGCAGGAAACTCGAAAGGCATGTTTCTTTGTCCAAAATCTATTCGTTTATCTCCAAACATGTCATTTCCGTGACTGTATGAGCTTATTCTATTTTATCTCTCAATTCAATAGGTGGTTTTTACTTGCTAAGGAAAAAAAAAAACTAACTTGTGCCTCAGTCCACAATATTCTAGTTTCATAAGTTAATTAGCCCAAATAATTAGATAACATCATATTTTGGGCTGTGCCCATATATCTACAGGTCATGTGGGTAGAAAACTACTTCACAAAATCTTTCTTATTCATACAACTTGGAGCCATTTACATGATTCATTTTTTTCCATTTAGGTATAGTTCAATTTATTTATTCTAATTTCAGCTTTCAATATTTTGGTGTCTTAAGACAAGAAAAAAGTTGGAGTTTCTTAACCTTTCCAAACTTTGTTTCTTGACATGAATGATTTTCTATTAATAGTAAATATGTAACTCATAATATGTAACTTCCAATTGTCCAATTACCATGCGTGTCTAGCAACTAAAAGTTTTACAAATGGTGTTACTTACCACAGCTTTCATTTTTTGTGCAATAGATGTTTGTTGAGGAAATCATGGACTTGGTTGAGCTAAATTCATTGAGGAATTCCTTAGTTGGTGTTCCAGGAGTTGATGGTCTGTCAACTGAACAGAGAAAGAGACTCACAATAGCTGTAGAATTGGTTGCTAATCCCTCCATCATCTTCATGGATGAGCCAACATCAGGCCTTGACGCTAGAGCTGCAGCAATTGTAATGCGTACAGTGAGAAACACAGTGGATACAGGGAGAACTGTTGTCTGCACAATTCACCAGCCAAGCATAGACATTTTTGAAGCTTTCGATGAGGTATATAGGATATATCAATATAAACATTTTGTGTTTGAGATCTGTGTGCCTGACTGTCTTATAATCACATAACACTTCTAAATTAAATATCAAATTGCCCACAGCTACTGTTGATGAAGAGGGGTGGACAAGTCATTTATGCTGGAACCCTCGGTCACCATTCTCAAAAGCTTGTAGATTACTTTGAGGTGAATAGCACTATTCTCAATGCTTAGAGAACCAACATTTTATAGCAATAACTTTTTGAAGTTTTTATCACAAGCTAATATCTATAACCACTGCAGGGGCTATCAATGCAGCAACTCTTAGGAATTTTACTCACAAACTAATATATGACAATTTCAGGCTATCCCATATGTTCCTAAGATCAAAGATGGATATAATCCTGCAACATGGATGCTAGAAATCAGTTCTCCTGCAGTTGAGGCTCAACTCGATGTGGATTTTGCAGAAATTTATGCCAATTCTGAACTGTACAAGTAAGAAAGAACATTAGACATTCTTGAAAAATTCAAGCTTCTTTTTTCCTCTTACAATTTTCAATTTTATTTTCAGATATAATAAGTTTTTCTATATTGATTTCTTGTACAGGAGGAATCAAGAACTCATCAAAGAGCTAAGCACGCCATCACCAGGATCGAAGGACCTTTACTTCCCCACCAAATATTCCCAATCCTTTGTAATTCAATGTAAAGCTTGCTTTTGGAAGCAATATTGGTCTTATTGGAGGAACCCACGATACAATGCCATCCGGTTATTCATAACGATAGTCATCGGTGTTATATTTGGGCTAATTTTCTGGAACAAAGGAGATAAGACGTAAGTCTTAAAATTTTATTTTCATATCTTATATTGGACTAATATCAAAGAACTACCAGGGTATGGTAATTAACCCATAGGGTATGATTGATTTTAAACAAGAATTACTTATATTATCTGATTTTAAGCATGCACTGAAAAAGATTATGATCCAAGGAAGTTATTAACTTGATCTTCACTCGTCATTTTGTAGAATTCTGCATAGTTACAGAAGCATAAAAAAGGGACAATTAACCTCTTAGTCATACAATGGATGGACTCTACAATTAAGTGCACCATTTTTGTGCTACTTCATTGATGAATATATCTGAAGCTAATTGCAAAGTATCATGTTAACAGACATAAATATCATACTATTGACCTTTTAGAGTCTTAAAATAAATGGTCCAACAATTAAGTATACTATTTCTGTCATTCTGTGCTTGTTTAATGATGAAACTATCATGTTAACAGGCGCAAGGAACAAGACCTGCTGAATCTACTGGGGGCTATGTTTGCTGCTGCTCTTTTTCTTGGAAGCACCAACACAGCTGCAGTGCAGCCTGTTGTGGCAACTGAAAGAACAGTCTTCTACCGTGAAAGAGCAGCAGGAATGTATTCAGCTTTGCCTTATGCTTTTGCTCAGGTAAAGGAAGATTAAAACCACTTTATCACCTCAGAGGAATTATTTTTAATTTTATACTCCAACTAATTAATGAAAGAACAAGAACAAGAACAAGAACAACAACAAACAAAGTTTTAGTCCCAAAATTTTGGGGTCAGCTTTGGATCCTAAACATATTAATTAATGAAAGAAAAATGAATTTAATACTCTGATTTGCAGCAGAAATAATTGGCATTTTTATTTGATGTCCTGCAGGTGGCAGTGGAGATAATTTATGTAGCTATCCAAACTTTTGTCTACACTCTTATCCTTTACTCAATGATTGGATTCCATTGGCGACTTGAAAAGTTCTTGTGGTTTTACTTCTTTATCTTGATGTGCTTTATATACTACACATTGTATGGGATGATGGTAGTAGCTCTGACTCCTAGCTACCAAATTGCCGCCATTTTTATGTCCTTCTTCCTAAACATCTGGAACCTGTTCTCTGGTTTTCTCATCACGAGGCCGGTAAGTAATACCTAAACAATTACACAAAATATAATATGATATATCCACGTAATGAGTATAGTACACAGAAGCTTTATTTGAAGCGATTTTACTTATATCAAATGTGCATTGGCATGTCGGTTATAAATTTTTTGCCTCCTTTGAGATAAAATCCTAGCTTCAGCATTGTCACAATCAATAGAGTGTAGAAGACCTCCTTAATGAACTGTTATTATGAAGGGCCAAGTCATAATTTGAACATCTAGATAGGGAGTTGGGAAACCTTGTGGGAGTCAAATTAACACATATTTCTTCCATTCCAATAGCTTCAACTATACATTCTTGAGTAAGATAAAGTATACATTGAAGTATTTTCAAATGGAGAGGACTTAATGTGTCATTTTTAGCATTGAGCATATCTACAAATAAAAGCAGCTTATTAAAAAAACAATGGAAAACCATGGCATATGCATAAATTCCACATGGTAGGAAAAACTATGGTTTAACGATATTTGTGTGATTGCGATACTGATACAGGAAAGGATCCACTCCCATTTTAAATCCTCTACTTTCCTCCAGTTTTTAGTTAGATGAAAGACATGTCACATTTAAAAAATCCAGTCTTGAATCCCCATATAAATCATTCAAAATCAAATAAGAAACACATGTCACAAATCTAACTACAAATTAGAGGGAATCTCGATATGGAATGCACCATTCAAGATTATGATACAATTTTCAAGTCCATTAAGAAAATTGAATTTCAAAATTCTAATGGTTGACATGTGCAGCAAATTCCAATATGGTGGAGGTGGTATTACTGGGGCTCTCCTGTGTCTTGGACAATCTATGGCCTTGTGACCTCTCAAGTGGGTGACAAGACCACTCCAATTGAGGTACCTGGACAAGGCTATATGCCTGTGAAATATTACCTGAAGTCTCACTTGGGCTTTGAATATAACTTCCTTGGAGCTGTTGTTGCAGCCCATATTGGCTTTGTCCTTGTTTTCTTATTTGTCTTTGCCTATGGCATCAAGTTCCTCAACTTCCAAAGGAGATAAAAAAAACAAGGATTCAAGCTTCAACAATGATAATAAGATTTTGTCTGAGCAATTGATCTAGCAGAAAGATATGGTTGGCTTAGTATTTTTTTCACCAACTTTGTAAATTAACGACTTTTTATCATTAAAATATTCACAAATTTAGGTCCTTGTACCAAAAAAAAAAAAAAGTTATGCTAAGAGTTGTGCTCATAAGAAGTATGAGCTCTCACTGGTTATTGTACATAGCAAAAAATGCAATTTACTCCCTATACTCTTTCTTTTTTTTTTTCTTTTTTTTTTTCTTTTGTGAATTATCATTTTAGTCTATTAAGTTTAAATTTTATCATTTTAGTCCATTAACTTTGACAACATTGTCATTTTAGTTCTTTCATCCATTGCCATTAGAAAAACTCCATTAACAGTGTTTCTCACTATTTTTTTTTTTAAGGAAGAGTTAATGTGCAATTTTTAAGTAGCAATGGACAGAGAGACTAAAATAACAGCGTTGTCAAAGTTATGGTACTAAAATGACAAGGTTTAAATTTAGTATATTGGTGGGTTCCACCGTTTCAGTTAGCTTATATGGTAAAAGTCTATTGTCGTTGAATAAGATATTTAGGTTCGGTCTTTGCCAATTGTTTTTATCAACTTCATGGACCCTGAATACCATATTTAAGTTTGACTGTAAAAATAAAAAGTTTTTAGACTAAAATGACAACTCAGTAAACTGATCTATGTAAAATTCACCAACAAGTTTGGTTTTATTATCAAAATCTAATCTGTCAAATGTTGGGACAAATATAAAAAAAGCCTACAAAACGACATCGCGTTTGCCATTTCATCATATTAATGTTTTGAATTAGAGCTTGCCACTTTTTCCACCAAACGTACTATTACAATGTCTTTCTACAGTTATTACAACAAGCTAGAGTCAGAGTCAGTACATACTACAGTGAACTGAGTTTTGACTTGAAGCATCAAAACCTGGAGGAGAAAAAAAAACCATACACATGTGCACACACAAAACTAGGTAAACCAACTTTACCGATGAGAGAACAATACAAAGGTTTACAGTAGATAGTCATTAAAGTCAAAAGGACATGATAATCAACTTTGATTAAGAATGCACCTGATTACTTCCGAATAATAAACCATGTAGCCTGAAAAGGCTAGCAAGTTACCATGTTGAAGAAGACATATATAGCTACATATATTATTATTCAGTGTTTGCAGCTGATGTAAGAAGAACACTCCTATATCAACCTCTTTCTATATTTCCTAGCTGAGGTCAACCCACAACACATCTACATGCAAGGAAAAACGCATTCACCGACACCCATTTGTTACATAGTTAGAGCACCACAACCCTCAGAAAGCATCACAATCTGGTGCTCTAATAAACTATTCATAACATCAAAACCAGTTTTATACACAACCCCTTTTCTCAATTCATGAAACCAACTCATAGCCAAGACCAAATTTACAAAGTTCTTAACTTCTCATTCCTCAATAAGCAACAAAATATCAAGAACTAAGTTAGTTTTTGCTAGAACCCTTCATAGAATCAAAATCAATTTTTTTTAAAATTATTTAATACCTATAGTTTAGAGTGTGTAACAAATTAAACTCTATAGTTTTAAAAAATAGTAATAAATTAAACCATTCAGTTTTAAAAGTAACAAATTAAACCATTAGGTTTCAAAAAGTAACAAATTAGAATCAGGTGAACTGTATAAATGGCATAAAACGTTTTGGTTTTAAGTGTTGTAATAATTTTGGAGTCTGATCTCCAAAAGACTCCAAAACATTTGGAGTTGTATTAAAAAAAAAAAAAGATTTAAGAATCTGTGAAATTTTTTTTTTGGAGTCTGATGTATGTTGTTCTATCAATCCTGTTAATAATTTTTGCACTAAAGGACCACTATCTAAATGGAGGAAGTATAAACAGGAAACCAGAATGCAACGAGGAAACTAAAATGGAGACTGCAATCAATTTGCATTCGTTGTATGGCTGATTTCAATTTTGTATGCTATCCTTTATACTGTGGTGGTTTAAATGATGTTTTTGTCAGAATTTTGTTCATTGAGGTCATTAAAATGAACTAAATGAAAAAAACAGGACAGGCTTCCATCACAAACAAGAGCACAAGAAGGGTCTTGTTCTGCAAGTATAATATACTTCAAACCATTGAAGCAAACCGGCAAGCACAATAATATCATATAAACAAAAAAAAAAAAAAAAAAACCAAAAAAACACTCAGGACTTTATTATTTTCTCACCAACCAAACAACAGGGAAAAACAAAGGCAAACAGAGTTCAACCAAACAACAGCTAAAACCTAACAGTTTTCTCAAAACCCAAATGCGAAACACACAAATCAGATAAATAAACAAGGTGAGAGAGTACAGAAAGGGATGAGGTAGCACCGTCTTGGGTCGGAGGAGATCGTCCGTGACTGTTTATGAAATGGGTCACGTTTCTTTATGCTCGTCGGCGCCGCTGGGTCACGACGGAGGAGATCGCGCCGCCGTACACGTCGGATAGATGGTTCGTTGTTCACTGGTGACGGTCCTGACGAGGCGAGGGAGCTTGAGAAATTTTTAAGGGTTCGGGTTTGTGCTTTGGGAGTGTGACAGGGCTGAAGGGGGAAGGGGCAATGAGAAAAGAGAGAGGAGAAAATGATGGGGATGAAAGCCTTCCGCGGGAACAAAACAGCTTGGGTCTGACTCAGTGACAGGTAGGGGTGGAAAAATAAGCCCAACCCATTTGTCCACCCAAATTCGCTCACTTAAATTAAATTCAAATTCACCCAATTATTAGTTGGATTAAATAGACAGCAACCTAATTAAGCCCAATAGTTATTGGATTTTAACTAAAAGTCCATTAAACCCCATTTAACTCAAAAACAATATACCAAAATCAACCCAGCCCTTCCCACCCAAAAAAAAAAAAAAAAACCAGCCTAAGACGTTTCAAGGTTTCAATCACGTTGGTCAGGGTGTGTTTGGTAAGTGTATCCAAACAATAATTTTCAGTTTTTAAATAACATTTCACGTATTTTCACATAATTTTTCACTCACACGTATTTTCATAAAAATTTTTAAACAACAATTTTCAGTTTTTAAACACATATACCAAACGAACGATCAGTTTCCAGAACTTTTCCTGTTCATCTCTAGAACTTTCCCTCATTTTCTCGGCCTCCAATCACGTTTTAGTCGGAAATCCAACAGCTTCAGCGTTGAAATTTTCTCAAAACTCAAACCCCCAAAATTGAAATTTACTACTTCAACATGGAAAGTTCAGTCCCGCTAATTCAAACCTCAATTTCTTTGCCCCCTAGCTTTTCGTAAACCCTAACTCTCTCTCTCTCAAATTCTCGTCCTCGATGATCGATTCGCCACTCTGAACTGCAATTTCCGGTACCAATCTTGTTTTCTAATTATTAGGTTTTTCAAGTTGGAACCCAATGGTACCGCGGCGGCGGCGGCGGCGGCGGCGGCGGAGACAGAGACAGTGCCCGCGGCAGTGACAAAAGAGCCACACAGGTTGGAGAGGAAGTGGACCTTCTGGTTCGACAACCAGTTTAAACCCAAACAAGGTGCGGCGTGGGGCACCTCTCTCCGCAAGGTCTACACCTTCGACACCGTCGAAGATTTCTGGTGGTACCTTTCTAACCTTCCTCAATTCCCTGATTTATTCATGTTTTTGTGTCTATTACTATGATTCTTGATCTGGGTTCCTCTTCATCTTTGCCCTCTTTCGTTTTTGTATGTGTTAAGAATAGAAATATAGCTTTTCGAGGCTTTTCAAATTTTTTTTTTTTTAAGATCCAGAACAATAGTGGGTTTTGTATTAATTTCTTTTTCCTTATATTACTCAATATTTATACTGGGTTTTATAGCTTGGGTTTTTTTGATTTATGTTATTTCAATATTGTTTGTTCTTGCTTTTCTTTCCCATTAAGAGAAAACCAGGAATTTTTTTGGCATGTATTCTAATTATAATTATTTTTTTTTTTTCTGTGTATTAGATTTCTCCTCCTCCTTTTATGTTACAATGCTCAAAAAACAACCAAGGTTACCCTGTCTCATGGTGCTCTTACTTTATCAAGTTGTCATACATTTTTAATAATTGGCATAAATTTCGGACACTCTGTTATAAATCCTATATTTAGTAATTCTATGAATGAAGATGCACAAACAGGATCTCCAAGACATCCTAGAAGAGTGTTTATTTGAGTGGTCAGGTTTTAGAATGGTTCAAAATAAGTATTGTATTAGTGATCAGTAATTGTTTAATTGAAATTTGAGAATCTATAACTTGCTCATTTTTTTTTTTTTTTTTTGGTTGAGAATTAGTACTGTAATGTATAAGGAGTTGATTCTTTGTTTAATTTTATGGTCCTTTATATTGAAACCTATAAAACACCTTCTCATCCTTTACATAAATTATCATATTGATACCATATCTAAAAAAAAAATACTAGCTGCATGTTGCTGGTCATTCTGAAACTACATCACTAATGTTTCCAATGGCCAAAATCCTGCAATCAGACTATGCAGGGGTCTCTCTTTGTTAGTACCTGGTATTGACAATTGTCATTTAGAGGCACAGTTCAAAACCTGCAGTGGGCTTAGACAAGAGAGATGCAAAATATCTTGGTGGTTCAAAACAGCTAGTGGGGGTCGATATTGATATTATAAATCTTAGGATCTGAAAGGGTATCATGTGGATGTGTTTGCTTGGAGAACTTTGACCTCAATGCAGATCCTTATCTTCTGCCTAACTAAACGTCCTTTTGAGAACCAAAAGCAATGAACTCTCCTTTAAAATAGGAAGGGAAGTCAAATTTCTAGTACATAAATTCTCCATGATCACTTTGAGAAGCTCATTTTAAGCAAATCGCATTTGCCTGCAATAGTTTTGTTTTTGGGTCTGAGTAATCTTCAACATGAACCAATCAGCCGCAGAGGTATAATCATAATGCTTTATTTCATATATTTTTCTTTATGTGAAATTTGATGAGGCTGATCTCATAATTAATTTCATCTGTCATAATAAAACTTGTTGAATTCAATTTTATAAGGGGAAGGAGAATACAGGAGCAAAAAGGGCCACGGAAGTGAGGGTGGACACGGTGGATTACCGGTCTTTGGCAGGCTCCGCCAAGAGCAGAAGAACGTGCAGGTCATTCACCAGCCCAATTCCTCTGGAAATTCAACCACCAGCGGTGGTGTCTTGGCTGATGCTGCTGCTGCTGCTTTGGAAACTACTCTCCAATCCGCCAAGGATGCCGTCTCTAGAAAATAGCGGCACAATTCTTTGTATAAAATATGATATGAAAATTCTATAGGCATTTTTTTTTAAAATCCTGCCTATGGATGGTTTATAATTTCATTGATTGGATGGTTTATACTTTGTACCATCAATTTTATTTCACTAAAAAAAAAAAATGAAAATTTGCTTCTTTATTTTTTTCCTTATATCTTGCTTATGAATTTGAAGTTTGTCATTAAAATATTCCTTTGAAGGTATTTGGGTTATTGTGCATGGAGAGGGGTTTTTGATCTTTCAAGAAATGAAAATTCAGAAACTGTTATGGACATCTGTAGTTCATATCCTGAACTGGGAAAGTGTTCGTACTTCGACTTAGGTTCTGAGACTCATAGTGTGTTTTATGAGCTTCTAAACAAAAGGCTTAATTGGATTTGGTATGTCAACAAACCTGAGCCTGAACTCAAGGTGATTTTGGTCATTTTATGGGTTTCGGGGGTATTTTGGTAATTTTTTGGGTTTAGGGTATTTTGGTCATTTTTTGGTTTCGGGGGTATTTTGGTAATTTTGGGGTTTCGGGGGTATTTTGGTTATTTTTTTGGATTTCGGTGGTATTTTGGTAATTTTCTAGGTTTTGGGAGTATTTTGGTAATTTTCTGGGTTTTGGGGGTATTTTGGTCATTTTTTTGGGTTTCGGTGGTATTTGGTAATTTTCTAGGTTTTTGGGGTATTTTGGTAATTTTGGGGTTTCGGGGGTATTTTGGTCATTTTCTGGGTTTCAGGAGTATTTTGGTAATTTTTTGGGTTTCGGGGGGTATTTTGGTAATTTTTAGGTTTTGGGGGTATTTTGGTCATTTTTGAAGATTTTAGAGTACTTTGGTCATTTTCACTTTAGTGGCATTTTGGTAATTTTGATAATTGGGTAATTGGGTGGGTTGGGGTTTACCCATAATAATTGGGTTGAGTTGGATTTGGGTTAGAAGCAATTAGTTAAATGAGTTTTAAATGGGTTAATGAGTTTTATATGCCCAACCCAATTATACCCACCCAAAACCCATTTGCTACTCCTAGTGACAGGCATGGCCCACAAACAGTGTGAAAAATGTTGAGCGGTGAAAAATGAATGATGGTGCCAAACAGGTATTTGATTTCAAGTGATGAGTTACGAGTGATGAGTGACGAAAATTGAGTGATGACCGATAAAAAAAAAAAAAAAAAAACCAAACAAGCCCTCAGCCATCCCAACACTTTCACTTCAGGCTTCAATTTTTGGAAGTCCCAGACTCAATCCCAATCAACCAAAGAGTCATTGAGACCCTTTACAATATTGTTACTGTTAATATTGTCTTCTTGTTTTTTCAACAACTTGGGTTTGCAGCATTTGGAGCTGGTTGAGGCAGTAGCAGCAGTACCATTTGCAGTGGCCCTTGTCCTCGTTGCTCTCCTTGACCTTGCAGTTGAGATCTCGCTAGTTAAACTTGTGTCTGAAGAGGAAGAATCACGAGCCTTGCCTTTTCCACAGCCTCGACGTGGTCTTGATCTTCTTCTTCTTCTTCTCTCCAGCTTCTTCAATCGTTCTTCTTCTTCGTCTTCTTCCATAGCAATAGCAAGGCCAGCAACTGCCATAAAGCCTACAATTATGTCCACCTTTTCATCAATAGAAGAGTCGTCAGAGTCAGAGTGAAAAGGAAGCATTTTGGGTGGAATATCTTCAGACATAAAGATTTAAACTCAGTAAAGTTTAAAGAGAAAACAAAATATGGAGTGCTAAATGAGAATTTTAGAGAGAGTGATGCTATTTTTATACTTGAGAAAAATAGGACCGTTGGACCAAAATATTATCGTTGGAACCTTGGAAAATGGAATGAAAAGACAAAATGTTTATATGAAATAGAGAATTTTTTTTGAAAAATTATTTTGAAAGGTAAACGTTTTTTGTTTTGAGTAAACATTCGGTCCGGGCGTGGCGTAAAACCAGTGTTTTACGCCACGCCAATGAGAGCAAGCCACGTCAAAAAAAGCTCCAGACAGGCAAAAAAAAATAAAGACTCTCCCACAAAAAACCCTTCACTTCACGCACGCACAGAGCTTCCTTCACAGCCTCCTTCAAGCTCAGAAAAAACCTCCTTCACGCCGAACCTCCACAACCTGCTCGCACGCTCGCCGGTTCACGCCATCTGCTCTGCTTCCTCTCTTCCTTCACGCCGAACCTCCACCACCGCCACACAGATCGCCGGTTCACGCCATTCCTCTGTTTCCTCTCTTCCTTCACGCCGAACCTCCACCACCGCCACACAGATCGCCGGAGCAGAACGATTTCGAAGAAGAAGAGTTCGCCGGAGCTTGGAAACAAACCGGAGCCGCCTTGAGCTACGATCCAAAGGTTTGATTTCATGATTTTCCCTTTTCCCCAATTTGGATTTCGAATTGGGTGTTCGGATTTTTTGTTTGCTTCACCGGAAAGTTTCAAATTTTGAGCATTTCCTTTTTGATGAGAACGGAGGGTGAGTGTTTGTTTGTTCTAATGAAAGATGCTGTGTTGGGTTTTGATATGATCTGGGGTTTGTTTGGTTTTTGAATTAGGGATGTTTGATTGATTTGATTAAGTTAGATGGACTGTTAGATAAATTGGAATATAAATCATGTCAAATATTTATGAATTTATATTCTATCTTCTAGGAGCCGTTGCTGGGTTATATTGGTTTTCCCTTTAAGACTAACAGAGGCCATACAAGAGAAATAATGTTACATACACGATTTTTTTTTTCATACCATATATTTAGAAAAAAATTTAAACTGGTTTACTCACAGTAAATCATTGCAATTTTCAACATATGATAAAATATTATAAAAAAATTATGTATGCAGTCAGTATTTTCACAAGTGGGTTTTTGTTGGGTTGCTACAGCTGTATTGTGATTATAAGATTGATATTGTGCTTTTTCTGATTTCTTTTGTTGTGGTTTGAACTGGGTAAATTTTGGTTTTTGAAGTTTATGTTGGGTTGCTGGAGTATTTTTTTGTATGTATATGCATGTGTGTATGTGGGGTTGCTGGAGCTTTTGTATGTGGGTTTTACTTGGTGCAATATTGATATGTGTATGTTGGGTTGCTGGAGCTTTTGTATCTGTCATGGTCAAGGCATGCTCTCTCTATCTTTTCTTCACTTACCAATGAATGGAAATTATAGTGTTTTATTAATGGGAACTTTTATATGAATGCTGGCACCAAAATTCATAGCCTGTTAATGTAGTGAAATTTCAGACTGTCCACTTAAAAAAATGTTCTGCAGATACAAAGCATTGTTTTCTATTGATAAAAATGAAATGTAATAGTTGATTTGATACCTAGGAGAGTTGATACCTAAAAGGTTGTCATTTATTTTAATGAAGGTCTGGTTGTGAGTACATGTCTGGGTGGTGCCCTTGTTGGAGCGCTACTCAATGGTTGCATTGCTGATGGGGTTGGTCGACGTAGAGCTTTTCAGTTGTGTGCTTTGCCTATGATTGTTGGTGCTTCTATGAGGTATGCTTGCACCATAAATATCATTGCATTTGAGTGCTTACTGGGTCTCTATGTTGCAATTGGTTTGGTCTCTTTTAGTTTATAATAGACTAATAGTTATCTCAGATTCCTAATATTTTCTGATATTGTAAGGGTAAAGTTACTTTCTAAAATAAAGGGGCTTACTGTTACATAGAAAAATTTTGCTTCTTACCAGGTGCCTTTCCGACAAGTTTACTTACTGTGGTTATTGAATTCTCCACTGTCAACTTTAGCATTTGGGACACAGCTGGTGTCATTTATTTGATAGTTATTAAAATATTTTTAGTTTCAAATATAATTTACTTCTACTTGTAATGTCAATTTTCTCCTACTTGTAATGCCAATTTTTTCCTACTTGTAATGTCAATTTGCTCTCTATATGTATCAAAGTGCAAATAAGGATGTACTTGGAGCTTTTTTATGTAATAAAGTTTATTGAGTGGTACTATATGTACCAATGTACCAATGTACTTGTATTGTAATAGCACAAGTTTGCCAAATTGGGCAAGCTTAGTATTGTAATAGCACAAATTTTAAATTTATTCTTAATTGTTGCTTATGAATTTTTCTTCTTTTTTGTTTTTTATAGGTCATATTGAAATATAAAATTACTTGAATTGAAAATATGAGTGCGAACAACAAAGAACCCGAAACAATCTCACTTTGTGATATGGCGGATGACTTAGTACATGATGAGTTAGAAATAAACGAGGATCAAAATAACGTAGACTTGTCATTGGATGATTCAAATCAACATCTTGCATGCAATAGGCATTCAGAACCATATCTTAATATGGTATTTGAAAACTTAGAGGTTGCTCGTGCATATTATAATGCATATGCAAGGCGAAAGGGTTTTAGTATACGGGTAAATCATACTCGAAAAAATAAAGATAAAATAAGGATTGGAATTGAATATGTTTGTTCGAAGGAAGGATTTCGTCGTCAATGTAATGAAGACAAGGAAAGAATAGGTCCAGAGCGTGCAGAAACAAGAGTGGGATGCAATGCAATGATAGGTTTAAAGAAAGTTGATGATACATGGATTGTATGTAAGTTTGTGGAGGGCCATAATCATGAGCTTCTTACCCCTAAGAGTACAAGTTTGCTTCGTGGGCATAGAGTGATAACAAGTGCCCAAAAGAATCTTATAGATTCACTCAATGAGTCGGGTATAGCCCCAAGCAAGATAATGTCTGTGTTAAGTAAAGAATCTGGTGGTGATTATAATGTTGGATGTATTCCAGTTGATATTCAAAATTATTTGGGTAGTAAAAGAAGAAAGTTGCTTCAAGATGGAGATGCTCAGGGAATGTACAAATATTTTATTGAGAATCAATGTAAAAATCCAGGTTTTGTTTATGCAATTGAAGTTGATGAATATGGGTGCATGGGTAATTGCTTTTGGGCAGATGCTAGGTCAAGAATGGCATACCAATATTTTGGAGATGTTGTTACCTTTGACGCTACATACCAAACAAATCGTTATAAGATGCCTTTTGTTCCTTTCACAGGCGTTAACCACCATCATCAATCTGTGATGTTTGGATGTGCTTTGCTTGTCAATGAAACAGCAGAATCTTATACATGGTTGTTGAAGACTTGGCTTAATGCAATGCCTGGAAATCCTCCTTCTACAATTATAACAGACGATGACAAGGCTATGGCTAAGGCAATTGCAGATGTATTGCCAAATGCAACTCATAGATTGTGTATGTGGCATCTTTTACAGAAAGTTCCAGAACAGTTGTCCCATGTATATAATAAATATCCACATTTTCAAGAAGAATTTTATCATTGCATCCATGATACAATCACTATTGAAGAGTTTGAGTTAGAATGGAGTAAAATTATGGAGAAATATGAATTGGGGGATAATGATTGGTTGGGAAATCTTTATATGCGGCGCGAAAGATGGGTTCCAGCTTACTTACGAAGCTCATTTTGTGCCGGGATGTCTACAACTCAAAGGAGTGAAAGCATGAATAAATTTTTTAAAGACTATGTTCGTTCGAGCACAACGATAAGTGATTTTGTATATCAATATGAGCTAGCTTTGAATGCACGTTATCTAAAAGAGAAAGAACAAGATGTAAAGACAAAAAATTCAGTGCCACTTTTGAAAACATGTTATAAGCTGGAAGCAGAGGCAGCAAAAGTTTATACAAGAAAGATGTTTATGAAATTTCAAGAAGAGTTATTTTGTAGTCAAAAATACAAGGCATCCAAATATCATGAAGAAGGAGTGAAGAAGATATACAAGGTGGTAGCTCATGGGAGAGAAAGTCCATTTTATGAAGTGTCTCTTGATATTGTTGAGACAAAAGCTATTTGTACATGCCATTTGTTTGAGTTTGTTGGTATTATTTGTAGGCATATCCTAGCTGTTTTTGTGAAGAAATCTCTTGTGGACTTTCTTCCATCACATTATATTTTAGAAAGATGGACAATTAATGCCAAGAAGCACATTGTACATGACATATCTAGTGATGTAATACAGGTGGAGCCTCAAGTTTCTTCTAGCATGATGAGAAATAGTTTGATGCTTCAATTTTTGGAAGTTGCAGAGGTAGGGTCACAATCAGAGAAGCAATACAAGCATCTTGAACAAACTTTACGAAAAGTTCATGAGGAGCTTCTAGCCATGCAAGATGTTCATGAAGTTGATGATTTAGAAAGTCCTGATAATACTACATTAAACAATCAAGTATTATCAAATCTTCCAATTACTTTGCGAGACCCTCCACATGTTCCATCAAAGGGAAGGCCTAAAGCTTTGAGACAAAAGCATCCAAAAGAAAAACAATTGACGAAGAAGAGAAAATGTAGCATTTGCAAAGAAACGGGCCATGTGAGAACCAATTGTCCAACACATAAACATTCCAGGTAATTACATGACTTTGTTGAGTTGTAGTATTAACTTAGTATTAAAATTTTTGGTTTATAAAATTACTTCTTGTAGGGATGTTGCAAATACAAGCTTGACACCACATTGGGAGTCAGTGCATCAACAACAAAGTCAAACTGAGGTTATTTAATTACAATATATTCAATTTCAAGATAATACATACATTTGCTAATATTTTCAAAAATAAACCTTTATTTTTTTAAATTAGGAGTCTTCAATGGCAAGGTTAAACCCATTAGTCATAGCAAATACATTGTGCTCTACAAGTTTTGTACAGGTATATGATGTATTTGATTTTTTTACTTAGTATAAATTATTTTATAATAGATGTTTTTGTTATTTATTCATTTTTTTATTTGTTAATCATTTGTAGGACTCTTTGCCAAGTGTGACATATCCTTCTACATCATCATCTACTATGCATATATATCATAGCCAGTCATCATTTACGGTATGATCACTTAGCGTTTGATTAGAATATATTGATTTTTTTTAACTGTGTTCATTCTAATTTTATTTTTTGTATTTTGTTGTATATTCTTTTATGTAGGATCCATTACAACAATTCCAAGAAAGTTGATGTACAAACAAGTTTTGTGTCCAAGAGAATGGATTGGGGAGCAAATATTTTTTGGTTATATAATGTGTAAATTGTGGTGGATAGACATAGAACCATCTTCTTTTTTTGTATTTCCAACGTAGGGTCATCTTTTTTTGTATATTGAACTATGACAGATTTTATTCTAGATGAATGTGTTCTCAATTATAAATTTCCGAAAGAATTGTGACAGGTTTTATTTCAGGTGAACTGTTATAGAAAAAATTGTAACAGGTTTTATTTCAGCTGAATGTATTCTCAATTATAAACTCTTATAGAAAAAGTTTTTTTTTTTTTTTTTTTTAGAAACTTATAGAAAAAGTTGTGATAGGTATATTATAGAAAAAATTGTGATAGGTTTTATTTCAGGTGAACTGTTATAGAAAAAACTGTGACGGTTTTATTTCAGGTGAACTGTTATAGAAAAAATTGTGACAGGTTTTATTTCAGCTGAATGTATTCTCAATTATAAACTCTTATAGAAAAAGTTTTTTTTTTTTTTTTTTTTGAGAAACTTATAGAAAAAGTTGTGACAGGTATATTATAGAAAAAATTGTGACAGGTTTTATTTCAGGTGAACTGTTATAGAAAAAATTATGACAGGTTTTATTTCAGCTGAATGTATTCTCAATTATAAACTCTTATAGAAAAAGTTTTTTTTTTTTTTTTTTTGAGAAACTTATAGAAAAAGTTGTGACAGGTATATTATAGAAAAAATTGTGATAGGTTTTATTTTAGGTAATTTGAAACTTTTATAGAAAAAATTGTGACAGATTTTATTTTAAGTGAATGTATTCTCAATTCCACTCTCTTTTATAAAAAAAAAAAAAAAAAAAAAAAAAAATTGTGA
This sequence comes from Quercus tomentella, assembly GCA_028535165.1. Taxonomy (NCBI): domain Eukaryota; kingdom Viridiplantae; phylum Streptophyta; class Magnoliopsida; order Fagales; family Fagaceae; genus Quercus; species Quercus tomentella. The sequence continues at coordinate 37,242,842 of JAPQVY010000156.1, forward strand.
TAGATTTTATTTCAAATGAATATATTCTCAAGTTTCATTTTTGCAGAAAACTTCAAAATTAAAAAATAAATAAATATATAAAAAAACCGCCAAAAAAAAAAAAAACTTGTGCAAGCATATGTGCAGAAAACTTCAAAATTAAAAAATAAATAAATAAACCGCCAAAAAAAAAAAAAACCTGTGCAAGCATGGAGGTTTTTTTTTTTTTTTTTTTCATTTTTGCTGAAGGAGTTTGACCAATTTTAAAGGCAATAGGTGCATTTTTTTTTATTTTTTTAACTTTAATATATTGCTAGAATTTGGGCAACATCAATCCGGGACATGCTATTTGCTTCATTTCAAGTAACCTATGTATGCCATTGGGCTTATGAAATTCATCTCAATTTGCTATTCATTGTAGATGGTAGTGAGAGTTGGTTGAAGTCACTCACTGTTCAGTCCTTTGCCTGATGCATCTTTATAGATCATTGTATCACTTAGGATCCAACTTGTAAGATATTTGGTTGAATTGGAGAAAATAGAACTCATCAACAATCAAAAGCACAACTACAACGAATTCTAAATGGGTGCCACATTTTAGAAGACACGAATTTTGCATATATTACATATTATAGCTTTTAAGTTTGATATAGCAATTGTATAACCATCTTCAAAATATGGTATCTAGCACATATGGACATTACCTTGAAATTGATTTTTTGATAGGAAAAGGACTAAGTAGCTTCATCTTAAAACAATACTATAGACCAACAGAAGCAAAAACAAAAAGGAAAAGATTCTCAGACACATTTATGGCTCCATCAAAAGCATGTGATAAGAAGCTTCCAGTATTTAGTTCCAAAGGTGGTCCACTTCTGTCAATTTCTTCGTTTTCTTTCTCCAAAAAAGCATCTCCATCTTCAATTCCATCCACATTTATCCCTAGTGAGCGCTTTGCTTCTTCAACCATTTCTCCTGCTTCTAATATTTGCCTTTGACATTCTGCAACCTTAGTGTACAACATTGAACACCATTAGCAACAAGAAGCATCTCAATAACTCAAATCAAGGAATCAAACAAAGAGCTGTCAAAGAACTCAAATCAAGGAATCAAACAAAGAGCTGTCAAAGAAAGTAGGTAGTTTGCTAGATTGAAGTTTGCCACATTCCCTACACCTACTTACTGTGCAAGAAGGGACAAATCCCCATGAAACGAAATGTGTGTGTTTATGATGATAGACCAAGATCATATTGTTTCAAAACCATCTACTTACATCTTTTGCAGAAGAAATTTCAAGACTGTACCATCTTCACCTCACAACAATTTTAACTACAAAGACAAACTAAAATGAGTTTGGGCTCCATTTCTGGTTTTCTAATTGGTGGAAACACATTTTAAGCCTCACCTACTGCAAAGTTCATCTATAGAAGACAAAGCTAATTTGTTTGCTTCCAAAATAGCAAGCTAGCAAGACTTCCCAAGTAGCATCAAGCATAGATGAACAAACACTAAACAAAATTTTGTTGTGGATACCAATGACTAATAAGTGCCCTTAATCTCCAGCAAACAAATACAAAAGCTCCAGCAACCCCACATACACACATGCATATACATACAAAAAAATACTCCAGCAACCCAACATAAACTTCAAAAACCAAAATTTACCCAGTTCAAACCACAACAAAAGAAATCAGAAAAAGCACAATATCAATCTTATAATCACAATACAGCTGTAGCAACCCAACAAAAACCCACTTGTGAAAATACTGACTGCATACATAATTTTTTTATAATATTTTATCATATGTTGAAAATTGCAATGATTTACTGTGAGTAAACCAGTTTAAATTTTTTTCTAAATATATGGTATGAAAAAAAAAATCGTGTATGTAACATTATTTCTCTTGTATGGCCTCTGTTAGTCTTAAAGGGAAAACCAATATAACCCAGCAACGGCTCCTAGAAGATAGAATATAAATTCATAAATATTTGACATGATTTATATTCCAATTTATCTAACAGTCCATCTAACTTAATCAAATCAATCAAACATCCCTAATTCAAAAACCAAACAAACCCCAGATCATATCAAAACCCAACACAGCATCTTTCATTAGAACAAACAAACACTCACCCTCCGTTCTCATCAAAAAGGAAATGCTCAAAATTTGAAACTTTCCGGTGAAGCAAACAAAAAATCCGAACACCCAATTCGAAATCCAAATTGGGGAAAAGGGAAAATCATGAAATCAAACCTTTGGATCATAGCTCAAGGCGGCTCCGGTTTGTTTCCAAGCTCCGGCGAACTCTTCTTCTTCGAAATCGTTCTGCTCCGGCGATCTGTGTGGCGGTGGTGGAGGTTCGGCGTGAAGGAAGAGAGGAAACAGAGGAATGGCGTGAACCGGCGATCTGTGTGGCGGTGGTGGAGGTTCGGCGTGAAGGAAGAGAGGAAGCAGAGCAGATGGCGTGAACCGGCGAGCGTGCGAGCAGGTTGTGGAGGTTCGGCGTGAAGGAGGTTTTTTCTGAGCTTGAAGGAGGCTGTGAAGGAAGCTCTGTGCGTGCGTGAAGTGAAGGGTTTTTTGTGGGAGAGTCTTTATTTTTTTTTGCCTGTCTGGAGCTTTTTTTGACGTGGCTTGCTCTCATTGGCGTGGCGTAAAACACTGGTTTTACGCCACGCCCGGACCGAATGTTTACTCTTTTGTTTTTTGAAGTAACTCTCTAACTAATGAAGTTCACAAAATAGGTAACTAAAATATGTGTTGTTCACACATGTTATGACAGAAAAGTTTCATGTAAACTTGAGATAAATATGTCCAATCAATTGGGTTTAAGTTTGACTTATTCATTTTTTCAAAAAAAAAAGTTTGACTTATTCGGGTTTGGATCAGATTAAAATGGGTCAAAATTGGTTGTTCTAAACAGGTTATCAAAACTATGACTCTAATTCCCCTCCAAAAAAAAAAAAAACTATGACTCTAACCCAATCTTTATGATGTCAGGTCATGATATGGCCTGTATTATATTCACACAGGAAAAAATATGAGAGAGAGAGAGAGAGAGAGAGAGAGAGAGAGAGAGAGAGAGAGAGAGAGAGAGAGAGAGAGAGAGAGAGAGAGAGAGAGAGAGAGAGCATAATGGATTGAACTAGACTGAAATATACTGAAGTAGAATGAATTGGACTGAGTGAACTGAATAGATTGAAATTGATCGAATGGACTAAATTGATGATTAATTCACTTAAAATAGTAAAACAATAGAAATTAGTTTATCAAAGTCACTATAATCACTTAACATTGTCAACCTATCAAGCTAGACAAAGACTTTAACACATAAATGGATAGAATTAATAGTAATTGAACCAATATTAATTTATAGAAAATCCAATATCATGATTTAGATGTAAAATTTAAAATTTTTGAAAATTTGTTATATTTTATAAAAGACTTCATTTACAGGGTTATTTTTTTAAAAAAAAAAAATCAATTATGCAATTACTTGGAGTACTTGCATTGGGTTGTGTAAACACCTTCCAGTTGTTATTTTACAACCCAAGACAGCAAAAACTCACTCCATCTGGGTTTGTATACTCAAAAAATTTTGTAACCTATGCAACCTTACTATTCATAGGTTGTAAAAAAAAAATATATATATATTTAATCTTGTAGCTGTGTGTAAAGAGAAAAAGATAGTGAAAGAAAAGAGAGAAAGGAGAATGATTTTTATTATTTTGTTAGGTAGTTTATATTATTTTATTGAGTTGTATATAAAAATAAAAACTGGAATGTAAAGTGAGTTGTAAAATGAATTGATAAAATGGCTAAAATAGTGTTTGAGGATGCAAAATATATATATATATATATATTTTTTTTTTGCATCCTCAAATGCTAGTCCTCAAGAATTCCAAGCTCTTAATAAAATACAATTCATATTTATATATTCTTCTAGATTGCTGGATGTCAAATCAACACAGTTTGCAAAGTGCAAAGTCCCATTATGTAGATGAGTTGTGCTAGGACCATAAAAAAGGCATAATTTTGTGCTACAACTTGCCACGTGGCAAGTTGTGATTGGTGAAGGTGTGTCCCAACATGGCCCACAGACACTCCTTCACCAGTCACAACTCGCCACGTGGCGAGTTGTGGCACAAAGTTGTGCCACTTTCGGTGGTCCTAGTATTTTCCTATGTAGATTCTTGAGCTCTGACATTTCAATTCTACTCGTAGTTTAACATGTTAAATTCATTTAATTGGTATTAGGAAGAATACTGTTTAGCATTCTCAACTTACAGATCAGGAAGATGAAGTCGCCGTTTCAACCTTGCGACCGGACCTGGGTTTCGGATCTATGGTTTGTCCGTTTCTCATCAAGGTATGTTCGTTTGTCTGGAGGATAGGTTCAGATCTAAAACTTGTAGATAGGGAAATAAAGGTCCTCCAACTTATGTTTAGATCTTGTGTTCATATGAAATGGCTTCCCTTCTTTTGCTTTATCTGTGTTTTTGTGGGTCTTGGTGAGAAGCATCGTTTGGGGCTCCAAGGTAAGTCCGGCCGTCTTTGGCTTTTTGGGGATTGGATCAGAGAACATTGTGTTTGTGTGAGGGTTTTTGTGAAACATGGAGTTGCTAGCAGAAGAGGACCGGCGGAGGAAGGAAAGGATGATGGTGCCGGTGTACAGAGTCTGGTGAGTCTAGTGAGTAGGGGTACGGAGCGAGCGAGGCACTCAGTTGCTTTGTCAAATCGCACATGCTCCAACAACATGAACCGGCGGCAAGGCAGCAGGTCAGGTGTGCTGTCTGGTCCGCCCCTTGAGCCCAACGCCCTCTTCAGACGTGCTCTCTCGTGTTTCCCAAGGGTCCTCCGTGCAGAAGTCAAAGCTTCGGTTTTGGGCTTACTTTTGTTTCCCTCTGAGGCCCAAAAATCTCCCTGCCAATTAGCCATAAGTACTCCGTCTCCCTGTTATGAGCCCACCAATACCCCTTTAAAAAGGGTTGCTAGAGCCCAAGGAAAGAAGCCCCAAAATTGTAATATGCAAGCACAAGAATTTAGATGGGCTCTTGGGTTCATGGGGGAGGGCGGTGCATAGTTGTTTGTTTTCTCCAGTTGTTTGTTGGCTTTTCACTGATGTATCTCTTTCATATGAATGAATAGTTCATGTTTTATAAAAAAAAAACAATTTTACGGAGAAGTACAATCTATGTGCGTTTCTACTAATAATTCTGGTAAGGCCAAGAAAAGCTTCTAATTGCAGAGATAATAAAATGCCTTTCGTTTTGGGTAAGATAATAAAACATAAACTTACATGGAATTTATTATTATTTTTTAATTTTATTTTAATGAAGGATATAGTTTATCAATGCACTTTGTATATAAACTTTCTGATAATACGATAGTTATAATGGAGGTGGGGAGTTTTGAACCCTGGATGTTTTTGTTGGAAACATCAGGGGAGTTGAGCTACAGACTCTTAGACGTGCTTTGTATATAAACTTGAAATGTCTCTGTTTCTTGCATCTGAATTCTGAATGTGTCCTTACAACTTCCAGTCTGTATCGGCATACAGTGGACATTACCGTCCAACTGCTGAGAACCTTGGCAGCTTCCTAGCCTTCCTCAACGAGAATGTGGTCAACCTTGATGAAAGTTCAGGTATGCAAGTTATATGATGCTAATTATACATTGACAAAATTGCAGTTGATAGAACATTTGGGGACATGAAATTAGTATATTATGGGTCACAAGTTGACATCTATGAACTTTTTTCTGTCACTGGCCACTTTTGTACATCTTTTGATAATCCACAACCTGTACAATGTAACCAACAATTGCCTAACATACTGCTTCCACCACATTTCCCTCTAAGCTTTTTCTATTTTAGCCAGGTATGTTCCCTCTTGGAAGATCATGAGAGCTACAATATCAGCAATCAGTTCAAGAAAAAGATAAATTCTGAACCACCCCACCAAGCTCCTAGTGAGAATGAGGTTAACAGCAGACCCTCTGAATCGTGTATCTTTGCTCAAACAAAAAGCACACCTACACACAATTATAAGAGAACCTAGTCCAATAATCTCCAGAGCAGCAGAACAAGTCTTCTGAAAAGAGGAAGTAATGGCCTGTTTGGATGGAGGGAGGAAGGAGGGGGAGTGGAGAGGAGTAGAGTAGTGTTGGCTAAAAAAAGCTAATTTTGTGCTAAATATACTTTATTCTACTCTACTCTACTCCCCCTCCCTCCCCCTCAATCCAAACGGACTATAAGTTCCATATCAATTAGGACATCAATTCTCGTTGAAATGGTCGACAGGAGCAGCCCAAGAATTGGGTGTGTCAGCGGATTACCCTCTGAAACTAAGAATTCAAGCCCTTGAATTTGTTAAACTCTCGCCAAGGGACCCTCCCACACCATCATTCTTTGATCTTCCCTCCCTTCTTAGTTCAACTACAACATTATGTGGGGAAATGTGACCTTAGATTTACTTTCTTACAAGTTACAATAACGAGTCAGCATCATTTTGACTTTTCTCTATTCTTTCTATACTGTTTAGTCCTCTTTCAATATCATCTCAGACCATCATGGATTCATTCCTCTTATTTTCTCACATGTGAAGGACTGTAATGTATGACCAAATACTCAATTCCCCACTGTGCAATACAAGCATGGCATCATGTATGTATCCTGGGTCAAACAAACTGGGCTGTCAGCGCATCCAAAACCTCATGGAGATTTTGTTTATTGGAATTGTGTGTAATGAGATGCAGAAAAGTAAATATATATTGTTCTTCAATTCAGCCCAGCTATATGCTGTATCTTTCTTTTATTCCTATTCCATTATTTTTTGCACTTGTGTAGCTTCATTCCACATCTTGGCCTCAGCATATATATTTGAAAGCATGATCTGAGCTCAAGCATCTTCTGGATCAATGCTCAAAATTTTCTGAGCAGCGTATCTTCCCAGAGCTACATCCTTGTGAATTTTGCAGCCGGACAACGGGACAAGAGACACCACCACACCACCTTATTAGGTTCCATTGGAATACTCCTAATGAGTTCAAAAGCTCTTTTTGTCTGTATTTTACGGGGAAAGAGGCTGACCAAAGAAGCTAAATGATCTGTCCTAGGGGCAATGCCATGGTCTTTGATCATGGAATTAAAGTGGTGCCATCCCTCCTCTACAAGTCACACATGCCCACAAGCAGATAATATTCTAAGAAAAGTAATACCATTTGGTTTGGTCCCATTACTATGCATTATGTTATGGATCTCTAAAGCTTCCCTCCCAAAACCATGTTGGGCATGTCCCACAAGCATGGTATTCCAGGAAACTTTTTTTTTTTGGTAGATAGATAATCAAAAACATTCTGAGCTTCACTTGGTTTTCCAGACTCATACATGTCTATAAGAGCACTCCCTACAACCACATCCTTCTGTTGGTCCCCTAGAGATGCTAATAGGGCAGCTCACTCTTTAGCAAAATGGTGTCTAAGATCTAAAGTTATTGGCTATTTTGATCTCTGTAATTCAGTAATTGCCCTCCCTGTTTTGTTAATGTTATCAGGGAAGAGGCTGGCTCTTTTGTTCTTGTTTGATTTTCTTTGCTGCTGTTAGAATAAATTTTTTCAGCTCATTAAAAAAAAAAAAAAAAAACCACATTTTAGTCAAACCCAGGTTTCAAGATGCAGCAATGGGTTTGTTTTCCCCACTCTATTGCTGGGATATTGCCACAGATGCTCAAAATGTTGAACCCGAGCTCACCCCTTTTGGCGTGTTATGTTGTGGTTAATTGTTCTAATCACAAGGGAAAATTATCGGATGCTCAGGGAATATAGCAACGTAATTCTCTATCATCTTACTTGAATTATAGATTCCACCATAAATTTAATTAGTGTAATTTACTATTATATAAGAGGAGAGTGAATAATTAATCATTCACAATTTAGTGTTAATTAAAATGCATTTTTTTATTATTAAAATTGGAATTATTACCTTCACAGCAAAAGTTTTGGAATAATAAACCTATTTGTTCTGCCTTCTTATTATATAAGAGGAGAATAAATAATTATCAATATTGATAAACTAGTCAAGATTAACTCAAAACGCACATGCATACACATGCACACACACACGATAACTAAATTATGGTATTGATAAACTAGTCAAAATAAACCCAAAACACATGCGTGCACGCACACACACAAGTCATAACCCATAAATATATTATATATCAAATTATCAAATTATTTTTATATAGAATTTATTATCTACATAAATTTCACCAAGTATACAAAGGTTAAATGATAAAATAAAAATTATTTTATACAAAAACTCTTATAAAATAACCTTAAATGTTTACTAATCAAACTAGTTAAATGATAAGAAAAATCAATAAAAACAAAAGTAATAACGTTGACAACTTTGAATTTTCCAGCCCTCACATCTTGATGATTGTTTACAACAAGGCCAGTGATTCCAAATTTCCCATCGATGCACTAATATATAATTTAAAAAGGTAATTGATGTGCAGGTTTAGCAATATTTATGTTAGAGAATCGATCTGAACCATTGGCCTACACTTTAACAATCATCAGCCTCAGTTTTTAGAATAGGAAAATAGAAAGTAGTCATACTTGCATTCTTTGGTCTCCACAAGCACTCAAATATTGCTGACATAAATATTGCTAATGGTGGGGTCTAGGCCAATGGTTCAGATCGATTCACTAACATAAATATTGTTATATTATGTACAATTCAAGCACTAACATAAATCATGTAAGCAATATTTATGTTAGTCATACTTGCGTACTTTCTTTGGTCTCCACAAGCACTCAAATGGATCATTAAATCTGGGAATGATAGAGAAGGAATAACACAAGAAACACATTCTCTAATTAATTACTTGTACATAAGATAACAAGTCAAGCACCCAAGAAATCATTATTGCTTACATGATTACATCCAAAGCATGTAAAGTACACTATATGTGTCCACATTAAACATAATTTCGCTATATATTATATTAAGTTCAACAACTATAATCAACTACTTCCACAAAGCGAATGAGCAGCAGCAACTGCTTCTGCAGGCTTCCCTTCTGATGCTTCGGCTTCCCAGAAGGTAGTCTTTTTCCCAGTTTTTGAAACGGTCTGCAGAACTGACTCAGGCTGCGAATTGCCTTTCACTGTCACCTTCTGCTCCTTCAAATCAATATCATATGATTCTACACCTGAAGTTGACAAGAATGGACACCAATTATAACCACCATGCTTTTTAAGCCTAAACCTCTCACCTAAATTTCTAATCAGTATAGTTGTGCACATTTCCAGCCATATGAAAAGAGTTTTTTCGAGTTTTTGACCAAAGATAATTCTTTATTTGAATATATCAATTACATTAAACCAAGTGCTGGACAGAAAGACTTGTTTTAACTACTACACATGTCCAAACCACTTTGTAGGAGAAACTGATAAACTTTCAAACTTCATCAGTTGAAAGCACAAATTATTATTACAAAATTGGACAAAAGAGCTGTTAGTATAGATTTAAATTTTCACTCTGGTGAACTACAACAGAGCTGTCAAGACATAATAACCTTAAATTAATTAACTTAATTTCATTGTTAGTGATGTAAGATTCCAGAAGTTCAATGTCAAAAGATCACAACAACATAATTTAGACTTCACAGAATAGGAAACTGCGCTATCAAACCAAGACAAGCGCACATAGAAAGAAGAAAATACAGAAACTCAATTTTTGGGATATGACCTAGACTATTTGCACTCAGAGGCAGAATATTAACAAATTAGCAAAGCTCCTAACAACCATTTGGCCATTGGAAAAATTATAGTTGCATATTTTTATAAATGAATGACAGATACTTGAAAGAAAATTTAGAGAGAGAGAGAGAGAGAGAGAGAGGAGACATAAGTTACATTTTTTCTGACAGATAAGTGCCATTAGAGGTGTGCAAGTAAAACAACAGAAATAATTTAAACTGTCAGGGCAGCAACAAACCTTCCATTTTGCCCAGAACCCTTTTCACAGCCCCAACACAGCCTTCACAGGGCATACCAACCTTGAGGACAACAGTCTGCACCAAGACCAGATAGAGTTTCAGGTTAAAAACAATGAAAGAAGAGGTCAAGGAAAACATTCACAAAGAACAGCATTAAACTTTACTCCACCATAGGAAGATTAGTATGATGCCAAAATGACATTAATCACATAAATATTTGAGAGAGATAGATGCAACAGTATCAAGTGTAAAGCTGAATATTAAGATAGAAGAAAATGCATCAAGCTCTGAGGTGTAAACCTCAAAATTTGAGCACATTTGAGGTCTCAAGCCTTAAGACCCTGAAGTGTCAGTCCACTATGATCTATCATTTTTTTTTTTTTTCCAGAAGCTTAGTGAAAATTACGGGCTACAAATCTATATCTATATCTATAAATTACTAAAAGCTGAAGCGTAGTGTTTAATGTTGTTCTCACGTTGTGTCATATCAGCTGCCACGTCATTTAAAAAAAAAAACTTGTCCTTCAATTTTAAAATAGTTTTTATAATTTTCAGCCATATAAATCCCAGCCCTATAAATGTAGCCCACTACTTATTTATTTACTTCCACTATCACCCTATAATAAATCTGTATAATTAATCTAGCCCACCTCTTATTTATTTAGTTCCACTATCAAGCCCAAACCAAAGCCTTTTTAGTTCAGCTTAAAGGAAAAAAATAAGAATAAAAAACGTTGAAGCGTCTATGCCTTTTCAGCTTAAAGGAAGAAAAAAAAAAAAAAAAAACGTGAGAGCCTTCAGGGTTTTGTGTGACCAAATAGAAACGTGAGGAGACAGAGAGTTTGAAGATTGTAATGTGAAGGGAAGCTTAAAGGAAAAAAAGAAAAAAGGAAAAAAAAAAGTTGAAGCCTTCAGGTATTGTGTGAGAAAACAGAGAGTTTGAAAGCTACCCATCTTCCTGCTCTACCGTTTTGTAGTAACGGCTGCCTATCTGATTTCCTTCCTTCTTGTCTTCCTTTCCACATGGTGTATAAATACTGACAAAACTTGTTTGTTTTGGTTGAGGTATCTCTACATCTAAATTCTTTTTTTTGGGTGCAAAAATTTTATGCTCTGTTTATATTAATATGAGACCCTTTTTTTTCGTTTGTTTGTGTTTGTGTTTATATTAGAAGAGCATCCTTGGCTTGCCATTGATGTGTTTGTAAGATTGCCTAAATGTCGTTTCAAAAATAAAAGGAGTTGTTTATGTTGCTGAATAGTGCTATAACTTAACAGCCAAAAACACTATTTTATTTTACTTTGGTTTATTTGGAAATATCTCAGGTCTCATTTTTTTTAATGTGTTGTGGCTTATTGGAAGAATGTAAGACTCTAAAGTAGTGAAGTATAAAGTGTTGGTGGCACGTCTCAAATCACCTTCCAACGTATTTCAACATGTAAGACTCCATTTCTTGAATTGATTAGATTGTACTTCTCATTGATGCGTCCATTGTATACTACATCATTTAGATTGATATCCACTTCCAACAAATGATATTAGATCGTATTTCAATATCATGATTGTATAAAATGGATTGGGTTTTAGAATCAAAGCTAATTGTTTTCCTGGTGTTTCAATTTTTGCGGTAATTTTTTTGCATAATTCTGCATAATTTTTCTGCATAATCCTTGGCATGCCATTGATGTGTTTGTGAGATTGCCTGAATGTCATTTCAAAAATAAAAGGAGCTCTTTATGTTGCTCAATAGTGCTATAACTTAACAGCCAAAAACACTATTTTATTTTAACTTGGTTTATTTGGAAATATCTCAGGTCTCATTTTTTTAATGTGTTGTGGCTTATTGGAAGAATGTAAGACTCTGAAGTAGTGAAGTATAAAGTGTTGGTGACACATCTCAAATCACCTTCCAACGTATTTCAAAATGTAAGACTCCATTTCTTGAATTGATCAGATTGTACTTCTCATTGATGCGCCCATTGTATACTACATCATTTAGATTGATATCCACTTCCAACAATTGATATTAGGTTGTACTTCAATATCATGATTGTATAACATGGATTGGGTTTTAGAATCAAAGAAAATTGTTTTCCTAGTGTTTCAATTTTTGCGGTAATTTTTCTGCATGTCTCCACCAACGTCCCTCGAACCTTGAGCAGTAAACTGTGTGTCTTAGTCATTTTAAGCCTTGAGATGTATCCCAAATTATTTATTGAGTTGTTTGGAAAATTCTTTGGATCTTTTGTGATATTTTTTTTCTAATGGGCATGTCCTAAACTATTGTAGGTGTGATATTTTCGTCAAATTGAGAAGTTTAAATTAATTGCAAACTTTTTAAAAATCTATGCCTCTTATGTCATGTCACTACTATTTAGCACGATGAGATAAGGAAAAAGAAATCAACATTGAGATCAGTGTCTAGGACATTTTTCAGCAACCATGCCGATGCCTTAGAACATGGTTAATTAATTATTTCCTAAATGTAGCCTTATATACCTAAGTTCAATAATTTAGTTGATTCTCAAAAAAGTTTAGTAATTTAGTCTTCTTGTGAGGTCCATTCTATGAAATAATTGCTACCAAAGGCCAAGCTTCAAAACATGGTTATATACATAATACATTTCAAAGTACAAAAAAAAAAACAAAACTGGTATTGCTTTGGGTTTTTTGTCAATTGATCTCATTCAAGAGGAAGGTGCAGTTGGAAAATCAATTGTGGAGTAATATGTCATTTAATGAATTTTTGACCCAAATTCACATGCTTGATTAAAATTTTAGACTATTTAATTGCACCATATACAAAGGTAGATCAAAATAGGTAGTGGAAGGTTTTAAAACAAAGTGATATTAAAACCACGCAAAGAGATTATTTTTAAAAGTCCAAGTTCATTCATTATTTATGATGTTTGTAGGTATTAGGGGAAGCATATCAAGTTTTAAGTGATCCACTACATCTTTTCAAAAAAAAAAAAAAAAACCTTCTTTACATCATCAGGTGCTCATATTTTGAAGTTCTTTTGGAATTTCACAATTCAATGCAACATTAGGCTTGGAGATAAGAAAACAATAAGCAATAAGTACTTCAAAAGCAATGACTAGGCTTATTACCATCTAGTCATAAACTTTTTGGAAACCCAACTCTAAAGGACAGAACAGCATGCTTGAAAAGTGATTGGAGGGAGAGGAAGCTCAGTTAAAAATAATTCAAATTATTTTAGAAATTGCAAGGAAAACAACTAGGCTACTCAACATTGATTTGTAAGTTTTGAATTACCCTTAGAATCAAAGCAAATTGTTTTCCTGGTGTTTCAATTTTTGCAGTAATTTTTCTGCATGTCTCCACCAATGTCCCTTGAACGGTGCCTTGAGCAGTAAACTGTGTGTCTAAGTCATTTTAAGCCTTGAGGTATATCCCAAATTATTTATTGAGTTGTTTGGAAAATTCTTTGGATCTTTTGTGATATTTTTTTTCTAATGGGCATGTCCTAAACTATTGTAGGTGTGATATTTTCGTCAAATTGAGAAGTTTAAATTAATTACAAACTTTTTAAAAATCTATGCCTCTTATGTCATGTCACTACTATTTAAGCACGATGAGATAAGGAAAAAGAAATCAACATTGAGATTAGTGTCTAGGACATTTTTCAGCAACCATGTTGATGCCTTAGAACATGGTTAATTAATTATTTCCTGAATGTAGCCTTATATACCTAAGTTCAGTAATTTAGTTGATTCTCAAAAAAGTTTAGTAATTTAGTCTTCTTGTGAGGTCCATTCTGTGAAATAATTGCTACCAAAGGCCAAGCTTCAAAACATGGTTATATACATAATACATTTTGAAGTACAAAAAAAACAAAACTGGTATTGCTTTGGGTTTTTTGTCAATTGATCTCATTCAAGAGGAAGGTGCAGTTGGAAAATCAATTGTGGAGTAATATGTCATTTAATGAATTTTTGACCCAAATTCACATGCTTGATTAAAATTTCAGACTATTTAATTGCACCATATACAAAGGTAGATCAAAATAGGTAGTGGAAGGTTTTAAAACAAAGTGATATTAAAACCACACAAAGAGATTATTTTTAAAAGTCCAAGTTCATTCATTATTTATGATGTTTGTAGGTATTAGGGGAAGCATATCAAGTTTTAAGTGATCCACTGCATCTTTTCAAAAAAAAAAAAAAAACCTTCTTTACATCATCAGGTGCTCATATTTTGAAGTTCTTTTGGAATTTCACAATTCAATGCAACATTAGGCTTGGAGATAAGAAAACAATAAGCAATAAGTGCTTCAAAAGCAATGACTAGGCTTATTACCATCCAATCATAAACTTTTTGGAAACCTAACTCTGAAGGATAGAATAGCATGCCTGAAAAGTGATTGAAGGGAGAGGAAGCTCAATTAAAAATAATTCAAATTATTTTAGAAATTGCAAGGAAAACAACTAGGCTACTCAACATTGGTTTGTAAGTTTTGAATTACCCTTACCCTCATAGTTTCAATCTCATTTAATGAGCAACTTCATTGATTATGAAAACTAAGTTTTTAGTGTGGTGGTACTAATTGAAGTTTTCCAGAAGGTGACAAGGTTGGTTGGATATCCAAGTTGTTTAGAGAGCTTGGTGGTTGCAGGCATTAGAAAATTAATTGATGTGGATTCTATTGATTCCCATATTTGCTAGGTGCTTAGCATGTTTGACTAGATTGTAATGCCTGGACCATGTCTCAAAAAATAGTTACTTTTATGATAATGTATTTACAAAGACATTAAAGTAATTTTGTACACGTAAAAATCTGTTGCACACCATTTTCCTGCTTTGGTAGGTAGTTTTTTTGGAACTAATTATGGCTTATTGTTAAGAGTTAATTGTATAGCCGCTTGAAGTAACTTGATGTTGGTTTTATTAACTGCAGTTGGGTTGTAGCTTAATTTGTTGATTTGGTTCAATTTGATTTGGTTAACGTGTGGGGAAGTTCAAGGTAGGGATAAGCCACAAATAGTGTGACAATCATATAGTGCAAAATAAGGCAATATTGTAGTAGCTGAAGAAATTTTCCCAATACAGCATTTATACCCGTAAACTTTCATCCGAACCATTGTCTCTTGCCACAAGCTGTGATGTAAGAGCCACATCATCACCTTCCATAGTATCCCATATGCCTTTTGGGATATGATTTTGTAGATTCTCTTTTGTAACACACAATAAATAACCGAAGTACATCAGCCATGTGCCTCCTTGGTCCACAAGTGTCATAGATAGATTCAGAACTATTACCACTATGGAGGTAGAGGTAGCAGTGTATCTAGATAAAAAACAAATATGCATGCGGTCAGAGCTTGATATAGTTGCACATAGTTAGAACATATTACTTTTACTTTTTTGCAGTGTATTGTTTAATGAGTTGCTTTGCTGGGAAATTTCATTGTTGCCTGAACAGTTTGTGTAATCAAAGAAAATAACCAAAAAAAATAGGACATTGTTGAATGAGTTGCTTTGCTGGGAAATTTGATTGTAAATAAAGCTGGAATGTTTCTTCAAGTATGTCCAACACTCAATTATAAATAAAATGAAAAGGCTATGCTAAAATATTTTTATATTATCTTTTGGTATGCTTGAATAATTTTATATTATCTTTTGGTTGTGTAGGCTGTTCAGTTCAAAAGCTGGATTGTTTCTTCAAGTATTTGTAACTTTTAATTATAAATAAGATGAGAAGGCTATCCTAAAATATGTTTTATATTTTCTTTTGGTTGTGTAGGTTGTTCATATATTCTACCAGTTGATTACGGATTATCTATTAAATTGCAAATTCAACAGCTGGATTGTTTCATAAAGTATGTCCAACTCTCAATTAATGAAAAGGCTATTATAGAATTAAGATTATATTATCTTTTGGTTTCTACCAAATTATAATGGATTATCTTGGGGGAATTTTATAAATAAAAAAATTTCCAAATACTTTAGAACCACATGATATTCAAATTTTGAGATAACCGTCAGATGAGATTGTAAAATAATTCAGTAAAAATTCTAAATTCTTTAGAACCACATGATGTTCATATTTTGAGATAATCGTCAGATGAGATTGTAATATGTTTAGAGATTAGATATTTTCTATTGAAAAACATGACTAGTGCAAAAATATCACATAAAAGGTCTTGGTGTTGAATGATGTGGACACCTGTCATCGTTCTGATTACTATTTTAACCACCAGTTGCTCACAAGTTACCTGTTAATTTACACGTTTTTAAGTTGGATTGTTTCTTCAAGTATTTGTAACTTTTAATTATAAATAAAATGAAAAGGCTATGCTAAAATATTTTTTAAATTTTTATTTGGTTGTGTAGGTTGTTCATATTTTCTACCAGTTGATTACAGAATATCTATTAAATTGCAAGTTGAACAGCTATAAAATGAAAAGGCTATGCTAAGATATTTTTTTATATTTTCTTTTGGTTGTGTAGGTTGTTCATATGGAAATGAAGAATTACATGTAACATGCAAAATGTGCTCATTGGACTTGGAAATGTACAAATTAGCCAACTGAGTTTGAAGAAATTATGTTTCCAAAAAACATAATACAATAAAATTTCCTCATCCTATTTATAATACTAATCTCTATCTTCAAAGGAATAGATCTTTTTATTATTATTAATATTTATTTAAAAAGACTTGCAAGAAGTTAATTACAGTCCTCTAAAGTTTTCACCTAGGATGACTCTAACTTGAAATTTATAAAATCCTTTCTATCTAATTTTAAGTTAATTAAATTTTACTAACTTGGGAAGACGGTTGATCAGCTTTGGACTGACTACAAGGCCAAGTATAGTTGTATCATTTCCACATCTAATTCCAAGACCAATACCTTCTATCATCATGAATCCTACAATATATTGTTCATACATATATAATGCAGCTTAAGTAGTAATACATTCAAAAATATTCAAAATAATAACATGATCATAAAAAAAAATTATCATGGGTAACGGGCGGGTTAACGACTAGTATTACTAAAAGCTGAAGCGTGGCATTTATTATTGCTGAGCTCCTATTATGCCACCTCATCGCCACGTCATTCGCCACATAATTATTATTTATTATTTATTCCTATTTTTTTTTACCAATATATATATATATATATATATATATATATATAAATAGATTATTGACTTTACATATTCATCTTTGTCGGTTTTAACATCTATATATATTTCTTTTTTATTTCCAATTTTCCAATAATTTTTTTTACATTCACTTATTTTTTAAATATTTACACTTAATTTCTTCAATCTTTCTTCTTCCTTTACCTTTTCATCTCCCCACTACCCTCTATTTTAATATTGCTATTCATCTTTCCCTTCATCTTCCTTTATTTGTCTCTTCTTATCCCTTCCTTCTTATTATAAATTTCTCACACTTTTTCATTCTTTGCATAATTTTTTCTCACAAAAAGGTTCTCTCTCTCTCTCTCTCTCTCTCTCTCTCTCTCTCAATGTTTTGGTGGATATTTATTTTTTATTGCATCTCTGTTTTAGGTTGATAAATTTTTGTGTTTTTAAGAACTCTAATTTAGGTTGATATGATTTAGTTTTGTGTTTTAAGTTATTATTATTATGCTCTTTGATTGTTAAATTTTATCTGATTACATTATAAAAAATTAAAGATAGTAGATAAAAATAAAATGGTATTCCATTACATAGCATAATTTGGATAATTTAGTGTTTATTGTTACATCTTTTAATTTTTCTTATTTTTTTCTTCTTTTCTATTTTACTCAATATCGAAATTCAACCACATCCTTCTTATCATTGAATTATTTATATTTTCTCTCTATTTTTGTTTTAAAAAATAAAAAAAAATGTAATATTTTACTTAAATTCAACTAAATGAAAATTGTGCTCATCAAATTGTACTTTTTTTTTTTTTTAACATTTACACTTTCTCCAACCTTTCTCCTTCTCTTTACCTTTTTATCTCCCCAAACATACTACCTTGATATCCCTCTTCCTCTTTCCTTTATCTTCCTTTATTTTGTTTCTTTTTATTATCATCCTCTTAGTCTAAATTTGTCATTCACTCTTCCATTCTTTACATAATTTTCTCTCACAAAAAAGTGGTTATTTCCCACTCTTTCTCCCTCAAATTTTTGGTGGATTTTTATTTTTATTTTTCTTGCATCTCTATTTTAGCTTGATAAAGTTTTGTATTCTTTAGAACTATATTTTGGTTGATAGGATTTAGTTTTGTGTTTTAAGTTTTTTATGACTTTGATTGTTAAATATTATCATATTACATTATAAATAATTAAAAATAGTATATAAGAATGTACTATTATTATATTACATAGAATTATTTGGATAAGTTAGTGTTTATTGTTATGTATTTTATTTTTATTTTTTCTCATATCATTTTATTTAACATTTAAATTCAGCCACATCCCCCATATATATCATTAAATTATTTATATTTCCACTCCTTTTTATTTTAAAAAAATTTGAAATATAATATTTTGCCTAAATTAAATAAATAAAATTGTCCACATTAAGTGGAGTAATGCTAGGGAAACACTCATTCTCACAGCCAATGCATCAAAAGAAGAATGAAATATAAAACAAATCAAGTTAGAAACACTAAATTAAAAAAAAAAAAAAAAAACTAATAGTGCATATTTAATGTCATAGAATCATCGTCAAATTTTGGAAAACGAGAGGTTGCCAATGGAGAGAGAGAGAGAGAGAGAGAGAGAGATGGTATAGAAAAAAACCAATACAAAGTAATAAAGAGTGGATAAAGAAAAAAAAAAAAAACAAATGTCAATTAGTAATTGTTGATTGGAAAACAAAGCGGTTGCAAGGAGAAGTAAAAAATTATATAGAGATTACCGTGTGGAGAACATTAAAAACTTTACAGTGTAGTAACATAAACCATTAAATTCACTTAAAAAATTAAATCAACAATCAACAATTAAATACAATTATAGTACTAAATTTAAATTTAAAACTAATCAAACTCTAAATATGGAAACCATATTAATCATAACTTAAAAAGAGATGTTCTCTGATAGTAGTAGAAATTACATAAGAAATAAAGTTAGAAAATTTAAAAATCCATTTTTTGACATTTCATTTAACCTTATTTATAATATATATATATATATATATATATATTTTTTTTTTTTATATAAAATTTTCATACACTATTACTTTCGAAAATCTAATGAACAATGCTACCTCTCATTTATCGTATTTGTTATGCAAATCATCAGTTAGTAAATATATGATAATGGTAAGAAGCGTTACAAATGAGATCACTAAAAAATATATATATATATATATATATATATATATATATATAAAATTAATTAGCCACTATCATTATGGAGTAGTAGTCTATAATGATAGTGGAATATATAGAGTTTTCTTAAAGGATTGTGTAAAGATTCACTATATATATGTGTGTGTATAAAGGTAAAAAAATGTATATTTAAGGTTTTTATTAACTTAAAAACTAATGAAAAACCAATGGTTAATAACTAAAATTATAGTATTAATAAAATATTTAATGAGACCATCCTAAAAAAATTATCAAGCGCAACGCGCGGATATGTGACTAGTTATTAATAACACCTGATATGTTATTGCCCTTTTTCTTCAAGCGGTATGTTCACTTGGAGACAACAGAACGTACTTGATTAATTCACATAACTGCCCAACTTTCAGAAAGTAATTCTGATTGTTTAGATCTTCAATAAGTTGTTAAGCATACATGAAAGAAGGTTTCTTTTACATATATGGCATGTTCATTACATTGGAAACTGGTGACTACAAACATTCAAGTCCGCATCTTAATCATTTAAATTCACCCTCTCTGCCTTCTCCTTCCTACTTTTTAAGTCTATAAATCTCGATCTAAAGCAAGTTACTTCCTCTCTCTATTTTCACAATGCAAACAGATATAAGTCTATAACAATGCCCAAAAGCAAAACTAGTGTACAAAATGAATACAACATTTAAACACCCTTAAAATTGCACAATTGAACAAAAGTTTCTTCTTGCAAAGAAAAACTCAACTAAATACTAGCAGCAGTCCCAACCTAACTAACTAACTCATTTCATCCTTTCACACGTGCTAGGAACTAACTAACTAACTCCCTTTCCTTTCACACGTGCTGACTTCTTTTCTTTATTGCTTGTGGACTTGCTACAAGTCGTTTTGCCTTTAGTCTTTTGTCGTTTAGTTTCTGCAGTAATATCAACAACTCCCCTTTCCTTTGAACCCAGGTTTTAGGTACAAAAGCACATTACTTTGTTATCTCAAATTGACCCCAACACAACTAAAAAGGAAAAACTACATATATATATATATATATATATATATATATATATATATATATATATATATATATATTTATAAAGAGAGAGATAATGTACCAATTTTAAGGGAACTCAAAGTGTGCATACTTCGGTTGGTATGATCACATGCCTTCTTTATGGATCTAAATAGTATTCCCCTTGTGCTATTAATTTTAGACTAAAGATTGTTTCATTTTGATCCTACACATTTAAAAATTTATATTTTGACCTTTCATGTTTGATTTTGTATCATATTGGCCTTGTAATCTATTTATGTTAGTAATTTGACCATCCATATATGTATTTCTGCCTATAATAATAAAAAAAAAAAAAAAAAACTTGCATTCTACTACACTTTAGAGTTAGTATTTCATGAAATTGTTAAATATCAAGGGCCTTTAATGGTTTGATCATTAACAGAAATGGATGACAAAGCTAATATGAAAACAAAATCAAACAAGAAGGATCTAAATTTTGAGGGCCAAAAGTGAACTTTAGTTTTAGTTTTGTTAATATTAGGTTAAATGTATACTAGGAAGAAAGAAATTAAAAACTATTGCTACAAAAGTCTATAAGTAAAAGAGAGTGATTTGCAAAATTTTAAACTTTTAATAAAGAATTAAATTTTGTTTTCTTAAAAATTTCACAGAGAACACTAATAAAATAGGGAAGGGTGAGGAACATTAATTTTTTTTTTTTTTTTGACTTGTATTCGTTTGTAAAATTGTTGTTACTTTTGGACGAACACTGTATATACTATACACCCAGAAGATCAAAATGTAATCTCAATATTTACACATTTTCTTAGTAATAAAATAGTTTATGGAACAGAATTTGGGGGTTTTATCGATTTAATTGAAGTGAAATATATCCATTAGATTTTGAAAGTGTCTGGTCGTAGTTTTGACTCAAGAGTCAAGACAATCAGCTACTTTGGCAGCTAGCTTCTAACGTTTCGCAGTATAGCCTCTTTCGTTTGTATGTAACTATGTATATGCCTTTGTTTATTTTTTGGTTTTTATTTATTTATTTATTTATTTTTGAGAAGGATAATCAAATAAATTTTCTATGTTTCTAGTTGATCAGCATGTAACATTTTCTAATGATTTGTAAAAAGTATTGGAAAATTCCGACCCGATGTAATTGATTTTATTTATAAAAAAAAAACAATTACCACCAAAGCACAAACTAGTAAACATGTATGGTTAAGTTTATTTTCTAGATCCTATAAAAAAAGGGTTTATTTTCTAGTTTATAATAGTATTTTTCAAGCTAAATAAACCGCGAAATAAACTAAACACACATGTTATACATGTTAACGGTAGGAACACATGAATTAGAGTATGAGGTTTGTCATATTATACATTCTCTGAAAATTCTTTTATTTAATCTTTTAATTAGTGTCATGTGTCACTTTAAAAAAAAAGAAGAGAAATATATACTAATATTCATTTAACTTTTCATTTAAGCAAATGTTTGAATGAATTGATTTATTTAACCTAGTAGATGTCCTTTGAGATCAATGTGCAGGACATCTTAAAGGTACAACTAGAAGTTTCACAATTCACATACATAGAGTCCGTTTGAGAATAGCTTATTTAGCTGAAACTGAATTTTTTTTGCTGAGAGTACTGTAGATAAAGCTAAAAGGTAGCTAAAATAGTACAGTGAGGCCTATAAATAATACCAAAAAGTGCAATAAGGTCAATGAATAATACCAAAAATAAGCTGAATAATAGCAAAAATAAACTAAATAGTAGCAAAAATAAGCTAAATAGTAAAAAAAGTTGGCTTTTTAAGCTAATGGCAAACACAACCATAGACTCAACAATTTAGGCTCATAGTGCATTTATATTTGTTTATGCACAACAGTTTAAAGTCTCAATTTTTGTTTATGCACAATTATTTTTTTTTTTGTCAATTTTAAACAAATAAATAAATATAGCCAATATAATCAGTTTTCAAAACAAAAAAGCTACTCCAAAAATACGCATTAAAAAAAGTATATAAATGCCTGAATAGTAAATATATATACCATAGTCAAATAGTAACTTGAAAAATGCCTCTTCTTAGTTTTCTAGAACAACACCAGCGGCCAACACTAAATTAGGATTCACGTGGGGGGTGGCTGGCTGTCAGTCCTTGTGGTAGAGAGGGTGGCTGGTTGTCAGTCCTAATGGTAGAGGGGTGTTGTTTGGCTAGCCTAAGCATAGAGGGTGGCTGCATCGATAATTAATTCCATGCATACTCTTTCAACTTTATCCAAACTCTTTAATACCCATTTCAGTCAGTGACATGCTCTTACTCCTCACCATCTTCTCCTACATATACCATGTCCAAACTACCACCAAGCCACACATTCTTTCACACCCATCATCTCCAAATTTAGCTCAAAACTATGTGAGTTGTTATTCAAGATTCACATGTTCATGAGCTCATACAGACTTTTTTGAACTTCTTCACACACTATTTTTAAGTACTCTTTTGAATTTCTATGGCAACATAAGTTTTGTAGTGCATTAAAGTAAGGAAGTGCTAAGTATAGTATTACGCATACACTAGGGAATAGTTAGGTGCTCGAAAAGTTAAAAAAGAGAGTATTGTATTACATTATGGCAGCTGCTTTGGCTGGAGATGAACTTGTAAGGTCCATGAGCAGCAAGAGGATGAGTTTCCGGTCATCCAGCAGCAAGAGAAGCTGGGCCTCATCGAGCTTGCATGAGGCTTGGACAGGACAAACTGATGTGTTTCAGAAGAGTGGGAGGGAAGATGATGAAGAGGAGCTGATGTGGGCGGCATTAGAGCGGCTTCCAACGTATGATAGGTTGAGGAAAGGAATGCTGAAGCAGGTTTTGGATAATGGGAGAGTTGGTTATCAAGAGGTTGATGTTACCAATCTTGGAGTGCAGGACAAGAAGCATCTCATCGAGAGTATACTTAAGGTTGTTGAAGAAGATAATGAGAAGCTGCTTCGTAGACTGAGGGCCAGGACTGATAGGTAGACCCTTTTCTAAGAGTAGGGTAAAGTTTTGGTTACATAATGTTTTAGTATGTGCCTTTTCTTCTTCTTCTTTTAATTGGTTGAATTGAAGTTCTATTATTAATTTTGATTTTAAGCTTCTAATGATCTTTAATCATTTGCTTTTAGGGTGGGAATTGACATTCCAAAGATTGAAGTCAGGTTTGAGCATTTATCAATCGAAGGAGATGCATATGTTGGAGCCAGGGCACTCCCAACTCTGCTGAACTCATACTTGAATTCAATTGAGGTGTTTTTGTCTCCTATAGTTTGGTATTTTTTTAGTCAAACGGGGATTACACAACAAAGTTTTATATTTTCCATGATACAATTTTGCTTCTTCTCCCGTCTCTATATAATTTTTATCTTGGAAGATTATGGAATGTTGTAGGGTAGTCAAAGTTTTAAAGGCTCTAGTATATATTTCTTGAAATTTGAGAAGAAATACTACTTCTCTCTCTCTCTCTCTACCTTACTTTTACATGGGAATTAATTTCTAAGACTGATTTCATATCCAAAATGACAAAACATATATCTGTTTTTTCTTTTTCAAATTTTGAGTATGTCCGAATGAAAATTCAATTTGATTTTCTTTTTGAAATTTTCATGTACAAATTGACGGTGAGAGTTTGAGATTGTGACATATGAATCAAACAATATCTGTAATAAATTCAGTTCAGTTGTCAATGCATCAAAGAGAAGGTATTTTTTTTTTTGATCAGAAACTTGGATAACTTTCATTAGACCGAAACTTGATACAGATTTTATACATCTTTGAGCACTTGGTCAACTAAAATGGGGGAGTATCTTCCACCCATATTTTATAATCCTCTACTGATTTGGCCATTCTAGCCATCATGTGAGCTGCAACATTTCCTTTCCTGTTCACGTGTGCTGCAGACCAGACCTTAAAACAGCTAAGGTTTAGTAAGGACCCTTCAATCACTTTCTGGATGGACCACGGACAAGTCACAGGATTTTGCAAGGCCGAGATTACCACTTGGGCGTCACTTTCAACCATAATCTTCCTCAATCCCAGATCCCAGGCTAGCTGAATGCCTTCCTGCACCGCCAAGGCCTCTGTTTCCAATGCCTTCAACGGCAGCCCAACCCGTTTGCTCATAGCTCCCATCAGCAGTCCCCTATCATTCCTTATAACCACCCCCACCCCACAACATTCAGCCTCCTTAAAAACTGCCTCATCCACATTTATTTTATACCAACCACATCTAGGAGGAGACCATTGGGAATTGGTGGATTTAGGAAGTTTACCACTGCTGTGAAGTTCCTGCCTAACTTCCTTCATGTACTCAGCTATTTCTTTAGCGATTCTACCTGCATCCTTGTGCTTTCCCCCGTGCCTAACAGCATTTCTGTGGTTCCAAATACTCCATGTCGTGACTGCAAAAAGGTCCCAATCAGTGTCAGGTTTCCTCTCCCTCACTTCCCATATTATTTCAAGGAACTCCTGTGGCTGGTTGAGCACTGCTGGTAGCTTTAGTCTTGAATCACCCCAAACCTCAGCGGCAAGTTTGCACCCCCACAAAGTATGCCCTGAAGATTCACTCATCCCACATAGGTCACAGTGATCCTCAATATTAATTCCCCTAGCTCTCAGTCGTTGCTTTGTCGGGAGGATGTTCTTGCAAGCTCTCCACATGAATTGTTTAATTTTGTTGGGGCACTTTAGGTTCCAAATTAGCTTCCAAAGGGTTCTCATCCTTGAGTTATCCGAGGCACCACCAGCATCCACCTTATGACTCCGTTCCTTCAAGCATTTTTGGGCAACCTTGTATGCACTCTTCACCAAAAATCTCCCATTGGTACTCCACGCCCATATTAATGAGTTGTTTAGGAACCGTTGGCTGATGGATATCCCAAGTATTGTCTCTGCTTCATGTGGGAGGAAAGAGCTTCTTGCTTTGTCAACATCCCATGACCTTGATTCTCCATCCAGTAGCCAAGAGACTTTGTTTGATTCTACTGGGATACACGGGCTGACCACCTTAAAGGAATCCGGAGTAGGCAACCACCTATCCTTCCAAATATCAATTTGTTCTCCATTACCAACCACCCACCTAGACCCTGAAACCACTACGTCCTTGGCAGCCATAATGCTATGCCAAGCATATGAGGGCCTCCTACCTAACATAGCCTCTTTAAAAGGCCTATCTGCGAAGTACCTTGCCTTGAATACCCTATGCACAAGGGAAGTAGGATTTTGCTGGATTCTCCAACCTTGTTTTGCAAGGAGAGCGAGATTGAACGCTCTTAAGTCTCTAAAGCCAATGCCCTCCTCTTCTTTCGGTATGCAAAGCTTTTCCCACGTAATCCATGCCATTTTTCTCTCCTTGTCTTTCTGTCCCCACCAAAAGTTGCTCATCATGGCATTTAACTCTTTACAAAGCGAGTCTGGCAATTTGAAGTAGCACATCATGTACGTGGGAGTGGCTAGGGCTATGGCTTTGATTAAAATCTCTCTTCCGGCATTTGAGAGCAATTTCCCTTTCCAACTCGCTATTTTCTTGCCTACTTGGTCCTTAATGCGATTAAAGGCCTTTCTTTTCCCTTCCCTACTAGCGGAGGTAACCCGAGGTATCTTTCATGGTGTTGGATGATTTGAGCCCCAAAAATCTGCTTTACTTGTTCTTGGACCTCTCTGTTAGTGTTCTTTTTGAAAAATAAGGATGTTTTATCCTTGTTTAGTTTCTGTCCAGACTTGGCTTCGTAGTCCTCTAGTACTTGAAGGATTCTTCTACCCTCTTCCACCGATGCTCTACAGAAAACAATATTGTCATCCGCGAAGAAAAGGTGGGAGATCCGAGGCACCCCCCTGCTAACTGAAATACCCCGTATCTTTCCTTGTTCTTCTTCCTTTCTCAACATGGCAGAAAGTCCCTCAGCACACAACAATAACAAATAAGGAGATATGGGATCTCCTTGTCTAAGCCCCAGTGTTGGAACGATGTTGCCTTTCGCCTCCCCATTAATTAACACGGAATAGGAGACTATACTAATACACATCATCACCAGTGAAATCCATCTCTCGTTAAACCCCAATCTTCGCTTAATCACTTCCAAGTACCGTCATTCCACCCTATTGTATGCTTTGCTCATATAAAGCTTTAGAGCCATCAAAGCCTCCTTGCCTTTTCTTCTCCCATTAATACAGTGCATTGTTTCAAAAGCCACAAGCACATTGTCAGTTATTTGCCTCTTTGGAACAAAAGCACTTTGAGATTCATTAAACACTTATGCAAAAATTCTCTTCAATCGGTTAGTGAGCACTTTGGACATAATCTTGTAGCTCACATTACACAAACTAATAGGATGGAATTCGGTAATTTTTTGGGGGGACTTGACTTTTGGAATGAGGCAAATAAAGGTTTCATTAAGTCCAATTGGCATCACACCAGAATTAAGGTATTTAATTGTTGTTGTCAATACGCGTTCAATTGTTGCCGTCAATGCATCATAGCAGAAATGTTGCTTCAATTTATTTTACAGCTTGGTATATGTACTAACAATGGTTTGGTTTTTAATTTGTTGTGATAAATAGGCGGTTCTTGGGTTAATCAAGCTTTTGCCATCGAAGAAAAGGGTTGTCAAGATTCTACGTGACGTGAGTGGAATAGTGAAGCCATCAAGGTATTGAATTATTGCAAAACTTACTATGTAGTTTGTGTCCCCTGACTTATTGTTGAAACTTGAAACAATATGTTGTAGAAAAACCTTTTAATGAATTAGAATTAACCATATAGTTTTTCTTCTCCTGTGCAATGTCAAGGCTATTTTATTGAGCTTTTGAATTTCTTGTATGTACTTTGTTGATTAATTTGGTGGTTTTTCTCCAGAATGACACTACTTTTGGGACCTCCAGGATCAGGGAAAACAACATTGCTGCAGGCACTTGCTGGGAAGAGGGATAAGGATCTCAGGGTGTGTCATTTTCTCCTCCCTATAACTAGGACAATGTCTGCCAATCATTTTAAGATCTTGCATTATTCAAACTATAATATAATCTTTTAAATTTTTTTTTTTGTTTCCTATTTGGATAGAGCAATGAGCAGGTAATGCTGGAAATTTTAGTATATAAAAAGTTCATGAAGTCTGGTTTGCTAATTCGTTGCGTCAGTTTTCTTAGACACATTCCTCAAATTGTTTCTTAATTTATGAAAAATTTTAGTTTTGCAAGCTATTTCACAATAAATTCCAAAAGTAATTGTTGAATTCTGAGTACTTCTAGTAATGATTACTCTTATCTTATAAAGTCCTAACTTCGTCATTAACAACTTCCACAAACAGATATCAGGGAGAGTCAGTTACTGTGGTCATGAGTTATCAGAATTTGTTCCTCAGAGAACATGCGCATACATTAGCCAACATGATCTTCATCAAGGGGAAATGACAGTTAGAGAGACATTGGACTTTTCAGGACGTTGTTTGGGAGTTGGAACAACGTATGACCTGCTGACAGAATTGTCAAGACGAGAAAAAGAAGTTGGAATACAACCAGATCCTGAGATAGATGCATTCATGAAAGCCACAGCAATGGCAGGCCAAGAAACAAGTCTTGTTACAGATTATGTTCTCAAGGTATGTTGGTAACCACCCTTTTAATTCTCAGACAATTTTCTTTTCTAACTTTTCAAAGTATGTACAACAGATTCTTGAATTGGACATATGTGCTGACATTATTGTGGGTAATGAAATGAGAAGAGGCATATCTGGTGGACAAAAGAAGCGTGTTACTATAGGTATGTATGTAAAACATAGAAAAAAAGAGGACTACATATAAAATTTAAGTGTCAGTGTATTTTTTTTTTCCAGTTTTTGGAATTAACAAAATGTCGAATTGGAATGATTATACTGAGTGCAGGAGAAATGTTGGTTGGACCAGCAAAGGCTCTTTTTATGGATGAAATATCAAATGGTCTAGACAGTTCAACCACTTTCCAAATAGTCAAGTTCATGAGGCAGAGGGTTCATATAATGGATGTGACAATGATAATTTCTCTTCTGCAACCTGCGCCTGAAACCTTTGATCTTTTTGATGACATTATTTTACTTTCAGAAGGCCAGATTGTCTATCAAGGTCCGTGTGAGAACATACTTGAATTTTTTGAAGATGTTGGCTTCAAGTGCCCAGAGAGGAAAGGAGTTGCAGACTTTTTGCAAGAGGTTACTTCCAAAAAGGATCAGGAGCAGTACTGGTGCAAAAAGAATGAACCTTACCGATATACTAGTGTTTCTGAGTTTGTAGATCACTTTCATAATTTTCACATTGGCCAGCAACTTTATGATGAGCTTGGAATTCCATATGATAGGTCTAAAGCTCATCGTGCTGCATTAGTAAAAGAGAAGTATGGAATTTCTAATCGGGAACTCTTGAAGGCATGCTTTGCAAGAGAGTGGCTATTGACGAAGCGCAACTCTTTTATATACATATTCAAGACAACCCAGATTACCATAATGTCAATTATTGCCATGACAGTGTTCTTTAGAACCGAAATGAAGCACGGTCAATTAGAAGATGGAGGGAAATATTATGGTGCAATGTTCTTCAGTCTCATTAATGTCATGTTCAATGGAGTGTCAGAACTTGGATTGACTGTTGTTAGGCTTCCTGTATTTTTTAAGCAGCGGGATTTCTTGTTCCATCCAGCATGGGCTTTCGGCTTACCAATTTGGCTCCTCAGGATTCCTCTCTCATTGATGGAGTCAGGAATATGGATCTGCCTAACATATTACACTATTGGGTTTGCTCCTTCTGCTAGTAGGTATGTGCTTGCACATATATTCTTCCAGATAAATGAATAAACTTCACGCGTATATAATTTCTTGTTATGTACAATTATTTTCCATCCATGAGCTATGTGAATATATAATTTATGTTTTATTAACATATCTTGAAAATTCTATTAGGTTTTTCCTCCAATTATTGGCATTCTTCAGCATCCATCAGATGGGCCTATCTTTGTTTCGGTTTATTGCAGTACTGGGAAGAGTTCAAGTTGTGGCAAATACGCTTGGTACCTTTACATTGTTATTGGTTTTTGTCCTTGGTGGGTTCATTGTTGCCAAAGGTTAGGAGTTTATGTTTATGTTGATGAGTTTTCAATAAATCTTTAGTGTTCAAGTCTCAACTAAAATGATTCTGTACATATATATGTTGAGAGATGCTCATCTCTTCATGCAATGCTATAATAATTGAAATAGTGAAAACCTCCTTCTCCTTGTCTAGATGACATTGCACCATGGATGATATGGGGCTACTACATTTCTCCCATGATGTATGGACAGAATGCCATAGCCATCAATGAATTTCTTGACAAAAGATGGAGTGCAGTAAGATCTCCAAGAAAACTTGTAAACAATCATTCTGTTCCTTTAAAATTATCTTCAGTTAATTATCTTCACTTTTTCTTTGTTACAGCCCAATCCGTACCCACTTATTCCTGAACCCACCATCGGAAAGGTTCTTCTCAAGGCTAGGGGCATGTTTGTGGAAGACTATTGGTATTGGATTTGTGTTGGGGCACTCCTTGGGTTTTCTGTTCTTTTTAACATCTGTTTTATCATAGCACTCACATTTCTAAATCGTAAGCAATCATTTACCACACTAATCTCTAGTTCGGTTACTGCAATAAGATTTTAGAGATGACATTACTTTGAAAGTCAAACGCAGCTTTACGTGATTCTAAATCCGTTATTGTTGAGGAGGATGACAGTAAAAAAACTAGAAAGCAGTCCTCTAATGGACAGCTTCAGATGAGAGGCATAGAAATGAGTACATCTTCAACAGCTCCGTTGTTTCAAGGTTCCATAACTTGCAGTTCTATTTCTTTAAGAGATCATCTACATAGTTGCTTTAAGGAAAATAAATGGTTCCTGCTGTTAATGATTGTAACATGTGAATGAGTACAGGTATTGATATGGCAATGAAGAACACTCCAGACAACTCAATTAGTAGTGGTGCAGAGAATGCACCTACTAGAAGAGGAATGGTTCTGCCATTCCAACCCTTGTCACTTGCATTTAATCATGTAAATTACCACGTCGATATGCCAGCTGTAAGTATGTTTTCCCATTTCTCTCTTCCTCTCTTGGAGAATTGCCTTATGGTAGGGCAAGAAAAAGTGAAAAAATGAAAGCTGATTCAATAAAATAGTTGAATAAAAGGTTTATTTACCCAATAGACTGATCATTTAGAGCTTTTTTTTTTGTTGATAATATGATAGTTACAATAGGGGTGGGGGATTTGAATTTCCAGCTGAGTTACAAAACTCTTGACAATCATTTACAACTTTTAATAATTTTTCCTAGAGTGCATCATAAGTGGACTGCTAGATTTCCAACTTTCTATTTGTCATGATTGAGGGACCATTAATTTTATGATAATGATATCCTGAATGTCTAGAAGATGCTCGTTAAAATAAGATGTCAAGATATTTTGAATACTGCATAAGATTGAACAACTCTGTATTGGGTGTTTTCGTAATTAGGCTCATAATAATGTGTCACATCAAGCTAACATCTTAATATTTGGAAAAATTCAAAATTTTAAACCTTTTAGTTTTTGAAATCTAGATTCTAAACATTGTTTCATCAGGAAATGAAGGGCCAAGGGATCGAAGAAAGTCGTCTCCAACTTTTACGAGATGTTAGTGGTGCTTTCAGGCCTGGTATTCTAACAGCATTGGTTGGCGTAAGTGGTGCTGGAAAAACCACATTGATGGATGTGCTAGCAGGAAGAAAAACTAATGGGTACATTGAAGGAAGTATCAGCATATCTGGTTACCCCAAGAACCAAGCAACTTTTGCTCGAGTTAACGGTTATTGTGAACAGAATGATATCCATTCACCCAATGTTACCGTCTATGAATCTCTTGTGTACTCTGCCTGGCTGCGTCTTGCCAAGGAAGTTAAGCAGGAAACTCGAAAGGCATGTTTCTTTGTCCAAAAT
The DNA here is from genome assembly GCA_028535165.1 of Quercus tomentella. Taxonomy (NCBI): domain Eukaryota; kingdom Viridiplantae; phylum Streptophyta; class Magnoliopsida; order Fagales; family Fagaceae; genus Quercus; species Quercus tomentella. The sequence continues at coordinate 37,274,173 of JAPQVY010000156.1, forward strand.
CTAATCGTTTTATCTCCAAACATGTCATTTCCGTGACTGTATGAGCTTATTCTTGTTGGGAAATTTAGACCCCGGTTGATAAAAACAAACAAATATCAATATCATGTCAAAATCATGCAGTGGAAAAATAAATAAGACAAGATATGATGACCCAGGAAAACCAATGAAAAAAACTAGTTTCACAGTAAAAAACCTGAGGGGAAACCTTCCCGAAAAGCAATCCGCTATAGTAAAGAAAAGTTTCAGATCTAGTACAAAACCTTTGTCCCTAGACTCTACAATCCCCGTAGATGAACTTACAGCAGAAACCTTCTACTGCTTCAAAACCTCTGAACTCTTCAATATATGAACGCCACCCTTTTGATGCACGAATCCCAGTACGTGACTAACTAATTGCGCGGATTCCAATACGCGACTTAATCACCAACTAGAAGAAGATTGTTGGCTTCAAAGTTCTTCACTTCATCAACAATGAAGATTAAGAAGCACTTGGTTACAAAGCCCTAAGGCGCAAAGATGCAGTAGCTTCTTTCAGAGAGAATAAGGCATTGGTCACCTTTTGCATATGTTCTCTTTGTATTCTCTTATGTGACGGCCTCTAAAATAAGCCTTATATAGGTCTAGGGTTGTGAAAAAAGAAACCCTACACATACATGTCAGCATGGGCCGAAAATCAAATCTGGAAATCTGAATTCTCGTAACCTCGATCGATTGAGAGGTGTCGAGGAGGTGTCAAGCTTTAAACTTCGACAGATGCAGCTATCGAGAAGCTATCGAGGAGCTGTCGAAGAGACATGAGCTTTCTTGATTGATCCACTAGCTGTCGAGGAGCTGTTGAGATTACGATAAGAAACAGCTTAAGAGCTCGACAGATAACCTAGCTGTCGAAAGGTGTCGAGTAGTTATCGAGTTTTAAAAATCAGCACTTTCTCACTTGATTCTTGGACAGACTTGCATGGCTTTAACACTTGAACTTGAAACAAGATTTCTTGAAGTATTAAACATATCCTAAATCTACCCAAATACAAGTAAAGTGCGTTTTGTCAAAGAATAAACCAATTACATAAAATAGTGACATATGTTCCTAACAAGTGAATCACATATGTCCTAACAATTCTATTTTATCTCTCAATTCAATAGGAGGTTTTTACTTGCTAAGGAAAAAAAAAAACTAACTTGTGCCTCAATCCACAATATTCTAGTTTCATAAGTTAATTAGCCCAAATAGTTAGATAACATCATATTTTGGGCAGTGCCCATATATCTACAGGTCATGTGGATAGAAAACTACTTCACAAAATCTTTTTTATTCATACAACTTGGAGCCATTTACATGATTCATTTTCTTCCATTTAGGTATAGTTCAATTTATTTATTCTAATTTCAGCTTTCAATAATTTGGTGTCTTAAGACAAGAAAAAAGTTAGTTTCTTAACCTTTCCAAACTTTGTTTCTTGACATGAATGATTTTCTATTAATAGTAAATATGTAACTTCCAATTGTCCAATTACCATGCATGTCTAGCAACTAAAAGTTTTACAAATGGTGTTACTTACCACAGCTTTCATTTTTTGTGCAATAGATGTTTGTTGAGGAAATCATGGACTTGGTTGAGCTAAATTCATTGAGGAATTCCTTAGTTGGTGTTCCAGGAGTAGATGGTCTGTCAACTGAACAGAGAAAGAGACTCACAATAGCTGTAGAATTGGTTGCTAATCCCTCCATCATCTTCATGGATGAGCCAACATCAGGCCTTGACGCTAGAGCTGCAGCAATTGTAATGCGTACAGTGAGAAACACAGTGGATACAGGGAGAACTGTTGTCTGCACAATTCACCAGCCAAGCATAGACATTTTTGAAGCTTTCGATGAGGTATATAAGATATATCAATATAAACATTTTGTGTTTGAGATCTGTGTGCCTGACTGTCTTATAACACTTCTAAATTAAATATCAAATTGCCCACAGCTACTGTTGATGAAGAGGGGTGGACAAGTCATTTATGCTGGACCCCTCGGTCACCATTCTCAAAAGCTTGTAGATTACTTTGAGGTGAATAGCACTATTCTCAATGCTTAGAGAACCAACATTTTATAGCAGTAACTTTTTGAAGTTTTTATCACAAGCTAATATCTATAGCCACTGCAGGGGCTATCAATGCAGCAACTCTTAGGAATTTTACTCACAAACTAATATATGACAATTTCAGGCTATCCCATGTGTTCCTAAGATCAAAGATGGATATAATCCTGCAACATGGATGCTAGAAATCAGTTCTCCTGCAGTTGAGGCTCAACTCGATGTGGATTTTGCAGAAATTTATGCCAATTCTGAACTGTACAAGTAAGAAGAACATTAGACATTCCTGAAAAATTCCAGCTTCTTTTTTCCTCTTACAATTTTCAATTTTATTTTCAGATATAATAAGTTTTTCTATATTGATTTCTTGTACAGGAGGAATCAAGAACTCATCAAAGAGCTAAGCACGCCATCACCAGGATCGAAGGACCTTTACTTCCCCACCAAATATTCCCAATCCTTTGTAATTCAATGTAAAGCTTGCTTTTGGAAGCAATATTGGTCTTATTGGAGGAACCCACGATACAATGCCATCCGGTTATTCATAACGATAGTCATCGGTGTTATATTTGGGCTAATTTTCTGGAACAAAGGAGATAAGACGTAAGTCTTAAAATTCTATTTTCATATCTTATATTGGACTAATATCAAAGAACTACCAGGGTATGGTAATTAACCCATAGGCTATGATTGATTTTAAACAAGAATTACTTATATTATCTGATTTTAAGCATGCACTGAAAAAGATTATCATCCAAGGAAGTTATTAACTTGATCTTCACTCGTCATTTTGTAGAATTCTGCATAGTTACAGAAGCATAAAAAAGGGACAATTAACCTCTTAGTCATACAATGGATGGACTCTACAATTAAGTGCACCATTTCTGTGCTACTTCATTGATGAATATATCTGAAACTAATTGCAAAGTATCATGTTAGCAGACATAAAAATCATACCATTGACCTTTTAGAGTCTTAAAATAAATGGTCCAACAATTAAGTATACTATTTCTGTCATTCTGTGCTTGTTTAATGATGAAACTATCATGTTAACAGGCGCAAGGAACAAGACCTGCGGAATCTACTGGGGGGTATGTTTGCTGCTGCTCTTTTTCTTGGAAGCACCAACACAGCTGCAGTGCTGCCTGTTGTGGCAGTTGAAAGAACAGTCTTCTACCGCGAAAGAGCAGCAGGAATGTATTCAGCTTTGCCTTATGCTTTTGCTCAGGTAAAGGAAGATTAAAACCACTTTATCACCTCAGAGGAATTATTTTTAATTTTATACTCCAACTAATTAATGACAGAACAAGAACAAGAACAAGAACAAACAAAGTTTTAGTCCAAAAATTTTGGGGTCAGCTTTGGATCCTAAACATATTAATTAATGAAAGAAAAATGAATTTAATACTCTGATTTGCAGCAGAAATAATTGGCATTGTTCTTTGATGCCCTGCAGGTGGCAGTGGAGATAATTTATGTAGCTATCCAAACTTTTGTCTACACTCTTATCCTTTACTCAATGATTGGATTCCATTGGCGACTTGAAAAGTTCTTGTGGTTTTACTTCTTTATCTTGATGTGCTTTATATACTACACATTGTATGGGATGATGGTAGTAGCTCTGACTCCTACCTACCAAATTGCCGCCATTTTTATGTCCTTCTTCCTAAACATCTGGAACCTGTTCTCTGGTTTTCTCATCATGAGGCCGGTAAGTAATACCTAAACAATTACACAAAATATAGTATGATATATCCACGTAATGAGCATAGTACACAGAAGCTTTATTTGAAGCAATTTTACTTATATCAAATGTGCATTGGCATGTCGGTTATAAAATTTTTGCCTCCTTTGAGATAAAATCCTAGCTTCAGCATTGTCACAATCAATAGAGTGTAGAAGACCTCCTCAATGAACTGTTATTATTAAGGGCCAAGTCATAATTTGAACATCTAGATAGGGAGTTGGGAAACCTTGTGGGAGTCAAATTAACACATTTTTCTTCTATTCCAATAGCTTCAACTATACATTCTTGAGTAAGATAAAGTATACATTGAAGTATTTTCAAATGGAGAGGACTTAATGAGTCATTTTTAGCATTGAGCATATATACAAATAAAAGCAGCTTATTAAAAAAACAATGGGAAACCATGTCATATGCATAAATTCCACATGGTAGGAAAAACTATGGTTTAACGATATTTGTGTGATTGTGATACTAATCTCCCATTTTAAATCCTCTACTTTCCTCCAGTTTTAGTTAGATGAAAGACATGTCGCATTTAAAAAATCTAGTCTTGAATCTCCATATAAACCATTCAAAATCAAATAAGAAACACATGTCACAAATCTAACTACAAATTAGAGGGAATCTCAATATGGAATGCACCATTCAAGATTATGATACAATTTTCAAGCCCATTACATTAAAAGAAAATTGAATTTCAAAATTCTAATGGTTGACATGTGCAGCAAATTCCAATATGGTGGAGGTGGTATTACTGGGGCTCTCCTGTGTCTTGGACAATCTATGGCCTTGTGACCTCTCAAGTGGGTGACAAGACCACTCCAATTGAGGTACCTGGACAAGGCTATATGCCTGTGAAATATTACCTGAAGTCTCACTTGGGCTTTGAATATAACTTCCTTGGAGCTGTTGTTGCAGCCCATATTGGCTTTGTCCTCGTTTTCTTATTTGTCTTTGCCTATGGCATCAAGTTCCTCAACTTCCAAAGGAGATAAAAAAAAAAAAAAAAAAACAAGGATTCAAGCTTCAACAATGATAATAAGATTTTGTCTGAGCAATTGATCTAGTAGAAAGATATGGTTGGCTTAGTATTTTTTTCACCAACTTTGTAAATTAACGACTTTTTATCATTAAAATATTCACAAATTCAAGTCCTTGTACCAAAAAAAAAAAAAAAAAAAAAAAGTTATGCTAAGAGTTTGAATTGGCTTTTTATTTTTGGGGTAAAATTGAGTTGTGCTCATAAGAAGTATGAGCTCACTGGTTATTGTGTACATAGCAAAAAATGCAATTTACTCTAGGGGTGTCAATTCGGGTTAGTGTGTCGGGTTTGTGTCGTGTCAAGGTAGAGGTATTCGACTAAATAGCTCAATCCTATCCCAATCCATTTAATAATCGTGTCATGATCCTTCAACCCTAACCCGACTTGTTAATAAGGCGGGTTGACCTGACCCAACCCATTTGTCACGCTTTATAAACGAGTCGTGTTGGGTTGACACGAATGTAACACAACTCATTTCAACCTGCATAATATTAAATATAACATCCATCTAGAAATAATTTTTTTTACACCCCAAAAAGCAGTGCATACACTTCAAGTCTTCAACCCACATTCAAAATAATATAATTCAACAAAAATATAACATTCATCTAGAAATAAGTTCTTTACACTCCAAATAAGTGCATACACTTCAGCCCAAATTCAAAATAACAAAGTTTAACAAAAATAAAATAACATTGTTCAACAAAAATAGAATATACTTGGAACTCGCCAAATGCTAAATATCAATATTAAAAAAATTTGAGCAAACAATAGAGTAATCTTGATTATGACCATGATTATCATCCATAGATTCTTTGTTGATGTCCAAATTCATAACATTTTCTACAAGCTCATCCAATTTCATTTGTGTAAGTTCTATGCCAAAAAAAGAAAAAGAAAGTATTAGTAGTTCTAGGGTCAGTAAAGTTTCAATTTCCAATTATATCTCTAGTAAATTTTTGTAATTACTCACTTTTCTTTTTAAATTTAAAATATATGTTGGATATAAAAGGTATTTGACAAATCTAAAATAAAATAAATATTTATTTGTTATACGAGTTAAACGGGTTGTGTTAAATGGGTCATTTCGGGTTGACATAAATAAATTGGCGTGTCAAACGTGTCTATTATGGGTTACGTGGGTTGACCCGCTTATGACATGTTTCTTATCATGTCATTTTTAAGTCAACCCGTTTATGACCCAAACCCATTAAGGCCCAACCCTAACCCAAAAAAACCCATGTCGGGTTCGTGTCGTATTTGTGGGTTGGGTCGAACATTGACCGCGTTAATTTACTCCCTATACTTTTTTTTTTTTTTTTTGTGAATTATCATTTTAGTCTATTAAGTTTAAATTTTATCATTTTAGTCCATTAACTTTGACAACATTGTCATTTTAGTTCTTTCATCCATTGCCATTAGAAAAACTCCATTAACATTGTTTCTCACTATTTTTTTTTAAAGGAAGAGTTAAACGTGCAATTTTTAAGTAGCAAGGACATAAAGACTAAAATAACAACATTGTGAAAGTTATAGTACTAAAATGACAAGGTTTAAATTTAGTATATTGGTGGGTTCCATCATTTCAGTTAGTATGGTAAAGTTTATTGTCGTTGAATAAAAAATATTTAGGTTTGGTCTTTGCCAATTGTTTTTATCAACTTCATGGACCCTGAATATCATATTTAAGTTTGACTATAAAAATAAAAAGTTTTTAGACTAAAATGACAACTCAGTAAACTGATCTATGTAAAATTCACCTACAAGTTTGGTTTTATTATCAAAATCTAATCTGTCAAAAGTTGGGACAAATATAAAAAAGCCTACAAAACGACGTCGCGTTTGCCATTTCATCATATTAATGTTTTGAATTAGAGCTTGCCACTTTTTCCACCAAACATACTTTTACAATGTCTTTCTACAGTTATTAAAATAAGCTAGAGTCAGAGTCAGTACATACTACAGTGAACTGAGTTTTGACTTGAAGCTCAGCCATCCCAACACTTTCAGGCTTCAATTTCTAGAGGCCCCAGACTCACAATCGCAATCAACCAAAGAGTCATTGAGACCCTTCACAATATTGTTACTGTTAATATTGCCTTGTTGTTTTTTCAACAACTTGGGGTTGCAGCATTTGGAGCTGGTTGAGGCAGTAGCAGCAGTACCATTTGCAGTGGCCCTTGTCCTCGTTGCTCTCCTTGACCTTGCAGTTGAGATCTCGCTAGTTAAACTTGTGTCTGAAGAGGAAGAATCACGAGCCTTGCCTTTTCCACAGCCTCGACGTGGTCTTGATCTTCTTCTTCTTCTTCTCTCCAGCTTCTTCAATCGTTCTTCTTCTTCGTCTTCTTCCATAGCAATAGCAAGGCCAGCAACTGCCATAAAGCCTACAATTATGTCCCCTTTCATTAATTGAAGAGTCGTCAGAGTCAGAGTCAGAGTGAAAAGGAAGCATTTTGGGTGGAATATCTTAAGACATAAAGATTTAAACTCAGTAAAGTTTAAAGAGAGAACAAAATATGGAGTGCTAAATGAGAATTTTAGAGAGAGTGATGCTATTTTTATACTCGAGAAAAATAGGACCGTTGGACCAAAATATTATCGTTGGAACCTCGGAAAATGGAATGAAAAGACAAAATATTTATATGAAATAGAGAATTTTTTTTGAAAGGTAAACGTTTTTTGTTTTTTGAAGTAACTTTCTAACTAATGAAGTTCACATAATAGGTAACTAGAATATGTGTTGTTCACACATGTTATGACAGAAAGGTTTCATGTAAACTTGAGATAAATATGTCCAGTCAATTGGGTTTAAGTTTGACTTATTCGCTTTTTCAAAAAAAATGTTTGACTTATTCAGGTTTGGATCAGATTAAAATGGGTCAAAATTGGTTGTTCTAAACAGGTTATCAAAACTATGAGTCTAACCCAATCTCATAGGATGTTAGGTCATGATATGGGCTGTATTATATTCACACAGGAAAAAATGAGAGAGAGAGAGAGAGAGAGAGAGAGAGAGAGCATAATGGACTGAACTAGACTGAAATATACCAAAGTAGAATGAATTGGACTGAGTGGACTGAATAGACTGAAATTGATCGAACGGACTAAATTGATGAATAATTCACTTAAAAGAGTAAAACAATAGAAATTAGTTTATCAAAGTCACTATAATCACTTAACATTGTCAACCTATCTAGCTAGACAAAGACTTTAACACGTAAATGGATAAAATTAATAGTAATTGAACCAATATTAATATATTGAAAATCCAATATCATGATTTAGCTGTAAAATTTAAAATTTTTGAAAATTTGTAATATTTTATAAAAGACTTCATTTACATGGCCATCTTTTTTTTAAAATAAATTATGCAATTACTTGGAGCACTAGCATTGGGTTGTGTAAACATCCCCCAATTGCTATTTTACAACCCAAGACAACAAAAACTCACTCCATCCAGGTTTGTATACTTAAAAAAGATAGTGAAAGGAAAGAGAGAAAGAAGAATAATTTTTATTATTTTGTTAGGTAGTTTATATTATTTTATTGAGTTATATGTAAAAATAAAAATTAGAATATAGAGTGAGTTGTAAAATGAATTGGTAAAAGGGCTAAAGTAGTGTTTGAGAATGCAAAATAGATTTATTATTATTATTATTATTATTATTATTTTTTATGCATCCCCAAATGCTAGTCCTCAAGAATTCCAAGCACTTAGGGTAAGTTTGGATAGAACTTATTTTGCTGAAATTAAAAACTGAAAACTGAAAACACTGTAGCAAAATAATTTTTAAATGTGTGAATAGTACCGTGAGACCCATTTTTAATGAAAAAGTTGCTAAAAAGTTAAGTTTGTGAGTCTTGTAAACAGTGCACAGGTGTACTGTTCACGAAAGACTTGGTCAACAACTACGGCTGGAAAAGAAAAAAAAAAAAAAAAAAAAAAAAAAAAAAAAAAAAAAAAAAAAAAAAAAAAAAAGAGCTGAAAACGCGCTATAGTGTAAAACTCGGGACGTGGACTTGTATCCAAACGGATACTTGATAAACGACAATTCATATTTATATATTCTTCTAGATTGCTGGATGTCAAATGAACACAGTTTGCAAAGTGCAAAGTCCCATTATGTAGATTCCTGAGCTCTGACATTTCAAATCTACTCGTAGTTTAACATGTTAAATTCATTTAATTTGTATTAGGAAGAATAATGTTTATTAAACAAAAACAATTTTAAAACAATTTTAAGGAGAAGTACAATCTATGTGCGTTTCTACAAATAATTCTGGTAAGGCCAAGAAAAGCTTCTAATTGCAGAGATAATAAAATGCCTTTCGTTTTGGGTAAGATAATAAAACATAAACTTACATGGAATTTATTATTATTATTTTTTTTTATTTTAATGAAGGATATAGTTTATCAACGCACTTTGTATATAAAATTTTTGATAATACGATAGTTATAATGGAGGTGGGGAGTTTTTTACCCCGGATGTCTTTGTTGGAAACATCAGGGGAGATGACAGTTGAGCTACAGACTCTTAGCCGTACTTTGTATATAAACTTGAAAAGTCCCTGTTTCTAGCTTGCATCTGAATTCTGAATATGTCCTTACAACTTCCAGTCTGTATTGGCATACAGTGGACATTACCGTCTAACTGCTGAGAACCTTGGCAGCTTCCTAGCCTTCCTCAATGAGAATGTGGTCAACCTTGATGAAAGTTCAGGTATGCAACTTATATGATGCTAATTATACATTGACATAATCGCAGTTGATAGAACATTTGGGGACATGAAATTAGTATACTATGGGTCACAAATTGACATCTATGAACTTTTTCTGTCACTGGCCACTTTTGTACATCTTTTGATAATCCACAACCTGTACAATGTAACCAACAATTGCCTAACATACTGCTTCCACCACATTTCCCTCTAAGCTTTTTCTATTTTAGCCGGGTATGTTCCTCCTTGGAAGATTATGGGTTTATTTATTGTGATTTGTGACTTTGCGAACTGTTCTGTTTTTGGTGGGAAACCAATAGCAAGGCTTCATTTCCATGTTCTTGGGTTTTGTCTGGTTCCGATTGATATAGTTTTTTGGCCTTTTCTCTTAATTTGTATTTTGGACTTTTATTATGCTAAATTTTAAGCTTTTGAATTAATCTAAAACCAAGTCAACATATATGGATGTAACTCATGCAAACTGGTTTGCAAAATCTTCAGTCCTCTCCTGGATGCGATATTGTAATCGGTAGTGTAGAAATAATCATATTAAAACCTAAAAAGTGAAAACTGAGTTTTACTGTGCATGTCTTTTCGTAAGCATCTGCACTGTACTTGTGTTACATGTTTTGTCCTAACAACTGTATTCCGTCTTCTATTAATGTACAGCAATGGCAGCTGAACAAGATGCTTTGGAAGAAAAGAATGCCATGCTTAAAGTTCAAGAAGCTAAAGCATCAGCAAACAGATCTGTGGAATTTGCTATTCTCAAACGTAAAAGGACTCAATTTCTTATGGAGAATGCAGATTTAGCAACTTACAGAGCCATGATGGCAATTCGAATTGCCAAAGCAGCACGAGTTGCCGAATCACCGGATGCTGCAAGTTGTTTTCTTGACTGATGGGTGTAGGTTTTCCCAAGGGATGGGCATGGCGATTTTTTTTAATTTTATTACATGAAAGATTGCAGTACAGCCCTGCGGCTGTTTTTGGAAGTCGTCTGAAAGACTAACCTTGAAAGAATGTAATTTTGTATAGATTTTGATTGACTGTACATTCTGTATTATTATAAGTTCACACCAATCGTGTACAAGGAGGTTTAGTTGATTTCCTTAAGGAAAAAAAGAAAAAGTAAAAAAAAAAAGAAATACATGAAAAAATTTAAGCCCTCAGTCATGCTGATGCTTAGAGATGCTCTTCAAGAATGTGTTTTTTTTTTTAGCTTCTCTTTAGAGGTATGGTGCATTTTCTGTTCATATTGGTTGCGGTTGTTTGTGTTTGGTATCTAAACCAATTCTTTTAACCAAAACTGCATTTGGGTTTCTGATTATGTAGCTAATTGAAGTTGAAAACTGGATAGAATAAAAGGCTGGTCATAAGAAACAGTGGTGACTCCAGGAATTTTTCCTAAGGTGTTCTTAAATTTTTTTTTTTTAGTTGAAAGATCCCAAGGCCAAAGCCATCATCAAGTAGATGAATCTTGGGTACGTCGTTTTTTTATCAAATATTTGTCCATAATTCTAGCAAAAGAATAAACAATAAACTATAAGTTGATTTGACATATTAATAAAATTATTAATTATTATGTTTAGTTATTTCATTAATTTGTTTGTCTTTTATAAACTATAATTTGTTATATTATTGTTTCGTTAATTATAAAATTATTAATTATTATTTAGCCTAACATAATTTAATCTGTTTATCTTTTATAATATATTGATTAATTAAATTATTAATTATTGTTTATTAGTTGCACCATGTGCATTTACTTCCCGGTCCCATGTGATGTGCCAATCCACCCCCACCCCACTCAATAGACAATGAGACAAACCCCATCACAAGAGCCAGTTGCCAATCAGAAAATTTCACAATCACAAATCACAATAAAACAATTAATTGTATCTCACCAAGTCTCACCAACACCAACACACGGATAAAGCCAAAAAGAAAAAGTCAAGAACAGAGTCAAATATTAATAAAGTTAAAAGATAAGCTGAGCCAATCACAGTTATTCAAAAGAATCAGATAAATTATTAAAGTTAACTTTTAAAGTCTTAAAAGAATAAAGAGAGCCTTAATATTTTAGATAAAGAGAGAGAGAGAGACTGAGAGAGTCAGAGAGAAAAAAAAAAAGAAAGAAGTTATGAATTACCTTGAGGGAGCACCGGAGCAAGCTGAGCGACGGGCGACGAAGCAAGCCGAGCGACGGGCGACGGAGCAAGCCGAGCGACGAGTGATGGAGCAAGCGACGTGATCGAGTCGAGCGACGAGCGACGTGACCGATCGACGATCTCCGATCCGATCCAGTGAGCGATCTCCAATGCCCGAATCCCAATGCGATGTGCTCTGGACTGGAGCTTGAGTTGTGTTGGCTAACCGATCTCCAATGCGGCGATGCCCGATCCATCTATTGGTTGCGTTGCTCTGTTGACGTTTTTGTCTCTAGGTTTGCGTTAGTGATATCTGATTAGTGATTTGAGGTTTCTGATTGAGTGATTTGCAATGTATATTGGGTTTTATTTTTTATTTTATTTTATTTCTTTTGAGAATCCGTGGGTTTGCTTTACTGTTTACCATCTGTTGGGTTGTTTTTTTTGTTTGGATTGGGTTTGCTTTACGTTTAGAATTGATGTTGGGGGATTGATGTTGGGCTTTTTTGTGGGCTTGTTCTGTTACAATTTTTTTTTTTTTTTTTTTTTTTTTTGCTTGAAAGTAGAACAAATATATATATATATATATATATATATATATATTTTTTTTTTTTTTTAATTTGAGAGTGTTCCTCATTTTCTTAAGGGTGTTCCTATTTTGTTTTAAGGATAAACAAATAAAATTTTTTTAATTATTATATATAATTTTTTTTTTTTTTCAAGTCAGAGTGTTCCTGGGAACACCCTGACTCTAACGTGGCGCCGCCACTGGTAAGAAACATTCATTTGGTGAAATTTGTCAAAATGGCATTCTATTTTTGGGACTGAAACTAAAAATTTTATGTATTACTCCTGGCTGCTATCTGCAACTGGAGCGGCTGTCCAGTCTTGCAAAATATGGATCAAATCCCTCTTATTTTGACAGCAAAACCCTTTTGATACGTCGACTTGAAAAATAAAATGACATATTTGGTACAGTGCACTAATTGGGTGATCACGAGTAGGCCATGATTCATGAACGCTCAGGATGTGACCGCTCATGCTTGCTCCTTGCTCGTTTTATAGTTCGTTTAATTTGCTGATTGTGGACCCATGCTCCTCGACCTCACTTGTGAAAACAATAGCCTTTTCCAGCTTCTGTGTACACCAACAGGCCCAATATTTAAGTGCTCGGTCTTCAACAGCCCTTTTGTAAATTATTATTTTTTAAATAAAAAATAAATTAGTTTCATATATATTAGTGTCATCTTTGTGCAGTGTATGATAAAGCTTGATAATATATATATATATATATATATATATATATATATATTTATTATTATTATATATATGATACATAATTAATTAATAAGTATTAAAATAAGAAGTCAAATTAGCTCTTTTTGTAACTCTAAAAACTAAATTAAAAAAAATATACCTTTCGATAATTTACATGTCAACATTAAATAAGTCAAAAAAGAAGAATTACTAGTCTCTAACCTATATAATGCACAAAATGTTCAACAAAACATATTTATATATGATATATATTTAAATAATAAGAACTATAAAAATATATAAAAATTAATAAATAAAGAGTCTAATTAGAGAATTCTTAGAAATTAACCTACCTAATATAATTATAATTTTTTAAGAAAATAAAATGTGATTTAATTCGAATTTCAATGGTGTTGGCTTACTTTGTCATAAAAGGCTTGAATTATAATTAATTTATACCAATATAGTTTAATACTATTATTTAACTCTAAAAACCAAATTTGTAGAAATGATTTAAAAAAATGTAGGCTTTTAAATTCTTATGTGACAACATTAGGAAAAATTCATAATAGTAATTTTTTTTTTTCATTTTATAATAATATGATGCTCAAAAGGTTTATTGAAAAATATTTATAGATAATATATATTTAAATATTTATTAAGAAATAAACAATAAAAAAAATGAAAATTTGTAGAAAATATGCAATGCAATTAATTAGAATTTGTTTAGAAAATATTTAACGCAATTTAACTAGAGTTTGTTTTGTGTTGGGTTTCTTTATTCTAACAAAAGAATGTGTTCTAAAGATTGTGAAAATATGTGAAGAACTTTATGTATCAACATAGAAAAAGTCTGAAAGTTCAAATAGTGTAAAAACACCCTTGAACGTTTAGACCCCCAATTTACAAATTAACCAATTCAAGCTTTATGTCAAACAACTAGTGTGCGGAAAATGAACAAAAGCTATAATATAGAATTAGAAAAAACTATCTAAGCCAAATTAAAACCACAACCCACAGCAGATAATAAAAGGCAAAAATAAAAGGGAAGGAAGATGCAAACACAAAGACAACACGCGATATGTTATCGAAGAGGAAACTGAAGCCCTCGGCGTAAAACCTCTCCGCCGCCCTCCAAGCGGTAAACAATCCACTAGAAAATGTAGTTAGGATACATGGACAGCAATAGACCCTCCAAGCCTAATCTACCCAGTGCACCTAAGCCCTCCAAGCTTCTTGCTCCAACGAGGTTGCGCCGAACCTTTTTCTTTTCTAACTTCCCGGATTCCGCTACTTGACCATAGCATCAACCAATGAAGATTGGTTCCTTCCTAACTGCTTCCCAGAACACCAAACAGCCCTCTCACAGTAATGGATATGGTGAGAACAAGGTTTTGGTAAAATGCCTCTCAAGGGTTTGACAATGGAGAGGAAGAGAGTTGAGGAATTTGAAGAGACTCTTATGTAAAGATTGTAGATGAATCAATCTTGTTTTACTCTAGGGTTTCTCTCTTAAAATTCTCTCTGGAAGCTCTCTTTCATTTGTGGGTATAAGGGGTATTTATACTGAGGTGAGAGGAGAATGTGAAACGTTAGGTTTTTCAAAACAGGGGTGGCTCGCGGCTTGGCCTCGCGACTTGACTGAGTCGCGAGACCCAGTCGCGAGATAACCGTATGGCCAGTTGTCCTGTTTTGTCCTGTAGTGCTCCAACTAGCATGACTGTTCACCTTCTGGCATGCTTGGCACGTGTGCTGCATCTGGTGGCTTGCAGCCGCGAGTCACCCGCGAGATCAAGCCACGAGTTTCTGTTTTCTTGCACACTCTTGAGCAATCTACACTCTATCTCACTCACTACCCTTACAATAAACCTACTTAAATACAGGGTTACTAAATGCTGAAATACAAGCAAATTTGGCACGGAATAAAGCCAATTAGATGGTTGATTAAATTCAACCTTACAATCTCCCCCTTTGGCTATTCCGTGACAAAACCCTAAAACAGACTCTAGACTTAACATGTGAGTTGGGAACAGTTGAGCAAAACTCACTCACACCTAACTCTAGAAGCTGTGAAGCACTTGAATCATATGAACAAGAGACTCCTGAAACACAACAATACACCATGATCATTGTAAGTAGAAAATCGTGAAATGCATATGAAACAGGCAATATGTGATCAAGCAAAGATGGAGTTAAGAAACAAACCATGGCTTGATCAACCAAGTAATCACTACAAGGTAGTGAACACAATGCTCATTCACACTTGGAATGAACACTTGAACATACAAGCAAACAAGAACAATGCAAGTTACTTGTATGCCCAACACTTAACCAATGCATAAAACACTAGGTATATGCATCTAGGAACAATCCTACAAGGGCACAAGAGTGACAGTACTTAACAAGAAAATGCAATACATTTAGATAGAAGTACTGATTTAAAACAAAGCATAAAAGACTGCATAAAGCATGGTACAAACCATAAAGCCTACAAATATGCATAAAACATAACCCTAAAAGCTTACATAAGCAACATGGGTACAAAACACAATATAAACTGAATAACATCAACAATATAACAACTTAAACTGAAGAAGAATGCAGAAACACTCCCCCTTAGGTAATATCCTCCCCCTCTGAACAGGCTATCACTCCCCCTTTTTGTCATGGAATAGGCCATACATTCTCTTCTAGCCTTCTCTGAATCTGATCCAATTGAGTTTGAAGTGAGGTAAACTTCATATCCCATCGAGTGCTGTGATGGTGTAGAGTAGATATGAGTCCAGACATCTTTGTATTCAACTCGTGTACAGAGGATACAATGTGATCAAGTTTTTCATTAAGGGAGAGAGTGCTGAAATGAGAGCCACTGTGAGATGCGGAAGTTTCCGGTTTGGCTCTCTTCCTACTATGTCCAATGCTTGCATTGAATGTATGCATGTTGATTGGACTCGGTTTTGAGTGAGGAGATTCATCTGCCGTTGGATAAATTCCCTTGAGCTTCAAGATCCTAGAAATGAGACAGTAGAAAGGAATGCACATTCGGGACTCAATTCGTAGAACTGTTTTGCGCAGAACATGAAATATATGAGCACAGATGTCAATTTCTACATCAGAGATTAGATCATAAAGAAACAAAGCACGTCTGAGGTTCATATACCCAGTGCTTGATAAGGGGTACAAATTGTGAAACATCACAATTGTAAGCACTCTCAGTTTTGGAGGAAGAAAGGAAACACTGACGGAGTTTCCATTGGATGAGAATTCCAAGTCTTGTCCAAGACCCTCCTTAAGGAGTTCCTCATCAGGACAAAGATCATCATAAACCGGTGAGTGACGAAGCAGTGGTTGGTTGATGTGAAGGATCTCTGCCAAATATGCTGGAGAGATTGAAAAGCTTTTTTTCCGAACCCAGCACTTAAGTTCTTCTCCTTCAACAATCGCGTTGGCATAAAATTCCTTTACCAAATTCTCATACGTGTCATCCAGATAAGAGAGAAGGTAATTCCAATCCTTGTGAGCAAACCATTTTGGAATGTTAGTGTCGTGAAGTGATGATTGGTCAACAGGTCTTTCCAGTAATGGTGTAGCATGTCGGAAATAATTCTCATGAGACTGAAAGGCAGCATGGGATCTGAACTTGTTGGGATCGAACCCATTTGAGGAAAAGCGAGTCCCTTTTGTTTGAGGTGAGTAGTCATCTACATCAATGACGGGTTCCTTTCCTTTGGACCCATCTCCTTTCACAGCTGCTTTCTTGAATGGAGACATGTTCAATCTGAATCATGGAATGAAAAAAAATCCAACAGACATTATTAGCAATAGGTTAGCGTCAAATTAGGGATAATGAAGAAAACCCTAAGAGCTAGATGGAAATGGCCAAAAAATCACAATGAGGGACAATAATGCCCCAAATGTAGCTGCAATATAGAGTGGATCAGATTAAAACCACACAAAAATGAGAACATCATACACTCAAGTTATCAAACACAAGTAAGAGAAATATGAATACCAAGGAGAACACAAAAAATATGAGGAAAAGGCAAAACAAAGAGTAGAGAACAAAACCCATACCTTTCCTTGAAGATAGATTGAATGGTAACAAGTTGTTGAAAGAATTTGAAGATTACCACAGTGATGATGCAAAAGTGAAAGTAAGATCAGAAAATGAACAGACACAGAGTGCAAGACAGGCAAATGAGAACCCCATTTTTTTTTTTTTTTTGAGAAAAGTGTCGAAAATGAGCTCATTTTGCAGAACACGCGATTTTCGCGACTGACGTGAGTCGCCAACAAGTCGCCAGGTCAAGCCGCCAAAACACTCAAAGACAAAATTTTGAAAAAAATTTTCTAAGTGTTTTTCGCGACTGGAAGGTCTACCCGCGAGGGAGTTGCGAGCTGAGCCGCGAAAATCTCTGAGTAACCCTCGCGACTGGACCTTCCACTCGCGAACAAGTCGCCAAAATAGACCCGCGAACACGCGACTGAGGCCTGCGACTTGACTTACCTGCGACTGAGTCGCCAAAACAGGGCAAAATTTTTTTTTGAAATTTTCAGATTTTAAGAACAAAATACTTTCCAAAAACACCTAAAACACTCAAAAATCTTTTTGTGCTTGAATCAACAAAGATTGAGCATGTGAAAACACATTTCATCAAGTACAATCACACAAATGAATATGACATTTATTGAACATAAGCTTGTGTGTTGTGTGTGGATATCAACAATGAGATAGTCCATAGTCTAATGTGAAGCTTCAATGATCAATTCAACCAAGGCATACACAATTAGCACTAGATTATGTGACCCATCTCAATTATAGAAATATGTATATATGACCTCTCACAAAACTTGATAAAATATCTTGGAGCTTTACATTTGACTCCACTTTCAATCATAACAATTGATCTTTTTGATCCTTTTGAGACAATCATCTCTCATTGTGAGAGTGATATTTGATATTTCACTTTAATGAACAAGCCTTTGGCTTTTTGAATAAACATTCACTTTAATTTTTGGTCGCTTTCCCTTTTTCCTAGTCGAATACTAGTATGTGCGACAGGCTTTTGCAGCTCAATATCTCTTTTCATTTGGAGATTTACATTTGGTGAGCTCCTTTTAGCATAAACAAAAATAAAGAGTGGGAAGATATATAGACATAAGTCTATGCATGTCTCAAGATTAACATAACCATTCACTAATCATTCATGACAAGTTTGAAGATCTATTTACAACAATCACATAGATTTCAAGATTTCTCCCACAGTGATAAAAGTGCAAAGAAACAAGCTATGCTTGAAAATGCACAAAGCCATTATCACAAAAGTACAAGGCAAAACAAGTTTTGAGACAAAAACTCAACAATGTCAATCAAACTTTTTGATTTTTTAATTTTTTATGTGATTTTTGAATTTTTGACACATAAGAAGAAAAAGAAAAAAAATGAACAACAGTATGCACAAATAGACAAACAATCAAAATCATGCTACACAAAAAGCCAACAAAGTAGTGTGTGCCCCAACACAAACAAACATATCATATTATAAATATGTGAAGCACACATCACACAAGAGAGTCAAGGAATTGTACCAACACCAATGGTCTTACGGAGTGATTCAAACCGTGGACCATTGAGAGGCTTGGTGAAGATGTCTGCCTTTTGATTGTCGGTGTGTATGAACTCAAGACACACAACTCTTTCCTCTACCAGATCTCGAATGAAATGGTAACGTATCTCTATGTGTTTAGATTTTGAATGCTGGATAGGATTCTTGGAAAGATTGATGGCACTGGTGTTGTCACAAAAGACACACATCGTCTCTTGAGGAATTCCATAATCATGAAGTAATTTCTTCATCCAAAGAAGCTGAGTGCAGCAACTTCCAGCAGCGATGTATTCTGCTTTAGCAGTAGATAGAGACACTGAATTTTGTTTCTTGCTCATCCACGAGACAAGATTGTTACCAAGGTAGAAGCAGCCTCCTGAAGTACTTTTCCGATCGTCTACACTACCAGCCCAGTCAGCATCTGAATACCCGGCAAGACAAGCATTTGAGTCTTTTGAATACCACAAACCATAGTTTAAAGTTCCATTAACATATCGAATGATTCGCTTAACTGCAGTCAGGTGAGATTCCTTTGGATTAGCTTGATATCTGGCACAAACACCAACACTGAATGCAATGTCCGGTCTACTAGCTGTAAGATAGAGTAAACTCCCAATGATACTCCTGTATAAGGTAGGACTTACTTCTACTCCAGAAGAATCAACATTCAGTTTAGTAGATGAGCTTATGGGAGTGGAGGCATGTTTTTTGGAGTCTAGTCCAAACTTCGTGACAATGTTTCTAACATACTTCTCTTGTGAAACAAATATACCCTCCTTTTGTTGTTTGACTTGAAGACCCAAGAAAAATGTGAGTTCCCCCACCATACTTATCTCAAATTCCTTCTTCATCTCCTCAGAAAATTTAATAGCACGATCTTCAATGGTAACCCCAAACACTATGTCATCAACATAAACTTGTGCCACAAGGAGATAATCTTCATCATTTTTGACAAACAAAGTTCGGTCGGCATATCCCCGTTTGAATCCTCTATCTAGGAGGTAATGTGTAAGCCGATCATACCAAACTCTAGGTGCTTGTTTTAAGCCATAAAGGGCTTTCTTCAATCTCAACACATGATCAGGAAAGTGAGGATCCTCAAATCCTTTTGGTTGCTCAACAAACACTTCTTCATTTAGGTATCCATTCAGAAATGCACATTTTACATCCATTTGATAGAGTTTGAAGTTCAAAGTGCATGCAATGGACATGAGAATTCGAATGGATTCAAGTCTTGCCACAAAAGCGAAGGATTCATCAAAGTCTACTCCTTCTACTTGAGTGTATCCTTGAGCTACTAACCGAGATTTGTTTCTAATTATCTCTCCATCTTCATCGGTTTTGTTTTTGAAAATCCATTTTGTGCCTATGACATGAACATTTTCAGGCCTTGGAGCAAGTTCCCACACATCATTCCTCACAAACTAATTCAGCTCTTCATGCATTGACTCAACCCAATTCTCATCTTGAAGGGCTTCTTCTACCCTTTTTGGCTCAAATTGAGCAAGGTAGCAATGATATGTTACATGATTGGCCAATGGGATGTTTCCTTTTCTGAGGCGAAGACCTTCATCTAGAGACCCTATGATGTTGCTTTCCGGATGGTTCTTAATTACTCTTGAAGATGGCTTCTTTGATGTGGAGACTTCATCACTTCGAGAGATGGGAGGATGGACTTCCGGAGGAGTAAGAGGACTTAATGTTCTAGACATCGATCTCGTTTCTATTCTTGGGTTGATGGGAGTCGATTCTTCTTCTGGTGTAGGTTCTTCAACTTCTATATCAAGAGCTTCGACCTCAACATTGGGTTCTTTGGTGCTTGGCCCTTCTCCATCATCAATCATCTCCACCTTAGATAAGGCATCGTCAATCTTGACATTGATGGACTCCATCACTGTCTTAGTTCTCTTGTTAAAAACTCTATACGCCCGACTCGTAGTAGAGTACCCAAGAAAAATACCCTCATCACTTCTCGCATCAAACTTCCCAAGATTCTCCTGATCATTTAGGATATAACATTTGCTTCCAAACACCCGGAAATACTTCACTCTAGGCTTCTTTCCATTCCAAATCTCATAGGCGGTCTTCTTTGTTCCTACTCGGAAAAATATTCTATTGCCAATGTGACACGAGGTGTTGACAGCTTCTCCCCAAAACTTTTGAGGTATTTGCTTGTTAAGCAACATGACTCTCGTCATTTCCTGAATCACCCGATTTTTTCTCTCTACCACTCCATTTTGTTGTGGAGTTTTGGGGGCTGAAAATTCCCTTTTTATTCCATTCTTTTCACAGAAAGACTCGAATCTTGCATTCTCAAATTCTCTCCCATGATCACTTCTTATTTTGGCAATAGGGACCCCTCTCTCATTTTTTAGTTTCTTGCACAGAATTTCCAACCTCTCACATGCTTTTGATTTTTCTCTAAGAAATTCAACCCAAGTGTATCTTGAGTAATCATCCATAATGACCATAATGTATCTCTTTCCTCCTAGATTTTCAGTTCTGGTAGGCCCCATTAGATTAACATGAAGTATCTCCAAACACCGAGAAGTAGTAATCACATTCACCTTGTGATGACTTGCCTTTGTTTGCTTTCCCATTTGACATGCATCACAAATGGTCTTCTTCACCTTTCCAAACTTAGGAAGTCCCTCAACTGCTTCAAGTTTGGACACTTTAGCTACTTGTTTGAAATTAGCATGCCCAAATCTGTGATGCCAAAGTTCCAACATATCAACACGAGCACTTCTACACGAAATGGGTGCCGTGGGAACTACTCCATAACAATTGTCTGTAGTCCGATTTCCCTCCAAGACCTGAATCCCTTCTTCATTGATGATCAAGCATCCCTTCTTAGAGAATTGTACCAGGAAATCATCATCACAAATTTGAGTGATGCTCAGCAGATTTGCCTTCAGCCCTTTTATGTATAACACATCTTTCAACAGCGGTAATCCAAGTATCTCGATAGTCCCTTTGCCTAGGACTTGAGCATGACTTCCATCACCAAAAGTCACATAGTCACCAACCTTTTCTTTGAGTGTCTTAAACAGTGACTTATCCCCTGTCATATGGCGAGAACAACCGCTGTCAAGATACCGCAAGCATGCATTAAACACCTTCAATGAGGTATGCACAAATAAGCTCACATGAGACAAACATTCTTGACCTTCAAACAAAAACTCATCATCAGTTTTCATGCTTCTGTCAAATTGACCTTTCATTTTCAGATTCTCAATCATCTCACACAACATTCTATTCTTTCTTTTATATTTCTTAATCAACGATTTAGATTCAGATATGCTACTGTGTAAGATATGATTCTGATTTTCAAAATATTCCAGCATGTGAACAAATATCCTAGCATGTTTCTTAGTTTTTAACAACTCTACAAGTTCATTGGTAAGACACCCTTCAAACATATGCATAGAGTCATTTTCACAAACACTTAAACTACAATTCAGCATGGTATTTTCCATAACAGCTACCACAACACAGGGGTCTAGGATCGCACTTAGGTAATAAAACCATAACAAGTGCACCTGCTCTGATACCAATTGAAAGTTCAAATAGTGTAAAAACACCCTTGAACGTTTAGACCCCCAATTTACAAATTAACCAATTCAAGCTTTATGTCAAACAACTAGTGTGCGGAAAATGAACAAAAGCTATAATATAGAATTGGAAAAAACTATCTAAGCCAAATTAAAATCACAACCCACAGCAGATAATAAAAGGCAAAGATAAAAGGGAAGGAAGATGCAAACACAAAGACAACACGCGATGTGTTATCGAAGAGGAAACCGAAGCCCTCGGCGTAAAACCTCTCCGCCGCCATCCAAGCGGTAAACAATCCACTAGAAAATGTAGTTGGGATACATGGACAGCAATAGACCCTCCAAGCCTAATCTACCCAGTGCACCTAAGCCCTCCAAGCTTCTTGCTCCAACGAGGTTGTGCCGAATCTTTTTCTTTTCTAGCTTCCCGGATTCCGCTACTTGACCATAGCATCAACCAATGAAGATTGGTTCCTTCCTAACTGCTTCCCAGAACACCAAACAGCCCTCTCACAGTAATGGATATGGTGAGAACAAGGTTTTGGTAAAATGCCTCTAAAGGGTTTGACAATGGAGAGGAAGAGAGTTGAGGAATTTGAAGAGACTCTTATGTAAAGATTGTAGATGAATCAATCTTGTTTTACTCTAGGGTTTCTCTCTCAAAATTCTCTCTGGAAGCTCTCTTTCATTTGTGGGTATAAGGGGTATTTATACTGAGGTGAGAGGAGAATGTGAAATGTTAGGTTTTTCAAAACAGGGGTGGCTCGCGGCTTGGCCTTGCGACTTGACTGAGTCGCGAGACCTAGTCACGAGATAACCGTATGGCCAGTTGTCCTGTTTTGTCATGTAGTGCTCCAGCTAGCATGACTGTTCACCTTCTGGCATGCTTGGCACGTGTGCTGCATCTGGCGGCTTGCAGCCGCGAGTCACCCGTGAGATCAAGCCACGAGTTTCTGTTTTCTTGCACACTCTTGAGCAATCTACACTCTATCTCACTCACTACCCTTACAACAAACCCACCTAAATACAGGGTTACTAAATGCTGAAATACAAGCAAATTTGACACGGAATAAAGCCAATTAGATGGTTGATTAAATTCAACCTTACAAAGTCAAACAAAAAAAATCAAAAGATCTATTTTATATATACTAATTGTGGACCCACGTAGCTTAGGGGTACATATGTGTAATCTATAATGTAATTACTTTTGTAAAGGGATATAATATAAAATATGTATGTTAACTAATACATATATGCAATTTGATTTGATTTTTTTTGTGGTAGTTTGCATAAATGTTAAGCAGTTAAACATAATGTATTTTACATTTAAGCATAATCAATCAAAAAGTTCTAAAATAATCGTAGTGGGGGCAACGTTTTTTATTTTTTATTTTTTATTTTAAATTTTTAAATATTATTATTATTATTATTATTATTATTATTATTATTATTATTATTATTATTTTTGAGTTCTATTTGGAAAATTTTTACCTAACTCTACCATAATCAGTTTATTATTATTATGTTTGTTATTTTTTTGTTTTTTGTAGTTGATTAAGAATTGATAAAAGTAATAGGTTTTCATCCTAACCCCATTCGCATAATAGAGCAATTGCGAGTCCATATTCGGCATAACGCTTAACAAATATGGTAGAAGCTCCCATATTGTCAATTTTATAGTGTTGAAATGCAAATTAGAATCAACTAGTCGCTAACCCGTGCGATGCACGGGAAAGTTTTTAGTAACCATAAGATTTTAGCAAATCAAATGCCTTAAAATTTGAAAATCTTAAAGAACTTACATTAGCACTCATCAATTTGTTTACAAACCCAATGCTAAATAGATCTACCAATTGCATTCTCATAAAAGAATGAGATGGAAAGAAGATCACAAAGACATCATAATAAAGAATGAGATGGAATTACTCCTTCAGTCTACCATGCTTCCAATCAGCTAGTCTTCTTTTCCACTCTCCCAACCACAAAATCCAATGCTAACTTTGCATTTAGAGGAACTTATAATAATAATAATAATAAAGCAAACAACAACAATGAAACTATTCATCCTTTTCATCTAATATGTAACTTGATAGATAGTCTTAGGCACTTTTTGCACATAGATTCTTTAAATTGTATATCAAATTAGAAGAAAGAAATTACATGTAATATATATATATATATATTGTAGCAATCATCATTGTGGGAGCAAGATTTCTAAATATGTATATATATATATATATATATATATATATATATATATATAATTTGCTCATGTGAGTTCTAGCTTTAAAACATCCAAGTTAAGTCTGTAAAAATCAAACTCCAGAAGATACAACAATGCAATTGTTTATAGGTAAAGCACACATATAATCAACATGATCATTAAAATAGAGTAAAATTCAACCAACCTTCATGACTCTTTTACAATTTTATTTGGATTGTGTGTCTCAACAGCATACCAATGCAATTATTAATTACTTAAAATTCAAAAAAAAAAAATATTTATACATGATAAGTTACAATTCAAATTGAGTTTCATGAGTTCTTTAAATGTAAACAGAACACTACAATATTTATAAATTAGATGTACATAGACAAATAGTTAACCCTATACTAAAAAAAATTAGAAATTTAGTACAGAGGCAAATGAATACCATACCTTTAACCTTGATTCGAATGGAGGAAAAGACTGAAGAGAAAGGCAATAAAAAAGCAGAAATTAATCAGGAATATTAAATCTAAATAAAAGTGAATGGAAGAGCAAAAATTAAGAATGAAACTTGCTTTAAAATAGCAAACGAATGTACAAAGAATTAAATTTGTTGCTGTTTGGTATTCATTGAAATCTGCTGTTTTAAATCTATTGCAGAGAAGGAACAACACAAATGTACAAAGAATTATAAACTGAATAGCCGTGAATTGGTTTGGTGCACAGAAAATATATATAATATTAAAAAAAAGAATAAACATTATTGCAAAAACTATTTATAAGATAATGGTTATAGAGTCCTAATTAAATTTGTTTATAGTTACAGATTTCTAAACAAATTTGACAAATTTGATTAAAAAAGACATGAACTTGTACAGAAGAGGTAGAAGGTTTGAAAAAAAAAAAAAAAAAAACAGGGGACTAAAGAAGGCTGACGTTTTAGGTGCCCAAATAATTATTCAATCAAACAAATGATTAAGCTAAGCTAAATCAGATGTGCTAAAAAACCTAGATAGCAAAATAAAGCAAAACTTGAAGGTAAAGCAAAACCTGTAGAATTGTTGTCAGATTTTGAAGGTTGGGAGGCTCTTCAATACATCTCCACTTTCTTACAAAACCTGTAGAATTTGAATTTCTATGAGTGTTTCCCTGACTTCAACAAAAAAGAATAGAGAGAAAAAGGGGTTAGGAATTGAAATCCCTAAATTGACAAAAAAAAAAAAAACCTAATTAAAGACGAAATCCCTAAATTGACAAAAAAACCTAATTAAAGACAATAGGAAAAGAGTTTATTCATAGATTAATTGAGAGATACCGAGAGAGAATGCTCTGATATGGAGGTTGGGTCGGAGATTGAAAACGTTGGCTCCCATGGTCGTGCCCTTGCAAGCTTTCTGTGAAATAGCTTGGATCTGCGTTTGAGAGAGTGTATAGGTTTTGCGTTTGGTGAGTAATGTCGAAAGGAGGGGTGTTGGGTTTAGTTTTGTTGAGAGGAGAGGTTCTGCCTTACATGTTTTGGTTTCAGAATTATATCGGGGAAGAGTATTTGGCTTGTGAAAGGAGAGTATATATATTTAATAAAAAAGAAATAAATCAGATTTAAAAATTAAAAATTTATGACGTTTTTTTTTTTTTGGTTTTGGTTTTATTTTTTGTGTTTTATTATTATTTTTTTAATATTGTGCTGACGTGGAAAATTGTGGGAGCTTCAAAAGCTTCGGTTTTATATATATATATATATATATAGACAATTAGCAACCTGTTAATTGTCACCCCCCTTTTTACAAAGCCCAATACAACGCAAGCCCAATTATGGTTGGGCCTATTATTTTCTTACATTTCACATGGCCTAAGTCCTTTTTTTTGGAAAAATTTTGGAGTGTAATTTGAGGGTAGAGTGGGCTTATATTATTCATGTGTCCAAGACATGAATTTTGACAAGTGAGCTTGAAACACTTGGTGAAATCCATGAGCTCATGTGCAACACAAAAAAGAGCACCTAAGTAATTTGCTGTATGTTCCCATAACTCAAAGCCATAAATAATATTTGGACCCTATTAATGCTAACTGATGAGATCATTCAAATTTAGCAAGTTCTTAAAGGGGTCGTTTCCCCCTCAAAGAGCAAAGAAAAACTAGTTTACCTAACCAGATTATTCAAAATTGGTAGCAAACCAAATTGTTGAAATACTCAAAAACGCACATTGCTGAAGGTTGCCATTCTTTCAAAAATCCATCAGCCAAAAGCTTCAATCAGTACCCAAAGATGCATATTAGACATATCTCTGATCTACTAAGCCAAGCATTACTCAAGTTTTGTCTACCTCACCAACTACAATTATGTTTTAACTTAGGCCTAAGCTTCTGATTATAGGAAGCACCAAATTTCAAAAAGTTCTTATGTGCGTGGTAGCATAAGTATTGCGCTCTCTCTCTCTCATTTGTATTGTAATCCTAGTTTATCATCATTATCTGATCATTATCATGCTTCTTTCTGTGAGTGAGAACCTTTTTAACAATGCAATCTAACCTCCATTGTTCAAAACATTAGAATGAGTAGGGGCTCAACTCCCTTTTCTTTTGAACCTAGGTTGTAGGTGTAATGCCCCAAAATCATAAATAATAAAAGTCTATTCAATCTAAATAATCCATAAAAAATATTAAATAAAAGCAACCAGCAACCTAAAATCTCATCACAAATGTTAGAGCTCTAATCCACTAAAGATAAAACATCTTCAAAATAATTCTCTAGTACAATGTTTAATGCCATAAAAATAATAATAAAATTCTCAATTCCACAAAATAATTCGTAATTGTTGTCTTCCAAGAATCTTTACTTTAATAATCCCTCTAATGTATCTGTAAGGGGAAATAAAGGGGGGTGAGATAACTCAATAAGTGGAATTCACTAACATTGGGGTGTGGGAACAAACTTTTCAAATAAATAATTCTTACAACAAATTTATAACTTGTAACTCATAAATATTTTATCATCAAATACTTCATATATATAAAAAAATATCTTTATATTGTGAGCCATCATAATACATATATCAATACCATCATATAAACAATTTTCTAGGCTTTTCTGGTCAACGTTTACACCCCGTTGATAGGGTTGTGCTGTCCCCTCTTAGGACTAGAACCTCATTTTCATCCACTTTCTTAAGGATGGCTCATTTGGAACCTAAATGTGCACTCCCTTGCTAAGGAGCTTTCTTTTTGGATCCTCAATAGTATACTCCCTTGCTAAGGAGCTATCAAATGTGCACTGTCCCCTTTCCTAGGACCGTCCCTTGCTAAGGACTAAATACAATACTGAGCTTTTAATCACGACTTGCCATAGGTTTTCAAAACATATTCAATATGCTCACAAAAATAATCAATTCATAATTCTCAAAAATATAAAGATACATTCACACATACAAGCTTAAATAAATTTAGGTTGTTCCACAAGTTTTTCATAAAACGAATAGTCAATGTGCACATCAAACATTTATAAAATATCAATTTATATATAGAATATCAACATATTTCTTGATATGAGAATAGTTTGATAATCAACACTATTTTGGGAAAACCCCCAAAATTAGTAAACACCACTTACCTCTTATTTGCAAAAATATGAAATCAACCACCCTTGAGTCGTACTAAATCAGTAGAATTAGAACCTAGCAACACCAAAAATAGGTTCATCAATACACGAATTTCCCACTTAAAATCAATTTTCACACTAAAATAGTTTAATTTATCAATATCAAAGCCTATGGAGATGTTAGATTCTCTGTGCCACTCTGATTGCGGTATTGAGGCTGCCTTATAATTCAAACTATATGTAGGGCCTAGTTTTGCTCAAATTTCTTTTCCCTCTCTACTGCCCAATTTCATTCCTAGTTAGTGGACGTTTTCTTTGCTAATATAGAAAGACAATGAAAGCATTATTTTGATGTCATTGGAAAGGGTATAAGAAATATCTAGATATTTCTTTGTTGGAAATTTCTTGTTTTAAGAAGGCATCTCAACCTGCTAGTGGCTGAAAGGTCAAGACTATATCTGACAATGAAAATAGGGGAAAAAAAAAGGGCTATATGCATCATTCTTACTCCAATATAATAACAATTAATTATAAGTCATCTTCTCCATTAAATTCATATAAGGATAGGTGGAGATTGATAGGTCAATCATATGGCTAGAAGTTAGAAGTCCTTTTTCTTTTAATATATTGGTAGGTACAAGTCTAGTCATTGAATATTCAACTCCCTAAATTTAGAGCTAAAGGAAACCATACTTGTTGCAGTCTCACATTTAGCTGCAAAGCAGAAAAAAATAAGTTGTTCAACCGTGTGTTGCGGCTAAAACAAAAGAAAACCTTTTATATATATATACACGTGTGTCTTAAGAAGTAAAATGCTAGGTTTTTAAAAGCTTATCAAGGCCCATATATTTACTTATGCCACCTCACTTGGGCTTCATATTCCATAGTAGTTATCAGATTTAAATATCTTAGGCCCAAACCAATTAAATCCATTTAATTGTGGGTCCCCTTTTTAATTTACGTATAAGAATTAAATTGGTATCAAAATTATAGGGTGTTACGGTAGGTACAAAAGCACATTTTTTCGTTATCTCAAATCAACCCCAAAACAACTAAAAAGGGAAAACTACACACACACACATACACACACACACACACACACACACACACATATATATATATATATAAAGAGAGAAACGTATCAATTTTAGGGGAACTCAAATTGTACGTACTTCGGTTGGTATGATCACATGCCTTCTTTATGGATCTAGAGAGTATTCCCCTTATGCTATTGATTTTAGACTAAACTACATGTAAGTTTGAGATTGTTTCATTCTGATCCTCTACTTTTTAAAATTTTTATTTTGAC
Source organism: Quercus tomentella (assembly GCA_028535165.1). Classification (NCBI taxonomy): domain Eukaryota; kingdom Viridiplantae; phylum Streptophyta; class Magnoliopsida; order Fagales; family Fagaceae; genus Quercus; species Quercus tomentella. Next base: position 37,303,444 of record JAPQVY010000156.1, read on the forward strand.
CTTTCATGTTTAATTCTGTGTCATATTGGCCTTGCAATCTATTTCCGTTAGTAATTTGACCATCCATATATGTTTTTCTGCCTATAATAATAATAAAAAACCTTGCATTCTAGTACACTTTAGAGTTAGTATTTCATGAAATTGTTAAATATCAAGGGCCTTTAATGGTTTGATCATTAACAGAAATGGATGACAAAGCTAATATGAAAACAAAATCAAACAAGAAGGATCTAAATTTTGAGGGCCAAAAGTGTACTTTAGTTTTAGTTTTGTCAATATCAGGTTAAATGTATACTAGGAAGAAAGAAATTAAAAACTATTGCTACAAAAGTCTATAAGTAAAAGAGAGTGATTTGCAAAATTTTAAATTTTTAATAGAGAATTAAATTTTGTTTTCTTAAAATTTTCACAGAGAACACTAATAAAATAGGGAAGGGTGAGGAACATTAATTTTTTTTGACTTGTATTCGTTTGTAAAATTGTTGTTACTTTTGGACGAACACTGTATATACTATACACCCAGAAGATCAAAATGTAGTTTCAATATTTACACATTTTCTTAGTAATAAAATAGTTTATGGAACAGAATTTGGGGGTTTCATCGATTTAATTAAAGTGAAATATATCCATTAGATTTTGAAAGTGTCTGGTCGTAGTTTTGACTCAAGAGTCAAGACAATCAGCTACTTTGGCAGCTAGCTTCTAACGTTTCGCAGTATAGCCTCTTTCGTTTGTATGTATTTGCCTTTGTTTATTGGACAAAATGGGCTTCTGCCTTCGCGAAAATTAATTAGCTTTATACCCTCTTTTCCAAACTAAATAGGGAAATGCCCCTCTTTTAAAACTCAATTTATGATAAATCGAGTTAGAAAAAAAAAAAATTTCTGAAGCCCTATAGTGGCGTTTTAATGAGCCTATAGTAACGTTTTTAAGACCTATAGTGATGTTTTTTAACTCGACTTCAATAAAATCGAGTTATAGGCAATTTTTTTACCTATAACTCGATTTCATTGAGGTCGAGTTAAAAAACGTCACTATAGGTCTAAAAAACGTCACTATAGACTCCTTAAAACGTCACTATAGGGCTTAACTCGATTTATCATAAATCGAGTTTTAAAAGAGGGGCATTTCCCTATTTAGTTTGGAAAAGAGGGTATAAAGCTAATTAATTTGCCCGAAAAGGGCAGAAGCCCATTTTCTCCTTTTTTTATTTTTTGGTTTTTATTTATTTATTTATTTTTGAGAAGGATAATCAAATAAATTTTCTATGTTTCTAGTTGATCAGTATGTAACATTTTCTAATGATTTGTTAAAAGTATTGGAAAATTCCGACCCGATGTAATTGATTTTATTTAAAAAAAAAAAAAAAAACAATTACCACCAAAGCACAAACTAGTAAACATGTATGGTTAAGTTTATTTTCTAGATCCAATAACAAAAAAGGTTTATTTTCTAGTTTATAATAGTATTTTTCAAGCTAAATAAACCGCGAAATAAACTAAACACACATGTTATGCATGTTAACGGTAGGAACACATGTATTAGAGTATGAGGTTTGTCATATTATACATTCTTTAAAAATTCTTTCATTTAATCTTTTAATTAGTGTCATGTGTCACTTTTTAAAAAAAAGAGAAATATATACTAATATTCATTTAACTTTTCATTTAAGCAAATGTTTGTATGAATTGATTTATTTAACCTAGTAGATGTCCTGTGAGATCAATGTGCAGGACATCATAAAGGTACAACTAGAAGTTTCACAATTCACATACATAGAGTCCGTTTGGAAATAACTTATTTAGCTGAAACTGAAAATTTTTTGCTGAGAGTACTGTAGATAAAGCTAAAAAGTAACTGAAATAATACAGTGAGGTCTATGAATAGTACAAAAAGTGCAATGAGGTCCATGAATAATACCAAAAATAAGTTGAATAGTAGCAAAACAAACTAAATAGTAAAAAAAGTTGGTTTTTTAAGCTAATGGCAAACACAACCATAGACTCAACAATTTAGGCTCATAGTGCATTTATATTTGTTTATGCACAACAGTTTAAAAGTCTCAATTTTTGTTTATACACAATTATATTTTTTTGCCAATTTTAAACAAATAAATAAATATAGCCAATATAATCAGTTTTCAAAACAAAAATTGATTCACGTGTGGGGGGGGCTAAGGATAGAGGGTGGCTGCATCACTTTGGATAATTAATTCCATGCATACTCTTTCAACTTTGTCCAAGCACTTTAATATCCATTTCAGTCAGTGACATGCCCTTACTCCTCACCATCTTCTCCTACATATACCATGTCCAAACTACCACCAAGCCACACATTCTTTCACACCCATCATCTCCAAATTTAGCTCAAAACTATGTGAGTTGTTATTCAAGATTCACATGTTCATGAGCTCATACAGACTTTTTTGAACTTCTTCACACACTATTTTTAAGTACTCTTTTGAATTTCTATGGCAACATAAGTTTTGTAGTGCATTAAAGTAAGGAAGTGCTAAGTATAGTATTACACATCTACTAGGGAATAGTCAGGTGCTCGAAAAGTTAAAAAAGAGAGTATTGTATTACATTATGGCAGCTACTTTGGCTGGAGATGAACTTGTAAGCTAGGTAGCACGGACACGCCATTTTTGGCGTCATGTCCGTGTCCGACATGTGTCAGACATCGGAACAGGTACGACGCGCCGGATTCCGGTGTTCGGCATTGGCTCTTTTTTTTTTTTTTTTTTTTGCTTCTCCGACACGGTGCCGACACAGCTCCGACATGACGCCGACGCGGCTCCGACACGACGCCGACACGGCTCAGACACGGCGCCGACGCGGCTCCGATGCGTCCGACATGCCAGCAGTGCAAAAAGAAGAAAAAACACAGATTTTGACTGGTGGACTTACCTACACCGTTGATTTTGTGATATCCCTACAACACTAAGGCAAGTTTAGAGCCTGAAAGTTGAAACCACAGCTCTCAACTCAAGTTCTTCACTTCTTCTCAACCCACCCTCCCTCTGTCGCTGCTAGCCTGCCGCTGCCCTCTACCCCTCGCCGGAGTTAGATCAGCGAGCTCCGACGCCGTGCTCTCTCCCCTCTGTCCTCTGTCCCTTCCGATCTCTCTCTCTCTCTCGGCGTGGACAACTGAGCAGGTCCGATCTCTTTCTCTTCTCTCTCTGTATTTTTTTTTTCTTTCTTCCTTTCAGATATTGATTTTGGTGAATGGGTTGGGTGTACTGTTATAACGCATTATATAATATAAGTTGCGTTTTGTTTTTTGTTTTTTTTTTCACTGCTGCCGTGGCCCGTGGCCCGTGGGTGCTATGTCCTATTTTTTTTTTTTTTTATATAAGTTAAATACTTCAAATTGCCTGCTTATATATTATAAATATATAATACTAATATATTATATAAATTATATTATATAATTTAAATTCTAGACATAAACGTATTTTATGTCTAAAAATATGTCTAAATATAAAATTTAATTAATTATTTAACCGCCGTGTCCCCGCCGTGTCGTGTCCTTATTTTTCAAAAATTGCCGTATCCCCATATCCGTGTCCGTGTCGTGTCCGTGTCCGTGTCCGTGCAACATAGCTTGTAAGGTCCATGAGCAGCAAGAGGATGAGTTTTCGGTCATCCAGCAGCAAGAGAAGCTGGGCCTCATCGAGCTTGCGTGAGGCTTAGACAGGACAAACTGATGTGTTTCAGAAGAGTGGGAGGGAAGATGATGAAGAGGAGCTGATGTGGGCGGCATTAGAGCGGCTTCCAACGTATGATAGGTTGAGGAAAGGAGTGCTGAAGCAGGTTTTGGATAATGGGAGAGTTGATTATCAAGAGGTTGATGTTACCAATCTTGTAGTGCAGGACAAGAAGCATCTCATCGAGAGTATACTTAAGGTTGTTGAAGAAGATAATGAGAAGCTGCTTCGTAGACTAAGGGCCAGGACTGATAGGTAGACCATTTTCTAAGAGTAGGGTATATTTTTGGTTACATAATGTTTTAGTATGTGCCTTTTCTTCTTCTTCTTTTAATTGGTTGAATCGAAGTTCTATTATTAATTTTGATTTTAAGCTTCTAATGATCTTTAATCATTTGCTTTTAGGGTGGGAATTGACATTCCAAAGATTGAAGTCAGGTTTGAGCATTTATCAATCGAAGGAGATGCATATGTTGGAGCCAGGGCACCCCTAACTCTGCTGAACTCATACTTGAATTCAATTGAGGTGTTTTTTTCTCCTATAGTTTGATATTTTTTTAGTCAAACGGGGATTACACAAAAAGTTTTATATTTTCCATGATCCAATTTTGCTTCTTCTCCCGTCTCTATATAATTTTTATCTTGGAAGATTATGGAATGTTGTAGGGTAGTCAAAGTTTTAAAGGCTCTAGTATATATTTCTTGAAATTTGAGAAGAAATACTACTTCTCTCTCTACCTTACTTTTACATAGGAATTAATTTCTAAGACTGATTTCATATCCAAAATGACAAAACATATATCTGTTTTTTCTTTTTCAAATTTTGAGTATGTCCGAATGAAAATTCAAGTTGATTTTCTTTTTGAAATTTTCATGTACAAATTGACGGTGAGAGTTTGAGATTGTGACATATGAAACAAACAATTTCTGTAATAAATTCAGTTCAGTTGTCAATGCATCAAAGAGAAGGTATTTAATTGTTGTTGTCAATACATGTTCAATTGTTGCAGTCAATGCATCATAGCAGAAATGTTGCTTCAATTTATTTTACAGCTTGGTATATGTACTAACAATGGTTTGGTTTTTAATTTGCTGTGATAAATAGGCGGTTCTTGGGTTAATCAAGCTTTTGCCATCGAAGAAAAGGGTTGTCAAGATTCTACGTGACGTGAGTGGAATAGTGAAGCCATCAAGGTATTGAATTATTGCAAAACTTACTATGTAGTTTGTGTCCCCTGACTTATTGTTGAAACTTGAAACAATATGTTGTAGAAAAACCTTTTAATGAATTATAATTAACCATATAGTTTTTCTTCTCATGTGCAGTGTCAAGGCTATTTTATTGAGCTTTTGAATTTCTTTTATGTACTTTGTTGATTAATTTGGTGGTTTTTCTCCAGAATGACACTGCTTCTGGGACCTCCAGGATCAGGGAAAACAACATTGCTGCAGGCACTTGCTGGGAAGAGGGACAAGGATCTCAGGGTGTGTCATTTTCTCCTCCCTATAACTAGGACAATGTCTGCCAATCATTTTAAGATCTTGCATTATTCAAACTATAATATAATCTTTTAATTTTTTTTTTCCTATTTGGATAGAGCACTGAGTAGGTAATGCTGGAAATTTTAGTATATAAAAAGTTCATGCAGTCTGGTTTGCTAATTCGTTACATCAGTTTTCTTAGACACATTCCTCAAAATGTTTCTTAATTTATGAAAAATTTTAGTTTTGCAAGCTATTTCACAATAAATTCCAAGAGTAATTGTTGAATTCTGAGTACTTCTAGTAATGATTACTCTTATATTATGAAGTCCTAACTTCATCATTAACAACTTCCATGAACAGAAATCAGGGAGAGTCAGTTACTGTGGTCATGAGTTATCAGAATTTGTTCCTCAGAGAACATGCGCATACATTAGCCAACATGATCTTCATCAAGGGGAAATGACAGTTAGAGAGACATTGGACTTTTCAGGACGTTGTTTGGGAGTTGGAACAAGGTATGACTTGCTGACAGAATTGTCAGGACGAGAAAAAGAAGTAGGAATAAAGCCAGATCCTGAGATAGATGCATTCATGAAAGCCACAGCAATGGTAGGCCAAGAAACAAGTCTTGTTACAGATTATGTTCTCAAGGTATGTTGGTAACCACCCTTTTAATTCTCAGAAAATTTTCTTTTCTAACTTTTCAAAGTATGTACAACAGATTCTTGGATTGGACATATGTGCTGACATTATTGTGGGTGATGAAATGAGAAGAGGCATATCTGGTGGACAAAAGAAGCGTGTTACTATAGGTATGTATGTAAAACATAGAAAAAAAGGACGACATATAAAATGGAATGGTTTTTGATTTTAGGGACAAAAAGCGGTGAAAATAAAAGATAGAGACCAAAGTGGGAATCGCGTGAAAATGTAGGGACGAAAATGTGGTTTTCGCCTTTTTTTTTTTTTTTTTTTTTCCAGTTTTTGGATTTAACAAAATGTCGAATTGGAATGATTATACTGAATGCAGGAGAAATGTTGGTTGGACCAGCAAAGGCTCTTTTTATGGATGAAATATCAAATGGTCTAGACAGTTCAACCAGTTTCCAGATAGTCAAGTTCATGAGGCAGATGGTTCATATAATGGATGTGACAATGATAATTTCTCTTCTGCAACCTGCGCCTGAAACCTTTGATCTTTTTGATGACATTATTTTACTTTCAGAAGGCCAAATTGTCTATCAAGGTCCGTGTGAGAACGTACTTGAATTTTTTGAAGATGTTGGCTTCAAGTGCCCAGAGAGGAAAGGAGTTGCAGACTTTTTGCAAGAGGTTACTTCCAAAGAGGATCAGGAGCAGTACTGGTGCAAAAAGAATGAACCTTACCGATATACTAGTGTTTCTGAGTTTGTAGATCACTTTCATAATTTTCACATTGGCCAGCAACTTTATGATGAGCTTGGAATTCCATATGATAGGTCTAAAGCTCATCCTGCTGCATTAGTAAAAGAGAAGTATGGAATTTCTAATTGGGAACTCTTGAAGGCATGCTTTGCAAGAGAGTGGCTATTGATGAAGCGCAACTCTTTTATATATGTATTTAAGACAACCCAGATTACCATAATGTCAATTATTGCCATGACAGTGTTCCTTAGAACCGAAATGAAGCACGGTCAATTAGAAGATGGAGGGAAATATTATGGTGCAATGTTCTTTAGTCTCATTAATGTCATGTTCAATGGAGTGTCAGAACTTGCATTGACTATTTTTAGGCTTCCTGTATTTTTTAAGCAGCGGGATTTCTTGTTCCATCCAGCATGGGCTTTTGGCTTACCAATTTGGCTCCTCAGGATTCCTCTTTCATTGATGGAGTCAGGAATATGGATCTGCCTAACATATTACACTATTGGGTTTGCTCCTGCTGCTAGTAGGTATGTGCTTGCACATATATTCTTCTAGATAAATGAATAAACTTCACGTGCATATAATTTCTTGTTATGTCAATTATTTTCCATCCATGAGCTATGTGAATATATAATTTATGTTTTATTAACACATCTTGAAAATTCTATTAGGTTTTTCCGCCAATTATTGGCATTCTTCAGCATCCATCAGATGGCCCTATCTCTCTTTCGGTTTATTGCAGTACTGGGAAGAGTTCAAGTTGTGGCAAATACACTTGCTACCTTTACATTGTTTTTGGTTTTTGTCCTTGGTGGGTTCATTGTTGCCAAAGGTTAGCAGTTTATGTTTATGAGTTTTCAATAAATCTTTAGTGTTCAAGTCTTAACTAAAATGATTTTGTACATATGTTCAGAGATGCTCATCTCTTCATGCAATGCTATAATAATTGAAATAGTGAAAACCTCCTTCTCCTTGTTTAGATGGCATTCAACCATGGATGATATGGGGCTACTAAATTTCTCCTTTGATGTATGGACAGAATGCCATAGCCATCAATGAATTTCTTGACAAAAGATGGAGTGCGGTAAGATCTCCAAGAAAACTTGTAAACAATCATTCTGCTCCTTTAAAATTATCTTCACTTTTTCTTTGTTACAGCCCAATCCGGACCCATTTATTCTTGAACCCACCGTTGAAAAGGTTCTTCTCAAGGCCAGGGGCATGTTTAAGGAAGACTATTGGTATTGGATTTGTGTTGGGGCAGTCCTTGGATTTTCTGTTCTTTTTAACATCTGTTTTATCATAGCACTCACATTTCTAAATCGTAAGCAATCATTTACCACACTAATCTCCAATTCAGTTATTGCAATAAGATTTTAGAGCTGACATTACTTTGAAAATCAAACGCAGCTTTAGGTGATTCTAAATCCATTATTGTTGAGGAGGATGACAATAAAAAAAGTGGAAAGCAGTCCTCTAATGGACAACTTCAGATGAGAGGCATAGAAATGAGTACATCTTCAACCGCTCAAGGTTCCATAACTTGCAGTTCTATTTCTTTAAGAGATCATCTACATAGTTGCTTTAAGGAAAATAAATGGTTCCTGCTGTTAATGATTGTAACATGTGAATGAGTACAGGTATTGATCTGGCAATGAAGAACACTCCAGACAACTCAATTAGTAGTGGTGCAAAGAATGCACCTACTAGAAGAGGAATGGTTCTGCCATTCCAACCCTTGTCACTTGCATTTAATCATGTAAATTACCACGTCGATATGCCAGCTGTAAGTATCTTTTGCCATTTCTCTCTTCCCCTCTTGGAGAATTTCCTTATGGTAGGGCAAGAAAAAGTGAAAAAAATAAAAGCTAATTCAATAAAATAGTTGAATAAAAGGTTTATTTACCCAATAGATTGATCATTTAGAGCCTTTTTGTTTTTGTTGATAATATGATAGTTACAATGGGGGTGGGGATTTGAACCTTAGATGTCTCTAGTGGAAATACCAGGAGGTGCCAGTTGAGTTACAAAGCTCTTGGGAATCATTTACAACTTTTAATCATTTTTCCTAGAGTGCATCATAAGTGGACTGCTAGATTTCCAACTTTCTATTTGTCATGACTGAGGGACCATTAATTTTATGATAATGATATCCTGAATATCTAGAAGATGCTCGTTAAAATAAGATGTCAAGATATTTTGAATACTACAGAAGATTGAACAACTTTGTATTGAGTGTTTTCCTAATTAGGCTCATAATATTATGTGTCACATCAAGCTAACATCTTAATATTTGGAAAAATTCAAAAGTTTAAACCTTTTAGTTTTTGAAATCTAGATTCTGAACACTAGTTTCATCAGGAAATGAAGGGCCAAGGGATTGAAGAAAGTCGTCTCCAACTGTTACGAGATGTTAGTGGTGCTTTCAGGCCTGGTATTCTAACAGCATTCGTTGGAGTAAGTGGTGCTGGAAAAACCACATTGATGGATGTGCTAGAAGGAAGAAAAACTCGTGGGTACATTGAAGGAAGTATTAGCATATCGGGTTACCCCAAGAACCAAGAAACTTTTGCTCGGGTTAGCGGTTATTGTGAACAGAATGATATCCATTCACCTAATGTTACTGTCTATGAATCTCTTGTGTACTCTGCCTGGCTACGTCTTGCCAAGGAAGTTAAGCAGGAAACTCGAAAGGCTTGTTTCTTTGTCCAAAATCTAATCATTTTATCTCCAAACATGTCATTTCTGTGACTGTATGAGCTTATTCTATATTAACTCTCAATTTAATAGGTGGTTTTTACTTGCTAAGAAAAAAAATTACTAACTTGTGCCTCAGTCCACAATATTCTAGTTTCATAAGTTAATTAGCCCAAATAATTAGATAACATCATATTTTGGGCTGTGCCCATATATCTACAGGTCATGTGGGTAGAAAAAAACTTTACAAAATCTTTTTTATTCATACAACTTGGAGCCATTTACATGATTCATTTTCTTCCATTTAGGTATAGGTCAATTTATTTATTCTAATTTCAGCTTTCAATATTTTGGTGTCTTAAGACAAGAACAAAGTTGGAATTTCTTAACCTTTCCAAACATTGTTTCTTGGCATGAATGATTTTCTATTAATAGTAAATATGTAACTCATAATGTGTAGCTTCCAATTGTCCAATTACCATACATGTCTAGAAACTAAAAGTTTTAAAAATGGTGTTGTTTACCACAACTTTCATTTTTTGTGCAATAGGTGTTTGTTGAGGAAATCATGGACTTGGTTGAGCTAAATTCATTGAGGAATTCCTTAGTTGGTGTTCCAGGAGTAGATGGTCTGTCAACTGAACAGAGAAAGAGAATCACGATAGCAGTAGAATTGGTTGCCAATCCCTCCATCATCTTCATGGATGAGCCAACATCAGGCCTTGATGCAAGAGCTGCAGCAATTGTAATGCGTACAGTGAGAAACACAGTGGATACAGGGAGAACTGTAGTCTGCACAATTCACCAGCCAAGCATAGACATTTTTGAAGCTTTCGATGAGGTATATGGGATATATCAATATAAACATTCTATGTTTGAGATCTGCATGCCTGATTGTCTTATAATCACATAAATTAAATATCAAATTGCCCACAGTTACTGTTGATGAAGAGGGGTGGACAAGTCATTTATGCTGGACCCCTCGGTCACCATTCTCATAAGCTTGTAGATTACTTTGAGGTGAATAGCTCTATTCTCAATGCTTAGAGAACCAACATTTTATAACAGTAACTTTTTGAAGTTTTTATCACAAGCTAATATCTATAGCCACTGCAGGGGCTATCAATGTAGCAACTCTTGGGAATTTTACTCACAAACTAATATATGAAAATTGCAGGCTATCCCATGTGTTCCTAAGATCAAAGATGGATATAATCCTGCAACATGGATGCTAGAAATCAGTTCTCCTGTAGTTGAGGCTCAACTCGATGTGGATTTTGCAGAAATTTATGCTAATTCTGAACTGTACAAGTAAGAAGAACATTAGACATTCTTGAAAAATTCCAGCTTCTTTTTTCCTCTTACAATTTTCAATTTTATTTTCAGATATACTAAGTTTTTCTATATTGATTTCTTGTACAGGAGGAATCAAGAACTCATCAAAGAGCTAAGCACGCCATCACTAGGATCGAAGGACCTTTACTTCCCCACCAAATATTCCCAATCCTTTGTAACTCAATGTAAAGCTTGCTTTTGGAAGCAATATTGGTCTTATTGGAGGAACCCACATTACAATGCCATCCGGTTATTCATAACGATAGTCATCGGTATTCTATTTGGGCTAATTTTCTGGAACAAAGGAGATAAGACGTAAGTCTTAAAATTCTTAATTTCATATCTTAAATTGGACTAATATCAAAGAACTATCAGGGTATGGTAATTAACCCATAGGGTATGATTGATTTTAAACAAGAATTACTTATATTATCTAATTTTAAGCATGCACTGAAAAAGATTATGATCCAAGGAAGTTATTAACTTGATCTTCACTCGTCATTTTGTAGAATTCTGCATAGCTACAGAAGCATAAAAAAGGGACAATTAACCTCTTAGTCATACAATGGATGGACTCTACAATTAAGTGCACCATTTTTGTGCTACTTCATTGATGAATATATCTGAAGCTAATTGCAAAGTATCATGTTAACAGACATAAAAATCATATCATTGACCTTTTAGATTCTTAAAATAAATGGTCCAACAATTAAGTATACTATTTCTGTCATTTTGTGCTTGTTTAATGATGAAACTATCATGTTAACAGGCGCAAGGAACAAGACCTGCTGAATCTACTGGGGGCTATATGTTTGCTGCTGTTCTTTTTCTTGGAAGCACCAACACAGCTGCGGTGCAGCCTGTTGTGGCAATTGAAAGAACAGTCTTCTACCGCGAAAGAGCAGCAGGAATGTATTTAGCCTTGCCTTATGCTTTTGCTCAGGTAAAGGAAGATTAAAACCACTTTATCACCTCAGAGGAATTATTTTTAATTTTATACTCCAACTAATTAATGAAAGAACAAGAATAAGAACAACAACAAACAAAGTTTTAGTCCCAAAATTTTGGGGTCATCTTTGGATCCTAAACATATTAATTAATGAAAGAAAAATGAATTTAATACTATGATTTGCAGCAGAAATAATTGGCATTTTTATTTGATGCCCTGCAAGTGGCAGTGGAGATAATTTATGTAGCTATCCAAACTTTTGTCTACACTCTTATCCTTTACTCAATGATCGGATTCCATTGGCGACTTGAAAAGTTCTTGTGGTTTTACTTCTTTATCTTGATGTGCTTTATATATTTCACATTGTATGGGATGATGGTAGTTGCTCTGACTCCTAGCTACCAAATTGCCGCCATTGTTATGTCCTTCTTCCTAAGCACCTGGAACCTGTTCTCTGGTTTTCTCATCGTGAGGCCTGTAAGTAATACCTAAACAATTACACAAAATATGGTATGATATATCCACGTAATGAGTATAGTGTACAAAAGCTTTTTTTTGAAGCGATTTTACTTATATCAAATGCGCATTGGTGTGTCAGTTCTAAAATTTTTGCCTCCTTTGGGGTAAAATCCTAGCTTCAGCATTGTCACAATCAATAGAGTGTAGAAGACCTCCTCAATGACCTGTTATTATTAAGGGCCAAGTCATAATTTGAACATCTAGATGGGGAGTTGGGAAACCTTGTGGGAGTCAAATAAACACATTTTTCTTCTATTCCAATAGCTTCAACTATACATTCTTGAGTAAGATAAAGTATACATTGAAGTATTTTCAAATGGAGAGGACTTAATGAGTCATTTTTAGCATTGAGCATATATACAAATAAAAGTAGCTTATTAAAAAAACAATGGGAAACCATGTCATATGCATAAATTTCACATGGTAGGAAAAACTATGGTTTAACGATATTTGTGTGATTGTTATACTAATACAAGAAAGGATCCACTCCCATTTAAATCCTCTACTTTCCTCCAGTTTTTAGTTAGATGAAAGACATATCACATTTAAAAAATCCAATCTTGAATCCCCATGTAAATCATTAATATCAAATAAGAAACACATGTCACAAATCTAACTACAAATTAGAGGGAATCTCGATATGGAATGCACCATTCAAGATTATGATACAATTTTCAAGTCCATTACATAAAAATAAAATTGAATTTCAAAATTCTAATGGTTGACATGTGCAGCAAATTCCAATATGGTGGAGGTGGTATTACTGGGGCTCTCCTGTGTCTTGGACACTCTATGGCCTTGTGACCTCTCAAGTGGGTGACAAGACCACTCCTATTGAGGTACCTGGACAAGGCTATATGCCTGTGAAATATTACCTGAAGTCTCACTTGGGCTTTGAATATAACTTCCTTGGAGCTGTTGTTGCAGCCCATATTGGCTTTGTCCTCGTTTTCTTCTTTGTCTTTGCATATGGCATCAAGTTCCTCAACTTCCAAAGGAGATAAAAAAAAACAAGGATTCAAGCTTCAACAATGATAATAAGATTTTTTCTGAGCAATTGATCTAGCAGAAAGATATGGTTGGCTTAGTATTTTTTTCACCAACTTTGTAAATTTACGACTTTTTATCATTAAAATATTCACAAATTCAAGTCCTTGTACAAAAAAAAAATAAAGTTATGCTAAGAGTTTGAATTGGCTTTTTATTTTTTGGGTAAAATTGAGTTGTGCTCATAAGAAGTATGAGCTCACTGGTTATTGTACAATTATAGCAAAAAATGCAATGTACTCCCTATACTTTTTTTTTTTTTTTTTGTGAATTATCATTTTAGTCTATTAAGTTTAAATTTTATCATTTTAGTCCATTAACTTTGACAACATTGTCATTTTAGTTCTTTCATCCATTGCCATTAGAAAAACTCCATTAACATTGTTTCTCACTATTTTTTTTAAAGGAAGAGTTAACGTGCAATTTTTAAGTAGCAATGGACAGAAAGACTAAAATAATAGCGTTGTCAAAGTTATGGTACTAAAATGACAAGGTTTATTGTCGTTGAATAAGATATTTAGGTTCGGTCTTTGCTAATTGTTCTTATCAACTTCATGGACCCCAAATACCATATATATGTTGACTATAAAAAATAAAAAAAAATAAAAAAATAAAAAGTTTTTAGACTAAAATGACAACTCAGTAAACTGATCTATGTAAAATTCACCTACAAGGTTGGTTTTATTATCAAAATCTAATCTGTCAAATGTTGGGACAAATATAAAAATGCCTACAAAACGACGTCGCGTTTGCCACTTCATCGCATTAATATTTTGAATTCGAGCTTGACACTTTTTCCACCAAACGTACTATTACAATGTCTTTATACAGTTATTAGAGCACTTGTAGCAGTGGAGCTAAAAAGCTATATAGCTATTTTAACTCCAGCAAAACACAAAAATAACCATACAGCAGTGGAGCTAAAGCTATTTTTTTTAGCTTCATTGCTACAGTGCACATCCATAGATATGGATGTGCACTATAGCTGAGTGCACATCTCTATCTATGGATGTGTACTGTAGCTGAGAGCTAAATTTTTTTTTTTTAATTTTTTTATTCTCACTTCCTATTAAAATATTATTTATTTGTTTTTTTTCTTCTTTTTTCATTTTCTTTATCGTTCAGAACTCTCAACTCTCACCTCTCTCCCTCAACTCTTTCAGCTCTCTCTCAACTTCCTCCCACTGTTGCTAGCCCCCACGCTATCGACCCATGCCACCGGCTCACACCGCTGATCCATGCTGCCAACCCATCTTGCCCTTACTTGGTTATTTTATTTTATTTTTCTTGCCGTGGGCTGTGGTTTGGTGGTGGTTGTGGTTGTGTGGGTAGATCGGCGTCGGTGGGTGGCTGGGTTTGTCGGCATCAGTGGGCTGTGGTGTGGTTGAATAGTCGGCGTCGATTGGGTTCATTGGCGGTGGGGGGTTGTGGTGTGGTTGGTGTGTTGTGGTGGGTCAGTGTGGTTCGTGAGTGGGTCGCTGGGTTCAATACGGTTTTTGTGTGGGTGGGTTTGTGTGTAGATTGGTGTGTTTGTGGTAGTGGATTTCGTGGTGGTGGGTGTGGGTGTTGCTTGGTGGGTCTGGGCTTGGTTGATTTTTTTTTCTTTGTTGTGGGCTGTGGTGGTGGTGATTGTGGTTGTGTGTATGGCTGTGATGGTTGTGTATAGTGGTTGTGTGTAGTGGATATATTATTTTATTATAGTGGATATATTATTTTATTATAGTAGATATCTTATTTTATTGTGATATTTATATTATTTTATTGTATTGAAAGATAAAATAAATCCACCGTTGCCGTATGTGTATAGGTAAAATAGATAAAGTAAATTTTTGTGGTGTCAAATAACTAAATTTTTAGCTCCATTGCCGTGGATGCTCTAAGACAAGCTAGAGTTAGAGTCAATACATACTACAGTGAACTGAGTTTTGACTTGAAGCTCAGCCATCCCAACACTTTCAGGCTTCAATTTCTAGAAGCCCCAGACTCACAACCGCAATCAACCAAAGAGTCATTGAGACCCTTTACAATATTGTTACTGTTAATATTGTCTTGTTGTTTTTTCTACAACTTGGGGTTGCATTTAGGGCTGGTTGAGGCAGTAGCAGCAGTACTATTTGCAGTGGCCCTTGTCCTTGTTGCTCTCCTTGACCTTGCAGTTGAGATCTCGCTAGTTAAACTTGTGTTTGAAGAGGAAGAATCACGAGCCTTGCAGTGGTGACTCTAGGAATTTTTCTCAGGGTGTTCCTAAGTGGGCTTATTCTGTTATAATTTTTTTTCTTCAAATTCTCTGTTACAATTTTTTCTTTTTTAGATTTTAGTTCAAATTTTTCTTTTTAGCTTTTTCTTTTTGCTTGAAAGCAATGTTATGAATACCGTTTTAGTCCTTGTTTCGGTTTGTTTAGTGGAACAGAATATTTCGTTACCGATCTATTTCGACGTACTGTTTCAGGGTGTTTCAAGGTTTCTAAAAAAAATTAAAAATAATATATATTTATATTTTCTTATACAACATAAAATTATTGATCCAAATAAGTAAACCTCAAATAAAACAAATCATTTAGTTTTTCTTTTTTGACACTCAAATTATTTAGTTATTACATAACAATTACTGTTTTAGAATATTAAAACATAAATATGTAATTAAATAATGAAAAACAACAACCAAAAATAGTACAATAAGAGTGTATATATGTATATCAACCCACTGCAAAACTGCTTAACGTAGTTTTTTTTTTTGGTCTTTTATAATGTGTATTCACTTACTTTTAAGGGACCACAGATCACTACTCCAATTCAATGCCACGGCCCCATCCACCCCACACTAAGAGACAAGAGCCAATTAGCAATTTCAACACAATTACATATTTTTATATTTACATACACTTACACAAAGAGACAAAAGCTAAGCAATTTATATTATCAAAAGATAAGTCTAAGTCACAAGACTCACAACACAAGTCAGAAAGCATTGAGTATGAGATAGAGAAAAACTGAGAGAGAGAGAGAGAGAGAGAGAGAGAGAGAGAGAGCATAGATGAAATACCTTGATGTTGCCTAAGGTCAGGGGCGGCGCTGCCACGGCACATTGAAGGCTGAGGTTCTTATTCCCGATCTCGCTTTTGCCATCGCCGATCTCGCTTTTACCGTCGCTGATCTTGCAATCTCCTATCTGGGCCAAGTCAAACTCCGACATTGCCGTTGCAAAGCTGCTCTGGGTGTTTAGTGTTGCTGTTGCTGCCTTGCTGAGTCTTTTTTTTTTTTTTTTTTTTTTAGAATCGTTGCCTTGTTGATGCTGAGTCGTTATTGGTGTTGAGAAGTGACTCAACTCTCAAGTGAGGTTGTGAGGTTCTTATTAGGTTAAGAATTGGGTAATGGGTAATGGGTATACGTATTAAGTTTATAAAAATTTTATTATTATTATATTTGTTGAGAATCCGTGGGTTTGCTCTTTGCTGGGCTTGCACCAATCAGTCTTGTACTATTATTTTTTTTTTTAATTTTTTTTTTAAGAATCCATGGGTTTCTGTTTTCAGTATATTGGGCTTTTTTTTTCCTTATGGGCTTGCCTGTTACTTTTTTTTTCTTTTTTTCAGATTTTAGTTCAGATTTTTTTGGGCTTTATTTTTTATTTTTTGCTTGAAAGTAGAACAAATAAATTTATTTTTATTTGAGGGTGTTCCTATTTTTTTTAGAAGGTAAACAAATAAAAAAAAAATTTAATTATCATATATATATATATATTTTTTTTTTTTTCAGGTCAGGGTGTTGCTGGGAACACCTTGACATGAATGTGGTGTCGCCACTGGAACCTTGCATTTTCCACAACCTCGACGTGGTCTTGATCTTCTTCTTCTTCTCTCCAGCTTCTTCAATCGTTCTTCTTCTTCGTCTTCTTCCATAGTGTTAGAGATATATATTAGACATATTAGCCCAATGTAATAGGCCCAAGTAGATCGGTGGGCGACAAGGCCGTCTTGGCGGCGCGTGTGACTGAGATCTAGCCTGGGAGTCGAGAATCTGCGGTGGCGCGTGTGAGAGTTCCAGGAGCCATTGGCCGCGCGTGGTGGCGCGTGCGGCTGCGGTTGGAGGTTGGGTTCCTGGGTTTTGGTCGCGATATGCCGTGGAGCACGTCTGTGGTGTTGGCTTCGTCAGGCGAGGCTTGGATTTACGCAGATCTGATAGGGAGCACGTGGAACACTGAGAACGTCTGAACCACGTAACCACATAATCCTCATGTTCTTGATGATCCTATTCTATGCTTCTCCTTCCGCATCCATTCTAGCATACACAACATGGTATAACACATCTCGATGCTAATATTTAATATTTAACATGGTATCAGAGCATCGTGATGTGTTATACCATGTTGTGAATGCTAGAGTGGATGCGGAAGGAGAAGCATAGAATAGGAACACTGAGAACACGAGGGTTACGTGGTTCAGCCTTGACGGCCTACATCCACGGAGGAATCCCTTAGGGCTACATCTTTATTATGTATGAGAGTGTAGTACAATAACCTCCTATGTTACAATGAACCCTAACATGAGTATATATAGGCGACTAAACCCTAGACTACTAGTACAAGCAGGAATGGGCTTGGGCCTATTACATTGGGCTAATATGTCTAATATATATCTCTAACACATAGCAATAGTAAGGCCAGCAGCTGCCATAAAGCCTACAATTATGTCCACCTTTTCATCAATAGAAGAGTCGTCAGAGTCAGAGTGAAAAGGAAACATTTTGGGTGGAATATCTTCAGACATAAAGATCTAAACTATATAAATAATATAGCAAATAGAGTGAAAAGTATTTAAAATTTTTTAAAATTAAAAGGAGAGGAAATATAAATAATTTAATGATATATATGGGGGATGTGGCTGAATCCAAATGTGGAATAAAATTATATGAGAAAAAAAGTAAAAATAAAATATATAACAGTAAACACTAATTTATCCAAATCATTCTATGTAATATAATAATAGTATATTCTTATATACTATCTTTAATTCTTTATAATGCAATATGATAACATTTAACAATCAAAGTGATAAAAAAAATAACAAAATAAAAATAAAAAACTTAAAACACAAAACTAAATTTCATCAACCAAAATGGAATTCTAAAGAATACAACACTTTATCAAGCTAAAATAGATATGCAAGAAAAATATAAATAAAAATCCACCAAAAAATTGAGGGAGAAAGAGTGGGAAATTATACTAAGAGAATGATAATAAAAAGAAACAAAATAAAGAAAGATAAAAGGAAAGAGAAAGAGTGATATCAAGGTAGAATGTTTAGGGAGACGAAAAGGTAAAGGGAATGAGAAAGGTTGGAGAAAGTGTAAATGTTAAAAAAATGAGTACAATTTGATGAGCATAATTTTCTTTTATTTGAATTTAAGTAAAATACTACATTTTTTATTTTTTAAAACAAAAAGAGAGAGAAAATATCAAATTTTAATGATAAGGAGGATGTGTTTGAATTTGAATATTGAATAAAATAAGATGAGAAAAAAAATTAAAAGATATAACAATAAACACTAAATTATCCAAATTATGCTATATAATGGAATACTATTATATATTTATCTACTATCTTTAATTTTTTATAACGTAATTGGATAAAATTTAACAATCAAAGAGAAAAATAATAATAATAATAACTTAAAACACAAAACTAAATTGTCTCAACCTAAATTAGAGTTATAAAAAAATACAAAAATTTATCAACCTAAAGCGGAGATGCAATAAAAATAAAAATCCACCAAAACATTGAGAGAGAGAGAGAGAGAGAGAGAGAGAGAGAGAGAGAGAGAGAGAGAGAGAGAACCTTTTTTGTGAGAGATAAATATGCAAAGAATGGAAGAGAGAATGACAAATTTATAGTAAAATGGAGTGAATAAGAAGAGACAAATAGAGGAAGATGAAGGGAAAGATGAATAGTGATATTAAAGTAGAGGGTAGTGGGAAGATGAAAAGGTAAGGGAAGAAGAAAGATTAAAGAAAGTGTAAATATTTATATAAAAAAAAAGTGAATATCAAAAAAATTATAGGAAAATTGGAAATAAAAAGGATATATATATATATATATATATATATATATATATATATATATATATATACACACATATATATGTTAAAACCGACAAAGATGAATATATAAAGTTAATAATTTATGTGGCAAATGATAAAAATAAAAAAATAAAAAATAAAAAAAAAGATGAGGTGGCGCAATAGGATAAAAAAGAATAATAATTATGTGGCAAATGATGTGGCAATGAGGTGGCACAATAGGAGCTCAACAGCAATAAATGCTACGCTTCAGCTTTTAGTAATATATAGATATAGATTATATGTATTTCCACACACTTTTTCACCCGCACATATTTCCAAAAAAACTGAAAACTGTTTAAACACACGTACTAAACGGGTTCTAGGTAACTAGAATATGTATTGTTCACACATGTTATGATAGAAAGGTTTCATGTAAACTTGATAAATATGTCCAATCAATTGGGTTTAAGTTTGACTTATTCGGGTTTGGATCATATTAAAATGGGTCAAAATTGGTTGTTCTAAACCTGATATCAAAACTATGATTCTAACCCAATCTTATACGATGTCAGGTCGTGATATGACATATATTATATTCACGAAAAATGCTGGGATCATCGAAAATGGCATAACCTTGTGCCATAACTCGTCATGTGGCAAGTTGTGACTCGCCACGCAGCGAGTTATGATTAGTGAATGTGCGTTCCTACATGACCCACATTTTTGGTGGTACTAGCACAACTCTATTCACACAGGAAAATATGTGTGTGAGAGAGAGAGAGAGAGAGAGAGAGAGAGAGAGAGAGAGAGAGAGAGAGAGAGAGAGAGAGAGAGAGAGAGAGAGAGAGAGAGAGAGAGAGAGAGAGAGAGAGAGCACAACGGACTGAAATATGCCGAAGTAAAATGAATTGGCCCGAGTGGACTGAATAGACTGAATTGATGATTAATCAATATATTACTAAAAGCTGAAGCGTAGCGTTTAATGCTGCTGCGCTCACGTTGAGCCATGTCAACGTCAACGTCATCATCTTTTTTTTTTTCTTTTTTTTTTCCATTTTCTTATAATTATTTATAATTTTTTTTTATTTCATATTTACACTTCTCCAACCTTTCTTCCTCCCTTACCTTTTCATCTCCCCACTACTTCTCTAACCTTTCTCCTTCTCTCATTCTCTCACCTTCTCATCTCCCCACTACTCTCTACATTAATATCATTCTTCATCTTTCCCTTCATCTTCCTTTATTTTTGTCTCTTCTTATTCACACTTTCTTACTATAAATTTGTCACTATCTCATTCATTCCATGCATAGTTTTTCCTTACAAAAAAAAGGTTCTCTCTCTCTCTCTCTCTCTCTCTCTCTCTCTCTCTCTCTCTCTCACACACACACACACACACAATTTTGTAAGTGGATTTTTATTTTTTATTTTTCTTGCATCTTCGCTTTAGGTTGATAATTTTTTATATTCTTTAATCTACTTTAGGTTAATGCGATTCAGTTCTCTCTCTCTCTCTCTTTGATTGTTAAATGTTATCCTATTGCATTATAAAGGATTAAATATAAAAATATAATATTATTCTAATACATAGCATGATTTGGATAATTTAATTTGGTAGCTACTGTAATTTGATAGCATGATTTGTATAGTGCTCAATTTAGATGTTAAACTATGAGACTTTAATCATTTTTGTTTATTTTTTAATCCTTTGTGGTAGACAAAGTACTCTATAATGCAATTTATTTAGAGAAAAGCAAAGGTTGGCTAAACAAAAGTTATTGGATGAGAGACAAATTTTATCTTTCGCAATTTTACTTTAATTATTATTATTATTATTTTATAACAATGCATATATAAAAATTTAATTCTTAGATTTTGCTAATAATTGATTATTTGATAATATGTTTTGGGTGGACGAAATTACAATTTCCGCAAAGAAAATAACCTTAGTAGATTATAAATAACAATTTTTTTTCCTAATTGGTTCAATTAATCATAGTTAAGTTTTATTAATTTTTTTAGTTACTTTTTTCAGTGTTTTGGATTGTAGGCAGAAAAAATAAGTTTGAGAAAGTTTGTTTAAAACTAAAAGAATAATTTCTAAATTTTATTTTCTTTTTAATGATTCACAAAATGTTATAAATAACTTTTATTAAAAAATAAATATTTTCGTTAAATTGCCTTTTGAATTTTTGAGAAAAATTGTATTTTTTTTTCATTTTAGTACGACAAAAATTATTAAATTTATGATTTATGATTGTTTCTATATTACATTTATGATTATTCTTATAATGAATAAAGATATAATTACAAAATATATTACTCTTTATTAAATTAGTTTAAATTGTATAAAAAAAATTTAATAAAACTACCATAAAAATAATTATCATGCGCAACGCGCAGGTTTGTGGCTAATATATATATATATATATATATATATAAAACCGAAACCTTTGGAGCTCCCACAATTTTCCACGTTATCACTATTTTATTTTTCTTTTTATTTTAGATTCTTTTTATTTTTGGTTCAATTTTCCACGTCATCACTATTTTCTTTTTATTTTGGATTCTTTTTATTTTTGGTTTTATATCTTATCAAGTATTACAATAGTTTAGTTTAAATAAAATTCTATTAGATATATGTTTCAAAAGCTTGAAAATAGCCTTTGGAGCTCCCACAATTTTCCACGTCATCACTATTTTCTTTTTCTTTTTCTTTTTATTTTAGATTCTTTTTATTTTTGGTTTTATATCTTATCAAGTATTACAATAGTTTAGTTTAAATAAAATTCTATTAGATATATGTTTCAAAAGCTTGAAAATTCTATTTCAACTAAAATTCTATAACAAAAATTTTCACAAATATAAACTTCTGCCAAGGTCGAAACCCTTCATACTCACTCAAATTTTCACAAAGAAAACACACATATCAAATTGAAGCCATAGCAGGAAGCAAGTTGATTCTTCAACGAGAACAAATCCTGTAGTACAAAGGCCACCTAATTGCTTTTAGTTTTGAACTCGATTGTCTTATTAACAACAAAGTCTATGAATTGCAGTGATGGACAGCCGTCCACAAATAACATCCACGCAAGGGCTTGATGTTCTTCTTAATTATCTCATATAATTCTAGGAATTATTTTATTTAATTTTTTTTGGAATTAATATATTTAGATGGTTGGCATAGCAGACAACGTAAAAACAATTTTCTGTCATTTATGTTGCCTTCTGCATAACCCTAAATCAATGTTGAAATGTTGTGTTTTACAACCATCTGATCTTGGTAACCAAACCCTGCACCTATGATTGTTTATGATTATTTTTGTTCATTGTTTGTAGTTTAAACCCATTAAAACTTATTGGCTGATGGTATTTCATGGTTTTTTTTTTCCCTTTACTTTTACTTTCAAGGTTGCTAAGAACACAACCTAACATGTGATTTTTTTTCATTGTTTAAAGTTTAGACCCATTAAAATTTAAAACTAATTACTTTATAGGTTCATGTACTTTTTTCTTCTTCTTATTTTTCTCTTTTGAATAGTCATATATTTTGTGTTAGTTTTTGCAATATTTGTACATGTTTAGCAGATTTCAACAACTATACCATGTATTATTCTTTTGAAGGTAATCAATTTTTCTTTTATATTTCTCTATTATAAAATCATATATATATATATATATATATAGTTTTGTTTCAATAATTTATAGGATGTAAATCTTATGATTCCTTAATATTTTTTGGCCTTTTGGAAGTTTTAACATCTGACTTTTTGAGTTATATTTTTGTAATATCCAAAACTATCTGGAAAATTTCAATAATTATAACCATGAATTATTATTTTGAGTGTAACAAATTTTTCTCTTATATTTCTCTGTTGTGTAGTCACACACACATATATTTTTATAATTTTTAAGCTCTTAATCTTTTGATTCTTTTCAATAGTTATAAGTTTATAGTCATGAACTATTCTTTAATATTTTTCGTAAGTCATTGCACGTTCAAACAATGACTTCTTTATCAAATTGTAACACAAATTGAAGTTATACAAGAGCAATTTATGCAATAATATAGTTTCTTAATCAATTTAAAATTTTATAAAATCAATTTAGTTTACCACATAAATAGGTAGGTTCCCGTGCATAGCACGGGTTGGCGACTAGTTCACTTAAAAGAGTAAAACAATAGAAATTAGTTCATCAAAGTCACTATAATCACTTAACATTGTCAACCTATCTAGCTAGACAAAGGCTTTAACACATAAATGGATAAAATTAATAGTAATTGAACCAATATTAATATATTGAAAATCCGATATCATGATTTAGCTGTAAAATTTAAAATTTTTGAAAATTTATTATATTTTATAAAAGAGTTCATTTAAGGGCCATCTTTTTTTTAATAAATTATGCAATTACGTGCTTAAGAATTCCAAGCTCTTAATAAAAGACAAGTTCATATTTATATGTTCTTCTAGATTGCTGGATGTCAAATCAACACAGTTTGCAAAGTGCAAAGTCCCATTCTGTAGATTCCAGAGCTCTGACACTTCAATTCTACTAGTAGTTTAACATGTTAAATTCATTTAATTGGTATTAGGAAGAATAATGTTTATTACGCAAAAACAATTTTACGAAGAAGTACAATCTATGTGCGTTTCTACAAATAATTCTGGTAAGGCCAAGAAAAGCTTCTAATTGCAAAGATAATAAAATGCCTTTCGTTTTGGGTAAGATAATAAAACATAAACTTACGTGGAATTTATTATTATTTTTATTTTAACGAAGGATATAGTTTATCAATGCACTTTGTATATAAACTTTCTGATAATATGACAGTTAAAATGGAGGTTGGGAGTTTTGAACTCCGAATGCCTTTGTTAGAAACATCAGGGGAGATGACAGCATCAGGGGAGATGACAGTTGAGCTACAGACTCTTAGAAGTACTTTGTATATAAACTTGAAAAGTCTCTGTTTCTTGCATCTGAATTCTGAATATGTCCTTGCAACTTCCAGACTGTATCGGCATACAGTGGACATTACCGTCCAACTGCTGAGAACCTTGGCAGCTTCCTAGCCTTCCTTAATGAGAATGTGGTCAACCTTGATGAAAGTTCAGGTATGCAACTTATATGATGCTAATTATACATTGACAAAATTGCAGTTGATAGAACATTTGGGGACATGAAATTAGTATATTATGGGTCACAAGTTGACATCTATGAACTTTTTCTGTCACTGGCCACTTTTGTACATCTTTTGATAATCCACAACCTGTACAATGTAACCAACAATTGCCTAACATACTGCTTCCACCACATTTCCCTCTAAGCTTTTTCTATTTTAGCCAGGTATGTTCCCCCTTGGAAGATCATGAGAGCTACAATATCAGCAATCAGTTCAAGAAAAAGATAAATTCAGAACCACCCCACCAAGCTCCTAGTGAGAGAATGAGGTTAACAGCAGACCCTCTGAATCGAGTATCTTTGCTCAAACAAAAAGCACACCTACACACAATTAGAAGAGAACCTAGTCCAATAATCTCCAGAGCAGCAGAACAAGTCTTCTGAAAAGAGGAAGTAATGGCCTGTTTGGATGGAGGGAGGAAGGAGGGGGAGTGGAGAGGAGCAGAGTAGTGTTGGCTAAAAATAAGCTAATTTTGTGCTAAATTTACTCTACTCTACTCCCCTCCTTCTCCCTCAATCCAAACGGACTATAAGTTCCATATCAATTAGGATATCAATTCTCGTTGAAATGGTGAACAGGAGCAGCCCAAGAATTGGGTGTGTCAGCGGATTACCCTCTGAAACTAAGAATTCAAGCCCTTGAATTTGTTAACCTCTCGCCAAGGGACCCTCCCACACCATCAGTCTTTGATCTTCCCTCCCTTCGTAGTTCAACTACAACATTATGTGGGGAAATGTGACCTTTGATTTACTTTCTTACAAGTTACAATAACGAGTCAGCATCATTTTGACTTTTCTCTATTCTTTCTATACTGTTTAGTCCTCTTTCAATATCATCTCAGACCATCATGGATTCATTCCTCTTATTTTCTCACATGTGAAGGACTGTAATGTATGACCAAATACTCAATTCCCCACTGTGCAATACAAACATGGCATCATGTATGTATCCTGGGTCAAACAAACTGGGCTGTCAGCGCATCCAAAACCTCATGGAGATTTTGTTTATTGGAATTGTGTGTAATGAGATGCAGAAAAGTAAATATATATTGTTCTTCAATTCAGGCCAGCTATATGCTGTATCTTTCTTTAATTCCTATTCCATTATTTTTTGCACTTGTGTAGCTTCATTCCACATCTTGGCCTCAGCATATATATTTGAAAGCATGATCTGAGCTCAAGCATCTTCTGGATCAATGCTCAAAATTTTCTGAGCAGCGTATCTTCCCAGAGCTACATCCTTGTGAATTTTGCAGCCGAACAACGGGACAAGAGACACCGCCACACCACCTTATTAGGTTCCATTGGAATACTCCTAATGAGTTCAAAAGCTCTTTTTGTCTGTATTTTACGGGGAAAGAGGCTGACCAAAGAAGCTAAATGATCTGTCCTAGGGGCAATGCCATGGTCTTTGATCATGGAATTAAAGTGGTGCCATCCCTCCTCTACAAGTCACACATGCCCACAAGCAGATAATATTCTAAGAAAAGTAATACCATTTGGTTTGATCCCATTACTATGCATTATGTTATGGATCTCTAAAGCTTCCCTCCCAAAACCATGTTGGGCATGTCCCACAAGCATGGTATTCCAGGAAACTTTTTTTTTTTTTTTTTTTGGTAGATAGATAATCAAAAACATTCTGAGCTTCGCTTAGTTTTCCAGACTCATACATGTCTATAAGAGCACTCCCTACAACCACATCCTTCTGTTTGTCCCCTAGAGATGCTAATAGGGCAGCTCACTCTTTAGCAAAATGGTGTCTAAGATCCAAAGTTATTGGCTATTTTGATCTCTGTAATTGCCCTCCCTGTTTTGTTAATGTTATCAGGGAAGAGGCTGGCTCTGTTGTTCTTGTTTGATTTTCTTTGCTGCTGTTGGAATAAATATTTTCAGTTCATAAAAAAAAAAAAACCACATTTTAGTCAAACCCAGGTTTCAAGATGCAGCAATGGGTTTGTTTTCCCCACTCTATTGCTGGGATATTGCCACAGATGCTCAAAATGTTGAACCTGAGCTCACCCCTTTTGGCGTGTTATGTTGTGGTTAATTGTTCTAATCACAAGGGAAAATTATCGGATGCTTAGGGAATATAGCAACGTAATTCTCTATCATCTTACTTGAATTGTAGATTCCACCATAAATTTAATTAGTGTAATTTACTATTATATAAGAGGAGAGTGAATAATTAATCATTCACAATTTAGTGTTAATTAAAATGCATTTTTTTATTATTAAAATTGGAATTATTACCTTCACAGCAAAAGTTTTGGAATAATAAATCTATTTGTTTTGCCTTCTTATTATATAAGAGGAGAATAAATAATTATCAATATCGATAAACTAGTCAAGATTAACTCCAAGCACACACGCATACACATGCGCACACACACGATAACTAAATTATGGTATTGATAAACTAGTCAAGATAAACCCAAAACACATGTGTGCGCGCACACACACAAGTCATAACCCATAAATATATTATATATCAAATTATCAAATTATTTTTATATAGAATTTATTATCTTCATAAATTTCACCAAGTATACAAAGGTTAAATGATAAAATACAAATTATTTTATACAAAAACTCTTATAAAATAACCTTAAATGTTTACTAATCAAACTAGTTAAATGATAAGAAAAATCAATAAAAACAAAAGTAATAACGTTGACAACTTTGAATTTTCCAGCCCTCACATCTTGATGATTGTTTACAACGAGGCCAGTGATTCCAAATTTCCCATCGATGCACTAATATATAATTTAAAAAGGTAATTGATGTGCAGGTTTAGCAATATTTATGTTAGTGAATCGATCTGAACCATTGGTCTAGACTTCTTTTTTTTAAGAACCCATTGGCCTACACTTTAACAATCATCAGCCTCAGTTTTTAGAATAGGAAAATAAAAAGTAGTCATACTTGCATACTTTGGTCTCCACAAGCACTCAAATATTGCTGACATAAATATTGCTAATGGTGGGGTCTAGGCCAATGGTTCAGATCGATTCACTAACATAAATATTGTTATATTATGTACAATTCAAGCACTAACATAAATCATGTAAGCAATATTTATTAGTCATACTTGCGTAATTTCTTTGGTCTCCACAAGCACTCAAATGGATCATTAAATCTGGGAATGATAGAGAAGGAATATCACAGGAAACACATTCTCTAATTAATTACTTGTACATAAGATAACAAGTCAAGCACCCAAGAAATCATTATTGCTTACATGATTACATCCAAAGCATGTAAAGTACACTATATGTGTCCACATTAAACATAATTTCGCTATATATTATATTAAGTTCAACAACTATAATCAACTACTTCCACAAAACGAATGAGCAGCAGCAACTGCTTCTGCAGGCTTCCCTTCTGATGCTTCGGCTTCCCAGAAGGTAGTCTTTTTCCCAGTTTTTGAAACGGTCTGCAGAACTGACTCAGGCTGCACATTGCCTTTCACTGTCACCTTCTGCTCCTTCAAATCAATATCATATGATTCTACACCTGAAGTTGACAAGAATGGACACCAATTATAATCACCATGCTTTTTATGTTGGGTGCACGTGACACCCTTGGAGTCCAGCCCACTTGCTGCCCACATGCTTTGTCAAAGCTCATTTATGAGCTTGGTTCCAAAAGTCTTCAAGTCAGCCATGCCTCTTAATGAGACTTGACTGAAGCATGTCTAACATGCTGAAGGAAGAAAGAAAATTGGGTGAAGCAAAAAGCATGGTCTGACTTCTCTTATTGAGAAGTGTTGCAAAGCGTGTGGGACACGCTGAAGAAAAAGAAAAGAAAAAAGCAAAGGCCATTCGGCCTTGTGGAGGGCTGAAGCAAAAAACAGAGAGCATTCGGCCAGTGTGTGTGAGTTCCAGAGAGAGCAAAACACAGAGATAATCAGCTATTTTGAGGGGTGCAGTCCGTGTGAAGAAATAGAGAGAAACACAGTGAGAGTGTGAGAGAGTGAAAAAGAAAAAGGAGATTTTTTTCTTTGTTCAAGTTACACACAAGGAAGATAAATTGGTGGAGTTCTCATGGAGTTTTTGAGTGCTACAACCATGGAGAGTTGGAGTATTCAGATGAAGATTTTACTACTGGCTTTGTGGTGAGATTGTATTTACTTATTGAAATTTATTTGTTGTATATCTAATTTATTGTGGACTCAAGTTTAGCATAAACTTGATAGTTGTAATCTCTATTTCATAATGAATATTGTTAGGTTCTAAAGTTTAGGATTTTATGTATTTAGAACTCTAATGTGTATTGTTGGCAAACCATGATCAAAACAATGTGTTTAGAAGTGTTTAAAGCTAGCTCAAAGTTGTGTGTCAATGTAAAGTTGGAATCGAGTTAAAGCAGGAAGCATTGTGCCTTTCGGCCTGGCTCAATCGATTGAACGACAGGCTCGACGGATCGAAGCTCGGGCAAAATGCTTTTTTGCATATTCGTCCAACTCAGCCCTATTTGTTTTAAAACGTTTTTAGGGTTTCTTATTTGTCCTAAGTATAAAAGACAAACCCTAGCCACGTTTTAGTGTTGCTCATATTTGCGGTTTGTGTAAATCTCTTGTGAGATCTAGAGGAGTTTTCCTTTACACAAATTTAGGGTTTTCAAGGAGAAGATTTATCTATACCTTGATGATCAATTCAGTTACTGCCATTGAAGCTTAAAGAAAACACAAGCGGGTGTGCTTGTATCTGGTGGTGAATCCAAGAAAGAAGGAGTCCGTAGATTCGGAGTTTGCACGTGATCGTGTCAGTAAGTTCTACTGGTTGGTAGCAATAAGAAGTCGAGCGTGGGGGCTTGTAAGTCTTATTGTATGA
Organism: Quercus tomentella; assembly: GCA_028535165.1. Taxonomy (NCBI): domain Eukaryota; kingdom Viridiplantae; phylum Streptophyta; class Magnoliopsida; order Fagales; family Fagaceae; genus Quercus; species Quercus tomentella. Next base: position 37,332,667 of record JAPQVY010000156.1, read on the forward strand.
ACTTCGATTCTTTCAAGATAGTGGATTCAAGTTTACCTTGAGAATAGCTAGGTCAAATCCTCCTCAGGTTTTTACCGGTTTGGTTTCCTAGGTGATCATATCTTGTGTTATTTATTTTCCGCTGCTTTGCATGATTTGATCTTTTTTATTGTGATAACCTAGACTTATTTAATTGGACTAAGTAACAACTTGGCTAATTACCTAGGTTTAATCAATTGTTTAAGGGGTCTAAAAACTATCAAATATTTTTCGAAACTGTCCCGTGGTTTTTCCCTCTACACTAGAGGGTTTTCCACATAAGATTTGATGTTCTTGTGTGATTGTGTTTATGTGGTACTTGCTGAAATTTTTTGTTTCCATAATATTGCTATTGCTTGGTAGTCATTAATTTTAATTCACACATAAACATAGAGGGGATTAGGTTTTTTTTCCCACATTTTAGACCTAAATCTCTCACCTAAATTTCTAATCAGTATATTTGTGCGCATTTTCAGCCATATGAAAAGAGTTTTTTCGAGTTTTTGACCAAAGATAATTCTTTATTTGAATATATCAATTACATTAAACCAAGTGCTGGACAGAAAGACTTGTTTTAAGTACTACACATGTCCAAACCACTTTGTAGGAGAAACTGATAAACTTTCAAACTTCATCAGTTGAAAGCACAAATTATTATTACAAAATTGGACAAAAGAGCTGTTAGTATAGATTTAAATTTTCACTCTGGTGAACTACAACAGAGCTGTCAAGACATAATAACCTTAAATTAACTAACTTAATTTCATTGTTAGTGATGTAAGATTCCAGAAGTTCAATGTCAAAAGATCAAAACAACATAATTTAGACTTCACAGAATAGGAAACTGCGCTATCAAACCAAGACAAGCGCACATAGAAGGAAGAAAATACAGAAACTCAATTTTTGGGATATGACCTAGACTATTTGCACTCAGAGGCAGAATATTAACAAATTAGCAAAGCTCCTAACAACCATTTGGTCATTGGAAAAATTATAGTTGCATATTTTTATAAATGAATAACAGATACTTGAAAGAAAATTTAGAGAGAGAGAGAGAGAGAGGAGACATTATAAGTTATATTTTTTCTGATAGATAAGTGCCATTAGAGGTGTGCAAGTAAAACAACAGAAATAATTTAAACTGTCAGGGCAGCAACAAACCTTCCATTTTGCCCAGAACCCTTTTCACAGCCCCAACACAGCCTTCACAGGACATACCAACCTTGAGGACAACAGTCTGCACCAAGACCAGATAGAGTTTCAGGTTAAAAACAATGAAAGAAAAGGTCAAGGAAAACATTCACAAAGAACAGCATTAAACTTTACTCCACCATAGGAAGATTAGTATGATGCCAAAATGACATTAATCACATAAATATTTGAGAGAGATAGATGCAACAGTATTAAGTGTAAAGCTGAATATTAAGATAGAAGAAAATGCATCAAGCTCTGAGGTGTAAACATCAAAATTTGAGCACATTTGAGGTCTCAAGCCTTAAGACCCTGAAGTGTCAGTCTACTACGATCTATCATTTTTTTTTTTTTTTTTTTTTTTTTTCAGAAGCTTAGTGAAAATTACAGACTACAAATCTATATCTATATATTACTAAATGCTGAAGAGTGACATTTATTATTGCTGAGCATATTGCATCTCCTTATCGTCACGTCATTTGCTACATAATTATTATTTATTATTTATTCCTATTTTTTTTACCAAAAAAAAAAAAATATATATATATATATATATATATATATATAAATAGATTATTGACTTTACATATTCATTTTTGTCGATTTTAACATTTATATATATTTCTTTTTTATTTACAATTTTCCTATAATTTTTTTTACATTCACTTATTTTTTAAATATTTACACTTTCTTCAATCTTTCTTCTTCTCTTACCTTTTTATCTCCCCACTGCCCTCTACTTTAATATTGCTATTCATTTTTCCCTTCATCTTCCTTTATTTGTCTCTTCTTATCCCTTCCCTCTTACTATAAATTTGTCACACTTTTTCATTCTTTGCATAATTTTTTCTCACAAAAAGGTTTTCTCTCTCTCTCTCTCTCTCTCTCTCTCTCTCTCTCTCTCTCTCTCAATGTTTTGGTGGATTTTTATTTTTTATTGCATCTCCTAATTTTTGTGTTTTTAAGAACTCTAATTTAGGTTAATACGATTTAGTTTTGTGTTTTAAGTTATTATTATTATTTTACTCTTTGATTGTTAAATTTTATCCAATTACATTATAAAAAATTAAAGATAGTAGATAAAAATAAAATAGTATTCCATTACATAGCATAATTTGGATAATTTAGTATTTATTGTTACATCTTTTAATTTTTCTTATTTTTTTTCTTCTCTTCTATTTTACTCAATATCGAAATTCAACCACATCCTTTTTATCATTAAATTATTTATATTTTCTCTCTATTTTTGTTTTAAAAAATACAAAATGTACTATTTTACTTAAATTCAAATAAAAGAAAATTGTGCTCATCGAATTGTACTCATTTTTTTTTTAACATTTACACTTTCTCCAACCTTTCTCCTTCTCTTTACCTTTTCATCTCTCCAAACATTCTACCTTGATATCACTCTTCCTCTTTCCTTTTATCTTCCTTTACTTTGTTTCTTTTTATTATCATTCTCTTAGTATAAATTTGTCATTCACTCTTCCATTCTTTACAAAATTTTCTCTCACAAAAAAGTGGTTATTTCCCACTCTTTCTCCCTCAATTTTTTGGTGGATTTTTATTTTTATTTTTCTTGCATCTCTATTTTAGCTTGATAAAGTTTTGTATTCTTTAGAACTCTATTTTGGTTGATGGGATTTAGTTTTGTGTTTTAACTTTTTTATGACTTTGATTGTTAAATATTATCATATTGCATTATAAATAATTAAAAATAATATATAAGAATGTACTATTATTATATTACATAGAATTATTTGGATAAGTTAGTGTTTATTGTTATGTATTTTATTTTTATTTTTTCTCATATCATTTTATTTAACATTTAAATTCAGCCACATCCCCCATATATATCATTAAATTATTTATATTTCCACTCCTTTTTTTATTTAAACAAATTGAAATATAATATTTTGCCTAAATTAAATAAATAAAATTGTCCACATTAAGTGGAGTAATGCTAGGGAAACACTCATTCTCACAGCCAATGCATCAAAAGAAGAATGAAATATAAAACAAATCAAGTTAGAAACACTAAATTAAAAGAAAAAACTAATAATGCATATTTAATGTCATAGAATCATTGTCAAATTTTGGAAAACGATAGGTTGCCAATGGAGAGAGAGAGAGAGAGAGAGAGAGAGAGAGAGAGAGAGAGAGAGAGAGAGAGAGAGAGAGAGAGAGAGAGAGAGAGAGAGAGAGAGAGAGAGAGGTGGTATAGAAAAAAACCAATACAAAGTAATAAAGAGTAGATAAAGAAAAAAAAAACAAACGTCAATTAGTAATCGTTGATTGGAAAACAAAGAGGTTGTAAGGAGAAGTAAAAAATAAAATAGAGATTATCATGTGGAGAACATTAAAAACTTTATAGTGTAGTAACATAAACCATTAAATTCACTTAAAAAATTAAATCAACAATCAACAATTAAATACAATCATAGCACTAGATTTAAATTTAAAACTAATCAAACTCTAAATATAGAAACCATATTAATCATAACTAAAAAAGAGATGTTCTCTAATAGTAGTAAAAATTGCATAAGAAAGTTAGAAAATTTAAAAATCCATTTTTTTGACATTTCATTTAACCTTATTTATAATATATATATATATATATATATATATATAAATATATATATATATATATATATATATATAATTTTCATACACTATTACTTTCGAAAATCTAATGAACAAAGTTACCTCTCATTTATCGTCTTTGTTATGCAAATCATCAGTTAGTAAATATATGATAATGGTAAGAAGCAATACAAATGAGATCACTAAAAAAATGAGATGGGTTCAAGTTACACTTGGTGTAACTCCTTAAGAGTTACACCTTTTTTGTACCGTAGATTTCTAATAGATCCAACGGTTGAAAAAGTAGCATTAAATGATTAATGATTTCCACCTTATTTACTTAATTAATAACAGATTTTCTCTATCCTCATTTATTACTTTCCATAAACCTCATTGGGTCTTTAATTGTGTCTCTTTCTTCCTAAAATTGCTGGATACATATGAATCTAGGCAAAAAACAAGGACTAAAAAAGTTCAAATTTTCTTCTCTCAAAATCCTTGGGTGCCAGTGAGTAAGATCTAAAGATATACCATAATTTGTGATTTTATAAGTACACTTAGTCTGCCAAAACTACCCCTAAACAATTCACAAAATGAGCAAGAGCCTTGTGGTTTCTAGTTTCAACACATTATACCAAAAACACATGACAAAACTCAAATCTATTGAAGATAGGGCGGATATGAGATCAAAAAATAAAATAAAGAAGTGAACATATATATATATATATATATGTGTGTGTGTGTGTGCGTGTGCGTGTGTGTGTTTGTTTTATGATAATGTTGAAAATAAATGATGACAAGAATCTACAAAGAAGTATCCATTTGGTTAATTGAAAAAATTGGCAAATCGATGTTCATACAGTTATGAAAAGCATGTAATAATCAGATTGGTAATGAATGGGCTTGCTTGATTCAAGTGGTTAACATCTAACATGATAAATTTGGCCTGTTTTACTGTCACCGTGTTGAATTCATTTTTGTGGTTAAGAAATATTTGAACCATATATATACTCCTTGATATAAGAGTTACAGGCAAGGGATATTTTCATTACAACACCTTCTAATTATAAATGAAATACGTATTATGTATAATGTCTACAATATTTTGCTAATTGAAATAGATTTGGCCTAATTCCATCCTGAGCGGGAAGAAGAAGAAAGAGGTTGGTGTGACTCGGTGGTACAATATTTTTTTTTTTTTTTTTTTAAGGAAGAAAGGGGCACAGTTAAACAACACCTAAGGAGGTCTAGGGAAAATAATAAATGAAGATAGAGAAAATCTGTTATTAATTAAGTAAATAAGGTGGAAATCCTTAATCATTTAATGTTACTTTTCAACCGTTGGATCTATTAGAAATCTACGGTACAAAAAAGGTGTAACTCTTAAGGAGTTAAACCTGTGTAACTTGAACTCATCTCCTAAAAAATATATATAAAATTAATTAGCCACTATCATTATGGAGTAGTAGTCTATAATGATAGTGGAATATATAGAGTTTTCTTAAAGGTATGTGTAAAAATTCACTATATATGTGTGTGTATAAAGGTAAAAAAAAAGGTATATTTAAGGTTTTTATTAACTTAAAAACTAATGAAAAACCGATGGTTAATAACTAAAATGATAGCATTAATAAAATATTTAATAAGACCATCCTAAAAAAATTATCACGCGCAACGCGCAGGTATGCGACTAGTATTACTAAAAGTTGAAGCATGGCATTTATTGCTGCTAAGCTCCTATTGCACCACCTCATTGCCATGTCATTCGCCACATAATTATTATTTATTCCTATTTTTTTTACAATATATATATATATATATATATATATATATATATATATATATATATATATATATATAGATTATTAACTTTACATATTCATCTTTGTTGGTTTTAACATCTATATATATTTCTTTTTTATTTCCAATTTTCCTTTAATTTTTTTTACATTCACTTATTTTTTAAATATTTACATTTTCTTCAATCTTTATTATTCCCTTACCTTTTCATCTCCCCACTACCCACTACTTTAATATTTCTATTCATCTTTCCCTTTATTTGTCTCTTCTTATCTCTTCCCTCTTACTATAAATTTGTCACTCTTTTCCATTCTTTACATAATTTTCTCTCACAAAAGGGTCTCTCTCTCTCTCTCTCTCTCAATGTTTAGGTGGTTTTTTATTTTTTATTGCATCTCCATTTTAGGTTGATAAATTATTGTGTTTTTAAGAACTCTAATTTAGGTTGATACGATTTGGTTTTGTGTTTTAAGTTATTATTATTATGCTATTTGATTGTTAAATTTTATCTAATTACATTATAAAAAATTAAAGATAGTAGATAAAAATAAAATAGTATTCTATTACATAGCATAATTTGGATAATTTAGTGTTTATTGTTACATCTTTTAATTTTTCTTATTTTTTTCTTCTCTTCTACTTTACTCAATATCGAAATTCAACCACATCCTTCTTATCATTAAATTATTTATATTTTCTCTCTATTTTTGTTTTAAAAAATAAAAAATGTAATATTTTACTTAAATTCAAATAAAAGAAAATTGTGCTCATCAAATTGTACTCATTTTTTTTAACATTTACACTTTCTCCAACATTTCTCCTTCTCTTTACCTTTTCATCTCTCCAAACATTCTACTTTGATATCACTCTTCCTCTTTCCTTTTATCTTCCTTTATTTTGTTTCTTTTTATTATCATCCTCTTAGTATAAATTTGTCATTCACTTTTCCATTCTTTACATAATTTTCTCTCACAAAAAAAGTGGTTATTTCCCACTCTTTCTCCCTCAAATTTTTGGTGGATTTTTATTTTTATTTTTCTTGCATCTCTATTTTAGCTTGATAAAGTTTTGTATTCTTTAGAACTATATTTTGGTTGATGAGATTTAGTTTTGTGTTTTAACTTTTTTATGACTTTGATTGTTAAATATTATCATATTGCATTATAAATAATTAAAAATAGTATATAAGAATGTACTATTATTATATTACATAGAATTATTTGGATAAGTTAGTGTTTATTGTTATGTATTTTATTTTTATTTTTTCTCATATCATTTTATTTAACATTTAAATTCAGCCACATCCCCCATATATATCATTAAATTATTTATATTTCCACTCCTTTTTATTTTAAAAAAAATTGAAATATAATATTTTGCCTAAATTAAATAAATAAAATTGTCCACATTAAGTGAAGTAATGCTGGGGAAACACTCATTCTCACAGCCAATGCATCAAAAGAAGAATGAAATATATAACAAATCAAGTTAGAAACACTAAATTAAAAGAAAAAACTAATAATGCATAATTTATGTCATAGAATCATCGTCAAATTTTGGAAAACGATAGGTTGCCAATGGAGGGAGAGAGAGAGAGAGAGAGAGAGAGAGAGAGAGAGAGAGAGAGAGAGAGAGAGAGAGAGAGAGAGAGAGAGAGAGAGAGAGAGGTGGTATAGAAAAAAACCAATACAAAATAATAAAGAGTAGATGAAGGAAAAAAAAACAAACGTCAATTAGTAATCGTTGATTGGAAAACAAAGAGGTTGTAAGGAGAAGTAAAAAATTATATAGAGATTACCGTGTGGAGAACATTAAAAACTTTATAGTGTAGTAACATAAACCATTAAATTCACTTAAAAAATTAAATTAAAAATCAAAAATTAAATACAATCATGGTACTAAATTTGAATTTAAAACTAATCAAACTCTAAATATGGAAACCATATTAATCATAACTAAAAAAGATATGTTCTTTGATAGTAGTAGAAATTACATAAGAAATAAAGTTAGAAAATTTAAAAATCCATTTTTTTGACATTTCATTTAACCTTATTTTAATATATATATATATATATATATATATATATATATATATATATATATATATTTATATAAAATTTTCATACACTATTACTTTTGAAAATCTAATGAACAATGCTACCTCTCATTTATCGTCTTTGTTATGCAAATTATCAGTTAGTAAATATATGATAATGGTAAGAAACGTTACAAATGAGATCACTAAAAAAAAATATAAAATTAATTAGCCACTATCATTATAGAGTAGTAGTCTATAATGATAGTGGAATATATAGAGTTTTCTTAAAGGATTGTGTAAAGATTCACTATATATATGTGTGTGTATAAAGGTAAAAAAATGTATATTTAAGGTTTTTATTGACTTAAAAACTAATGAAAAACCAAAGGTTAATAACTAAAATTATAGTATTAATATAATATTTAATGAGACCATCCTAAAAAAATTATCACGTGTAATGCGCAGGTATGTGACTAGTTATTAATAACCCTTTATATGTTATTGCCCTTTTTCTTCAAGTGGTATGTTCACTTGGAGACAACAGAACGTACTTGATTAATTCACATAACTGCCCAACTTTCAGAAAGTAATTCTGATTGTTTAGATCTTCAATAAGTTGTTAAGCATACATGAAAGAAGGTTTCTTTTACATATATGGCATGTTCATTACATTGGAAACTAGTGACTACAAACATTCAAGTCCGCATCTTATTCATTTAAATTCACCCTCTCTGCCTTCTCCTTCCTCCTTTTTCTATATTTTTATTTTAAGTCTACAAATCTCGATCTAAAGCAAGTTACTTCCTCTCTCAATTTTCACAATGCAAACAGATATAAGTCTATAACAATGCCCAAAAGCAAAACTAGTGTACAAAATGAATACAACATTTAAACACCCTTAAAATTGCACAATTGAACAAAAGTTTCTTCTTGCAAAGAAAAACTCAACTAAGTACTAGCAGCAGTCCCAACCTAACTAACTAACTAACTAACTCATTTCATCCTTTCACACGTGCTAGGAACTAACTAACTAACTACCTTTCCTTTCACATGTGCTGACTTCTTTTCTTTATTGCTTGTGGACTTGCTACAAGTCGTTTTGCCTTTAGTCTTTTGTCCTTTAGTTTCTGCAGTAATATCAACAACTCCCCTTTCCTTTGAACCCAGGTAGTAGGTACAAAAGCACATTTCTTCGTTATCTCAAATTGACCCCAACACAACTAAAAAGGAAAAACTACATATATATATATATATAAAAGGAGAGAGATAATGTACCAATTTTAAGGGAACTCAAAGTGTGCATACTTCGGTTGGTATGATCACATGCCATCTTTATGGATCTAAATAGTATTCCCCTTGTGCTATTAATTTTAGACTAAAGATTGTTTCATTTTGATCCTATACATTTATAAATTTATATTTTGACCTTTCATGTTTGATTTTGTATCATATTGGCCTTGTAATCTATTTCTGTTAGTAATTTGACCATCCGTATATGTATTTCTGCCTATAATAAAAAAAAAAAAACCTTGCATTCTACTACACTTTAGAGTTAGTATTTCATGAAATTGTTAAATATCAAGGGCCTACAATGGTTTGATCATTAACAGAAATGAATGACAAAACTAATATGAAAACAAAATCAAACAAGAAGGATCTAAATTTTGAGGGCCAAAAAGTGAACTTTAGTTTTAGTTTTGTTAATATCAGGTCAAATGTATACTAGGAAGAAAGAAATTAAAAACTATTGCTACAAAAGTCTATAAGTAAAAGAGAGTGATTTGCAAAATTTTAAACTTTTAATAAAGAATTAAATTTTGTATTCTTAAAAATTTCACAGAGAACACTAATAAAATAGGGAAGGGTGAACATTATTATTATTATTATTTTTTTTGACTTGTATTCGTTTGTAAAATTGTTGTTACTTTTGGACGAACACTGTATATACTATACACCCAGAAGATCAAAATGTAGTCTCAATATTTACACATTTTCTTAGTAATAAAATAGTTTATGGAACAGAATTTGGGGGATCGATTTAATTGGAGTGAAATATATCCATTAGATTTTGAAAGTGTCTGGTCGTAGTTTTGACTCAAGAGTCAAGACAATCAGCTACTTTGGCAACTAGCTTCTAACGTTTCGCAGTATAGCCTCTTTCGTTTGTATGTAACTATGTATATGCCTTTGTTTATTTTTTGGTTTTTATTTATTTATTTATTTTTGAGAAGGATAATCAAATAAATTTTCTATGTTTCTAGTTGATCAGCATGTAACATTTTCTAATGATTTGTAAAAAGTATTGGAAAATTCCGACCCGATGTAATTGATTTTATTTATAAAAAAAAAACAATTACCACCAAAGCACAAACTAGTAAACATGTATGGTTAAGTTTATTTTCTAGATCCAAAAAAAAAAGGGGTTTATTTTCTAGTTTATAATAGTATTTTTCAAGCTAAATAAACCGCGAAATAAACTAAACACACATGTTATACATGTTAACGGTAGGAACACATGAATTAGAGTATGAGGTTTGTCATATTATACATCCTCTGAAAATTCTTTCATTTAATCTTTTAATTAGTATCATGTGTCACTTTTTTTTAAAAAGAGAAATATATACTAATATTAATTTAACTTTTCATTTAAGCAAATGCTTGAATGAATTGATTTATTTAACCTAGTAGATGTCCTGGGAATAGTTTATTTAGCTGAAATTGAAATTTTTTTGCTGAGAGTACTGTAGATAAAGCTAAAAGGTAGCTGAAATAGTATAATGAGACCTATAAATAATACCAAAAAGTGCAATGAGATCCATGAATAGTACTAAAAATAAGCTGAATAGTAATAAAAATAAACTAAATAGTAAAAAAAAGTTGGCTTTTTAAGCTAATGGCAAACACAACCATAGACTCAACAATTTAGGCTTATAGTGCATTTATATTTGTTTATGCACAACAGTTTAAAGTCTCAATTTTTGTTTATGCACAATTATATTTTTTTGTCAATTTTAAACAAATAAATAAATATAGCCAATATAATCAGTTTTCAAAACAAAAAAGCTAATCCAAAAATACGCATTAAAAAAAGGATATAAATGCCTGAATAGTGGGCTGGCTGGCTGTCAGTGACTCAGTCCTAATGGTAGAGTGGGGTGGCTGGCTGGAGGGTGACTGGTCGTCAGTCCTAATGGTAGAGGGGTGTTGTTTGGCTGGCCTAAGGATAGAGGGTGGTTGCATCACTTTGGATAATTAATTCCATGCATACTCTTTCAACTTGTCCAAACTCTTTAATACCCATTTCAGTCAGTGACATGCTCTTACTCCTCACCATCTTCTCCTACATATACCATGTCCAAACTACCACCAAGCCACACATTCTTTCACACCCATCATCTCCAAATTTAGCTCAAAACTATCTGAGTTGTTATTCAAGATTCACATGTTCATGAGCTCATACAGACTTTTTTGAACTTCTTCACACACTATTTTTAAGTACTCTTTTGAATTTCTATGGCAACTTAAGTTTTGTAGTGCATTAAAGTAAGGAAGTGCTAAGTATAGTATTACACAAACACTAGGGAATAGTCAGGTGCTCGAAAAGTTAAAAAAGAGAGTATTGTATTACATTATGGCAGCTGCTTTGGCTGGAGATGAACTTGTAAGGTCCATGAGCAGCAAGAGGATGAGTTTCCGGTCATCCGGCAGCAAGAGAAGCTGGGCCTCATCGAGCTTCCGTGAGGCTTGGACAGGACAAACTGATGTGTTTCAGAAGAGTGGGAGGGAAGATGATGAAGAGGAGCTGATGTGGGCGGCATTAGAGCGGCTTCCAACGTATGATAGGTTGAGGAAAGGAATGCTGAAGCAGGTTTTGGACAATGGGAGAGTTGATTATCAAGAGGTTGATGTTACCAATCTTGGAGTGCAGGACAAGAAGCATCTCATCGAGAGTATACTTAAGGTTGTTGAAGAAGATAATGAGAAGCTGCTTCGTAGACTAAGGGCCAGGATTGATAGGTAGACCCTTTTCTAAGAGTAGGGTATAGTTTTGGTTACATAATGTTTTAGTATGTGCCTTTTCTTCTTCTTCTTTTAATTGGTTGAATCGAAGTTCTATTATTAATTTTGATTTAAGCTTCTAATGATCTTTAATCATTTGCTTTTAGGGTGGGAATTGACATTCCAAAGATTGAAATCAGGTTTGAGCATTTATCAATCGAAGGAGATGCATATGTTGGAGCCAGGGCACTCCCAACTCTGCTGAACTCATACTTGAATTCAATTGAGGTGTTTTTGTCTCCTATAGTTTGGTATTTTTTTAGTCAAACGGGGATTACACAACAAAGTTTTATATTTTCCATGATCCAATTTTGCTTCTTCTCCCGTCTCTATATAATTTTTATCTTGGAAGATTATGGAATGTTGTAGGGTAGTCGAGGTTTTAAAGGCTCTAGTATATATTTCTTGAAATTTGAGAACAAATACTACTTCTCTCTCTCTCTCTCTACCTTACTTTTACATGGGAATTAAGGAATGAAAATTCAAGTTGATTTTCTTTTTGAAATTTTCATGTACAAATTGACGGTGAGAGTTTAAGATTATGACATATGAATCAAACAATATCTGTAATAAATTCAGTTCAGTTGTCAATGCATCAAAGAGAAGGTATTTTTGTTTTTTGTTTTTTTTGATCAGAAACTTGGATAACTTTCATTGGACCGAAACTTGATACAAATTTGATACATCTTTGAGCACTTGGTCAACTAAAATGGGCGGAGTATCTTCCACCCATATTTTGTAATCCTCTACTGATTTGGCCATTCTAGCCATCATGTGAGCTGCAACATTTCCTTTCCTGTTCACGTGTGCTGCAGACCAGACCTTAAAACAGCTAAGGTTTAGTAAGGACCCTTCAATCACTTTCTGGATGGACCACGGACAAGTCACAGGATTTTGCAAGGCCGAGATTACCACTTGGGCGACACTTTCAACCATAATCTCCCTCAATCCCAGATCCCAGGGTAGCTGAATGCCTTCCTGCACCGCCAAGACCTCTGTTTCCAATGCCTTCAACGGCAGCCCAACCCGTTTGCTCATAGCTCCCATCAGCAGTCCCCTATCATTCCTTATAACCACCCCCACCCCACAACATTCAGCCTCCTTAAAAACTGCCTCATCCACATTTATTTTATACCAACCACATCTAGGAGAAGACCATTGGGAATTGGTGGATTTAGGAAGTTTACCACTGCTGTGAAGTTCCTGCCTAACTTCCTTCATGTACTCAGCTATTTCTTTAGCGATTCTACCTGCATCCTTGTGCTTCCCCCTGTGCCTAACAGCATTTCTGTGGTTCCAAATACTCCATGCCGTGACTGCAAAAAGGTCCCAACCAGTGTCAGGTTTCCTCTCCCTCACTTCCCATATTATTTCAAGGAACTCCTATGGCTGGTTGAGCACTGCTGGTAGCTTTAGTCTTGAATCACCCCAAACCTCAGCAGCAAGTTTGCACCCCCACAAAGTATGCCTTGAAGATTCACTCATCCCACATAGGTCACAGTGATCCTCAATATTAATTCCTCTGGCTCTTAGTCGTTGCTTTGTCGGGAGGATGTTCCTGCAAGCTCTCCACATGAATTGTTTAATTTTGTTGTGCACTTTAGGTTCCAAATTAGCTTCCAAAGGGTTCTCATCCTTGAGTTATCCGAGGCACCACCTGCATCCTCCTTATGACTCTGTTCCTTCAAGCATTTTTGGGCAACCTTGTATGCACTCTTCACCGAAAATCTCCCGTTGGTACTCCACGCCCATATTAATGAGTCGTTTAAGAACCGCGGGCCGATGGATATCCCAAGTATTGTCTCTGCTTCATGTGGGAGGAAAGAGCTTCTTACTTTGTCAACATCCCATGACCTTGACTCTCGATCCAGCAGCCAAGAGACTTTGTTTGATTCTACTGGGATACACGGGCTGACCACCTTAAAGGAATCTGGAGTAGGCAACCACCTATCCTTCCAAATATCAATTTGTTCTCCATTACCAACCACCCTCCTAGACCCTGAAACCACTACGTCCTTGGCAGCCATAATGCTACGCCAAGCATATGAGGGCCTCCTACCTAACATAGCCTCTTTAAACGGCCTATCCACGAAGTACCTTGCCTTGAATACCCTGTGCACAAGGGAAGTAGGATTTTGCTGGATTCTCCAACCTTGTTTTGCAAGGAGAGTGAGATTGAACGCTCTTAGGTCTTTGAAGCCAATGCCCTCCTCTTCTTTCGGTATGCAAAGCTTTTCCCATGTAATCCACGCCATTTTTCTCTCCTTGTCTTTCTGCCCCCACCAAAAGTTGCTCATCATGGCATTTAACTCTCTACAAAGTGAGTCCGGCAATTTGAAGTAGCTCATCGTGTACGTGGGAGTGGCTTGGGCTACAGTTTTGATTAAAATCTCTCTTCCGGCATTTGAGAGCAATTTCCCTTTCCAACCCGCTATTTTCTTGCCTACTTGGTCCTTAATGCGATTAAAGGCCTTTATTTTCCCCTTCCCTACTAGCGGAGGTAACCTAAGGTACCTTTCATGGTGTTGGATGATTTGAGCCCCAAAAATCTGCTTTACTTGTTCTTGGACCTCTTTCTTAGTGTTCTTGCTGAAAAATAAGGATGTTTTATCCTTGTTTAGTTTCTGTCCAGACTTGGCTTCATAGTCCTCTAGTACTTGAAGGATTCTTCTACCCTCTTCCACTGATGCTTTACAGAAAACAATACTGTCATCTGCGAAGAAAAGATGGGAGATCCGAGGCACCCCCCTACTAATTGAAATACCCCGTATCTTTCCTTGTTCTTCCTCCTTTCTCAACATTGCAGAAAGTCCCTCAGCACACAGCAAGAACAAATAAGGAGATCTTGGGTCTCCTTGTCTAAGCCCCCGTGTTGGAACGATGTTGCCTTTCGCCTCCCCATTAATTAACACTGAATAGGAGACTGTACTAATACACATCATCACCAGTGAAATCCGTCTCTCGTTAAACCCCAATCTTCGCTTAATCACTTTCAAGTACCGTCATTCCACCCTAGTGTATGCTTTGCTCATATAAAGCTTTAGAGCCATCAAAGCCTCCTTGCCTTTTCTTCTTCCATTAATACAGTGCATTGTTTCAAAAGCCACAAGCACATTGTTAGTTATTTGCCTCCCTAGAACAAAAGCACTTTGAGATTCATTAAACACTTCTGCAAGAATTCTCTTCAATCGGTTAGCGAGCACTTTGGACATAATCTTGTAGCTCACATTGCACAAACTAATAGGATGGAATTCGGTAATTTTTTGTGGGGACTTGACTTTTGGAATGAGACAAATAAAGATTTCATTAAGCCCAATTGGCATCACACCAGAATTAAGGTATTTAATTGTTGTTGTCAATACGTGTTCAATTGTTGCCGTCAATGCATCATAGCAGAAATGTTGCTTCAATTTATTTTACAGCTTGTTATATGTACTGACAATGGTTTGGTTTTTAATTTGTTGTGATAAATAGGCGGTTCTTGGGTTAATCAAGCTTTTGCCATCGAAGAAAAGGGTTGTCAAGATTCTACGTGACGTGAGTGGAATAGTGAAGCCATCAAGGTATTGAATTATTGCAAAACTTACTATGTAGTTTTTGTCCCCTGACTTATTGTTGAAACTTGAAACAATATGTTGTAGAAAAACCTTTTAATGAATTAGAATTAACCATATAGTTTTTCTTCTCCTGTGCAGTGTCAAGGCTATTTTATTGAGCTTTTGAATTTCTTGTATGTACTTTGTTGATTAATTTGGTGGTTTTCTCCAGAATGACACTGCTTCTGGGACCTCCAGGATCAGGGAAAACAAAATTGCTGCAGGCACTTGCTGGGAAGAGGGACAAGGATCTCAGGGTGTGTCATTTTCTCCTCCCTTTAACTAGGACAATGTCTGCCAATCATTTAAAGATCTTGCATTATTCAAACTATAATATAATCTTTAAATTTTTTTTTTTTTTTGTTTCCTATTTGGATAGAGCAATGAGCAGGTAATGCTGGAAATTTTAGTATATAAAAAGTTCATGAAGTCTGGTTTGCCAATTCGTTACTTCAGTTTTCTTAGACACATTCCTCAAATTGTTTCTTAATTTATGAAAAATTTTAGTTTTGCAAGCTATTTCACAATAAATTCCAAAAGTAATTGTTGAATTCTGAGTACTTCTAGTAATGATTACTCTTATCTTATGAAGTCCTAACTTTGTCATTAACAACTTCCACGAACAGATATTAGGGAGAGTCAGTTACTGTGGTCATGAGTTATCAGAATTTGTTCCTCAGAGAACATGTGCATACATTAGCCAACATGATCTTCATCAAGGGGAAATGACAGTCAGAGAGACATTGGACTTTTCAGGACGTTGTTTGGGAGTTGGAACAAGGTATGACCTGCTGACAGAATTGTCAAGACGAGAAAAAGAAGTAGGAATAAAACCAGATCCTGCGATAGATGCATTCATGAAAGCCACAGCAATGGCAGGCCAAGAAACAAGTCTTGTTACAGATTATGTTCTCAAGGTATGTTGGTAACCACCCTTTTAATTCTCAGACAATTTTCTTTTCTAACTTTTCAAAGTATGTACAACAGATTCTTGAATTGGACATGTGTGCTGACATTATTGTGGGTGATGAAATGAGAAGAGGCATATCTGGTGGACAAAAGAAGCGTGTTACTATAGGTATGTATGTAAAACATAGAAAAAAAGAGGACTACATATAAAATTTAAGTGTCAGAGTTTTTTTTTTTTTTTTTTTTTTTTTTTTTTTTTTTTTTTTTTTTTTTTTTTTTCCAGTTTTTGGATTTAACAAAATGTCGAATTGGAATGATTAACTGAGTGCAGGAGAAATGTTGGTTGGACCAGCAAAGGCTCTTTTTATGGATGAAATATCAAATGGTCTAGACAGTTCAACCACTTTCCAGATAGTCAAGTTCATGAGGCAGATGGTTCATATAATGGATGTGACAATGATAATTTCTCTTCTGCAACCTGCGCCTGAAACCTTTGATCTTTTTGATGACATTATTTTACTTTCAGAAGGCCAGATTGTCTATCAAGGTCCGTGTGAGAATGTACTTGAATTTTTTGAAGATGTTGGCTTTAAGTGCCCAGAGAGGAAAGCAGTTGCAGACTTTTTGCAAGAGGTTACTTCCAAAAAGGATCAGGAGCAGTACTGGTGCAAAAAGAATGAACCTTACCGATATACTAGTGTTCCTGAGTTTGTAGATCACTTTCATAATTTTCACATTGGCCAGCAACTTTTTGATGAGCTTGGAATTCCATATGATAGGTCTAAAGCTCATCGTGCTGCATTAGTAAAAGAGAAGTATGGAATTTCTAATCGGGAACTCTTGAAGGCATGCTTTGCAAGAGAGTGGCTATTGATGAAGCGCAACTATTTTATATATGTATTTAAGACAACCCAGATTACCATAATGTCAATTATTGCCATGACACTGTTCTTTAGAACCGAAATGAAGCACGGTCAATTAGAAGATGGAGGGAAATATTATGGTGCAATGTTCTTCAGTCTCATTAATGTCATGTTCAATGGAGTGTCAGAACTTGCATTGACTGTTGTTAGGCTTCCTGTATTTTTTAAGTAGCGGGATTTCTTGTTCCATCCGGCATGGGCTTTCGGCTTACCAATTTGGCTCCTCAGGATTCCTCTCTCATTGATGGAGTCAGGAATATGGATCTGCCTAACATATTACACTATTGGGTTTGCTCCTTCTGCTAGTAGGTATGTGCTTGCACATATATTCTTCCAGATAAATGAATAAACTTCACGCGTATAAAATTTCTTGTTATGTCAATTATTTTCCATCCATGAGCTATGTGAATATATAATTTATGTTTTATTAACATATCTTGAAAATTCTATTAGGTTTTTCCGCCAATTATTGGCATTCTTCGGCATCCATCAGATGGCCCAATCTCTCTTCCGGTTTATTGCAGTACTGGGAAGAGTTCAAGTTGTGGCAAATATGCTTGGTACCTTTACATTGTTATTGGTTTTTGTCCTTGGTGGGTTCATTGTTGCCAAAGGTTAGCAGTTTATGTTTTTGTTGATGAGTTTTCAATAAATCTTTAGTGTTCAAGTCTCAACTAAAATGATTCTGTACATATATATGTTGAGAGATGCTCATCTCTTCAGGCAATGCTATAATAATTGAAATAGTGAAAACCTCCTTCTCCTTGTCTAGATGACATTGCACCATGGATGATATGGGGCTACTACATTTCTCCCATGATGTATGGACAGAATGCCATAGCCATCAATGAATTTCTTGACAAAAGATGGAGTGCAGTAAGATCTCCAAGAAAACTTGTAAACAATCATTCTGTTCCTTTAAAATTATCTTCACTTTTTCTTTGTTACAGCCCAATCCGGACCCATTTATTCCTGAACCCACCGTCGGAAAGGTTCTTCTCAAGGCCAGGGGCATGTTTAAGGAAGACTATTGGTATTGGATTTGTGTCGGGGCACTCCTTGGGTTTTCTGTTCTTTTTAACATCTGTTTTATCATAGCACTCACATTTCTAAATCGTAAGCAATCATTTACCACACTAATCTCCAGTTCAGTTACTGCAATAAGATTTTAGAGCTGACATTACTTTGAAAATCAAACGCAGCTTTAGGTGGTTCTAAATCCATTATTGTTGAGGAGGGTGACAATAAAAAAAGTGGAAAGCAGTCCTCTAATGGACAGCTTCAGATGAGAGGCATAGAAATGAGTACATCTTCAACCGCTCAAGGTTCCATAACTTGCAGTTCTATTTCTTTAAGAGATCATCTACATAGTTGCTTTAAGGAAAATAAATGATTCCTGCTGTTAATGATCGTAACATGTAAATGAGTACAGGTATTGGTATGGCAATGAAGAACACTCCAGACAACTCAATTAGTAGTGGTGCAGAGAATGCACCTACTAGAAGAGGAATGGTTCTGCCATTCCAGCCCTTGTCACTTGCATTTAATTATGTAAATTACCACGTCGATATGCCAGCTGTAAGTATCTTTTCCCATTTCTCTCTTCCCCTCTTGGAGAATTGCCTTATGGTAGGGCAAGAAAAGGTGAAAAAATAGAAGCTGATTCAATAAAATAGTTGAATAAAAGGTTTATTTACCCAATAGACTGATCATTTAGAGCCTTTTTTTTTGTTGATAATATGATAGTTACAATAGGGGTGGGGGATTTGAATTTCCAGCTGAGTTACAAAACTCTTGACAATCATTTACAACTTTTAATAATTTTTCCTAGAGTGCATCATAAGTGGACTGCTAGATTTCCAACTTTCTATTTGTCATGACTGAGGGACCATTAATTTTATGATAATGATATCCTGAATGTCTAGAAGATGCTCGTTAAAATAAGATGTCAAGATATTTTGAATACTGCATAAGATTGAACAACTCTGTATTGGGTGTTTTCCTAATTAGGCTCATAATAATGTGTCACATCAAGCTAACATCTTAATATTTGGAAAAATTCAAAAGTTTAAACCTTTTAGTTTTTGAAATCTAGATTCTGAACATTGTTTCATCAGGAAATGAAGGGCCAAGGGATTGAAGAAAGTCGTCTCCAACTTTTACGAGATGTTAGTGGTGCTTTCAGGCCTGGTATTCTAACAGCATTGGTTGGCGTAAGTGGTGCTGGAAAAACCACATTGATGGATGTGCTAGCAGGAAGAAAAACTAATGGGTACATTAAAGGAAGTATCAGCATATCTGGTTACCCCGAGAACCAAGCAACTTTTGCTCGGGTTAACGGTTATTGTGAACAGAATGATATCCATTCACCCAATGTTACCATCTATGAATCTCTTGTGTACTCTGCCTGGCTGCGTCTTGCCAAGGAAGTTAAGCAGGAAACTCGAAAGGCATGTTTCTTTGTCCAAAATCTAATCGTTTTATCTCCAAACATGTCATTTCCGTGACTGTATGAACTTATTCTATTTTATCTCTCAATTCAATAGGTGGTTTTTACTTGCCAAGGAAAAAAAAAAAAAAAACTAACTTGTGCCTCAGTCCACAATATTCTAGTTTCATAAGTTAATTAGCCCAAATAGTTAGGTAACATCATATTTTGGGCTGTGCCCATATAATATCTACAGGTCATGTGGGTAGAAAACTACTTCACAAAATCTTTTTTATTCATACAACTTGGAGCCATTTACATGATTCATTTTCTTCCATTTAGGTATAGTTCAATTTATTTATTCTAATTTCAGCTTTCAATATTTTGGTGTCTTAAGACAAGAAAAAAGTTAGTTTCTTAACCTTTCCAAACTTTGTTTCTTGACATGAATGATTTTCTATTAATAGTAAATATGTAACTCATAATATGTAACTTCCAATTGTCCAATTACCATGCATGTCTAGCAACTAAAAGTTTTACAAATGGTGTTACTTACCACAGCTTTCATTTTTTGTGCAATAGATGTTTGTTGAGGAAATCATGGACTTGGTTGAGCTAAATTCATTGAGGAATTCCTTAGTCGGTGTTCCAGGAGTAGATGGTCTGTCAACTGAACAGAGAAAGAGACTCACAATAGCTGTAGAATTGGTTGCTAATCCCTCCATCATCTTCATGGATGAGCCAACATCAGGCCTTGACGCTAGAGCTGCAGCAATTGTAATGCGTACAGTGAGAAACACAGTGGATACAGGGAGAACTGTTGTCTGCACAATTCACCAGCCAAGCATAGACATTTTTGAAGCTTTCGATGAGGTATATAGGATATATCAATATAAACATTTTGTGTTTGAGATCTGTGTGCCTGACTGTCTTATAATCACATAACACTTCTAAATTAAATATCAAATTGCCCACAGCTACTGTTGATGAAGAGGGGTGGACAAGTCATTTATGCTGGACCCCTCGGTCACCATTCTCAAAAGCTTGTAGATTACTTTGAGGTGAATAGCACTATTCTCAATGCTTAGAGAACCAACATTTTATAGCATTAACTTTTTGAAGTTTTTATCACAAGCTAATATCTATAGCCACTGCAGGGGCTATCAATGCAGCAACTCTTAGGAATTTTACTCACAAACTAATATATGACAATTTCAGGCTATCCCATATGTTCCTAAGATCAAAGATGGATATAATCCTGCAACATGGATGTTAGAAATCAGTTCTCCTGCAGTTGAGGCTCAACTTGATGTGGATTTTGCAGAAATTTATGCCAATTCTGAACTGTACAAGTAAGAAGAACATTAGACATTCTTGAAAAATTCCAGCTTCTTTTTTCCTCTTACAATTTTCAATTTTATTTCAGATAAAATAAGTTTTTCTATATTAATTTCTTGTACAGGAGGAATCAAGAACTCATCAAAGAGCTAAGCACGCCATCACCAGGATCGAAGGACCTTTACTTCCCCACCAAATATTCCCAATCCTTTGTAATTCAATGTAAAGCTTGCTTTTGGAAGCAATATTGGTCTTATTGGAGGAACCCACGATACAATGCCATCCGGTTATTCATAACGATAGTCATCGGTGTTCTATTTGGGCTAATTTTCTGGAACAAAGGAGATAAGACGTAAGTCTTAAAATTCTTATTTTCATATCTTAAATTGGACTAATATCAAAGAACTACCAGGGTATGGTAATTAACCCATAGGGTATGATTGATTTTAAACAAGAATTACTTATATTATCTGATTTTAAGCATGCACTGAAAAAGATTATGATCCAAGGAAGTTATTAACTTGATCTTCACTCGTCATTTTGTAGAATTCTGCATAGTTACAGAAGCATAAAAAAGGGACAATTAACCTCTTAGTCATACAATGGATGGACTCTACAATTAAGTGCACTATTTCTGTGCTACTTCATTGATGAATATATCTGAAACTAATTGCAAAGTATCATGTTAACAGACATAAAAATCATACCATTGACCTTTTGGAGTCTTAAAATAAATGGTCCAACAATTAAGTATACTATTTCTGTCATTCTGTGCTTTTTTAATGATGAAACTATCATGTTAACAGGCGCAAGGAACAAGACCTGCTGAATCTACTGGGGGCTATGTTTGCTGCTGCTCTTTTTCTTGGAAGCACCAACACAGCTGCAGTGCTGCCTGTTGTGGCAATTGAAAGAACAGTCTTCTACCGGGAAAGAGCAGCAGGAATGTATTCAGCTTTGCCTTATGCTTTTGCTCAGGTAAAGGAAGATTAAAACCACTTTATCACCTCAGAGGAATTATTTTTAATTTTATACTCCAACTAATTAATGAAAGAACAAGAACAAGAACAACAACTAATTAATGAATTTAATACTCTGATTTGCAGCAGAAATAATTGCCATTTTTATTTGATGCCCTGCAGGTGGCAGTGGAGATAATTTATGTAGCTATCCAAACTTTTGTCTACACTCTTATCCTTTACTCAATGATTGGATTCCATTGGCGACTTGAAAAGTTCTTGTGGTTTTACTTCTTTATCTTGATGTGCTTTATATACTACACATTGTATGGGATGATGGTAGTAGCTCTGACTCCTAGCTACCAAATTGCCGCCATTTTTATGTCCTTCTTCCTAAACATCTGGAACCTGTTCTCTGGTTTTCTCATCACGAGGCCGGTAAGTAATACCTAAACAATTACACAAAATATAGTATGATATATCCACGTAATGAGTATAGTACACAGAAGCTTTATTTGAAGCGATTTTACTTATATCAAATGTGCATTGGCATGTCGGTTATAAAATCTTTGCCTCCTTTGAGATAAAATCCTAGCTTTAGCATTGTCACAATCAATAGAGTGTAGAAGACCTCCTCAATGAATTGTTATTATTAAGGGCCAAGTCATAATTTGAACATCTAGATAGGGAGTTGGGAAACCTTGTGGGAGTCAAATTAACACATTTTTCTTCTATTCCAATAGCTTCAACTATACATTCTTAAGTAAGATAAAGTATACATTGAAGTATTTTCAAATGGAGAGGACTTAATGAGTCATTTTTAGCATTGAGCATATATACAAATAAAAGTAGCTTATTTTTTTTTTTTGATGGGAAATAAAAGTAGCTTATTAATAAAACAATGGGAAACCATGTCATATGCATACATTCCACATGGTAGGAAAAACTATGGTTTAACAATATTTGTGTGATTATGATACTGATACAGGAAAGGATCCACTTCCATTTTAAATCCTCTACTTTCCTCCAGTTTTTAGTTAGATGAAAGACATGTTGCATTTAAAAAATCCAATCTTGAATCCCCATATAAATCATTCAAAATCAAATATGAAACACATGTCACAAATCTAACTACAAATTAGAGGGAATCTCAATATGGAATGCACCATTCAAGATTATGATACAATTTTCAAGTCCATTACATTAAAAAAAAATTGAATTTCAAACTTCTCATGGTTGACATGTGCAGCAAATTCCAATATGGTGGAGGTGGTATTACTGGGGCTCTCCTGTGTCTTGGACAATCTATGGCCTTGTGACCTCTCAAGTGGGTGACAAGACCACTCCAATTGAGGTACCTGGACAAGGCTATATGCCTGTGAAATATTACCTGAAGTCTCACTTGGGCTTTGAATATAACTTCCTTGGAGCTGTTGTTGCAGCCCATGTTGGCTTTGTCCTCGTTTTCTTATTTGTCTTTGCCTATGGCATCAAGTTCCTCAACTTCCAAAGGAGATAAAAAAAAAACAAGGATTCAAGCTTCAACAATGATAATAAGATTTTGTCCGAGCAATTGATCTAGCAGAAAGATATGGTTGGCTTAGTATTTTTTTCACCAACTTTGTAAATTAACGACTTTTTATCATTAAAATATTCACAAATTCAGGTCCTTGTGCTCATAAGAAGTATGAGCTCTCACTGGTTATCATAGCAAAAAATGCAATTTACTCCCTATACTCTTTTCTTTACTTTTCTTTTTTTTTTTGGTTAATTATTCTAGTCTATTAAGTTTAAATTTTATCATTTTAGTCCATTAACTTTGACAACATTGTCATTTTAGTTCTTTCATCCATTGCCATTAGAAAAACTCCATTAACATTGTTTCTCACTATTTTTTTTTAAAGGAAGAGTTAAACGTGCAATTTTTAAGTAGCAAGGACATAAAGACTAAAATAACAACATTGTGAAAGTTATAGTACTAAAATGACAAGGTTTAAATTTAGTATATTGGTGGGTTCCATCATTTCAGTTAGTATGGTAAAGTTTATTGTCGTTGAATAAAATATTTAGGTTTAGTCTTTGCCAATTGTTTTTATCAACTTCATGGATCCTGAATATCATATTTAAGTTTGACTATAAAAATAAAAAGTTTTTAGACTAAAATGACAACTCAGTAAACTGATCTATGTAAAATTCACCTACAAGTTTGGTTTTATTATCAAAATCTAATCTGTCAAAAGTTGGGACAAATATAAAAAAGCCTACAAAACGACGTCGCGTTTGCCATTTCATCATATTAATGTTTTGAATTAGAGCTTGCCACTTTTTCCACCAAACGTACTTTTACAATGTCTTTCTACAGTTATTAAAATAAGCTAGAGTCAGAGTCAGTACATACTACAGTGAACTGAGTTTTGACTTGAAGCTCAGCCATCCCAACACTTTCAGGCTTCAATTTCTAGAGGCCCCAGACTCACAATCGCAATCAACCAAAGAGTCATTGAGACCCTTCACAATATTGTTACTGTTAATATTGCCTTCTTGTTTTTTCAACAACTTGGGGTTGCAGCATTTGGAGCTGGTTGAGGCAGTAGCAGCAGTACCATTTGCAGTGGCCCTTGTCCTCGTTGCTCTCCTTGACCTTGCAGTTGAGATCTCGCTAGTTAAACTTGTGTCTGAAGAGGAAGAATCACGAGCCTTGCCTTTTCCACAGCCTCGACGTGGTCTTGATCTTCTTCTTCTTCTTCTTCTCTCCAGCTTCTTCAATCGTTCTTCTTCTTCGTCTTCTTCCATAGCAATAGCAAGGCCAGCAACTGCCATAAAGCCTACAATTATGTCCACCTTTTCATCAATAGAAGAGTCGTCAGAGTCAGAGTGAAAAGGAAGCATTTTGGGTGGAATATCTTCAGACATAAAGATTTAAAGAGAAAATAAAATATGGAGTGCTAAATGAAAGTTTTAGAGAGAGTGATGCTATTTTTATACTTGAGAAAAATAGGACCGTTGGACCAAAATATTATCGTTGGAACCTTGGAAAATGGAATGAAAAGACAAAATATTTATATGAAATAGAGAATTTTTTTTGAAAAATTATTTTAAAGGTAAACGTTTTTTGTTTTTTGAAGTAACTTTCTAACTGATGAAGTTCACAAAATAGAGGGCTGTTTGGTTGGTGAGTTTAATCAACAGTTTTCAATGTTTAAATAACATTACACATTTTTTTACCCACACGTATTTTAAAAAAATACAAATAATATTACTAGAACAACATTACCAAACGGGCCACTAGGTAACTAGAAAATGTGTTGTTCACACATGTTATGATAGAAAAGTTTCATGTAAACTTGAGATAAATATGTCTAGTCAATTGGGTTTAAGTTTGACTTATTCGGGTTTGGATCAGATTAAAATGGGTCAAAATTAGTTGTTCTAAACGGGTTATCAAAACTATGACTCTAACCCAATCTTATACGATGTCACGTCATGATATGGCCTGTATTATATTCACACAGGAAAAAATATGAGAGAGAGAGAGAGAGCATAATGGACTGAACTAGACTGAAATATACCGAAGTAGAATGAATTGGACTGAGTGGACTGAATAGACTAAAATTGATCAAATGGACTAAATTGATGATTAATTCACTTAAAAGAGTAAAACAATAGAAATTAGTTTATCAAAGTCACGATAATCACTTAACATTGTCAACCTATCTAGCTAGACAAAGACTAACACATAATTGGGTAAAATTAACAGTAATTGAACCAATATTAATATATTGAAAATCCAATATCATGATTTAGCTGTAAAATTTAAATTTTTTGAAAATTTGTTATATTTTATAAAAGACTTCATTTACAGCACTAGCATTGGGTTGTGTAAACACCCTTCACTTGCTATTTTACAACCGAAGACGGCAAAAACTCACTTCATCCAAGTTTGTATACTTAAAAAAATTTGCAACCTATGAATAGTAAGGTTGCATATATGCAACCTTATTATTCATATAGGTTGTAAAGAAAAAAAATAATTAATCTTGTAGTTGTGTGTAAAGAGAAAAAGATAGTGAAAGGAAGGAGAGAGAATAATACTTTTTATTATTTTGTTAGGTAATTTATATTATTTTATTGAGTTGTATATAAAAATAAAAACTAGAATGTAGATTAAGTTGTAAAATGAATCGGTAAAATGACTAAAATAGTATTTAAGGATACATAATAGATTTTTTTTTTTTTTTTGCATCCCCAAATGCTAGTCCTCGACAATTCGAAGCTCTTAATAAAAGACAATTCATATTTATAAATTCTTCTAGATTGCTGGATGTCAAATCAACACAGTTTGCAAAGTGCAAAGTCCCATTATGTAGATTCCTGAGCTCTAACATTCAATTCTACTCGTAGTTTAACATGTTAAATTCATTTAATTGGTATAGAAAGAATACTGTTTATTACACAAAAACAATTTTACGGAGAAGTACAATCTATGTGCGTTTCTACAAATAATTCTGGTAAGGCCAAGAAAAGCTTCTAATTGCAGAGATAATAAAATGCCTTTCGTTTTGGGTAAGATAATAAAACATAAACTTACATGGAATTTATTATTATTTTTTAATTTTATTTTAATGAAGGACATAGTTTATCAACGCACTTTGTATATAAACTTTCTGATAATACGATAGTTATAATAGAGGTGGGGAGTTTTGAACTCCGGATGTCTTTATTGGAAACATTTGGGGAGATGACAGTTGAGCTATGGACGTACTTTGTATAAAAACTTGAAAAGTCTCTATTTCTTGCATCTGAATTCTGAATATGTCCTTACAACTTCCAGTCTGTATTGGCATAGTGGACATTACCGTCCAACTGCTGAGAACCTTCGTAGCTTCCTAGCCTTCCTTAATGAGAATGTGGTCAACCTTGATGAGAGTTCAGGTATGCAACTTATATGATGCTAATTATACATTGACATAATTGCAGTTGATAGAACATTTGGGGACATGAAATTAGTATATTATGGGTCACAAATTGACATCTATGAACTTTTTCTGCCA
This sequence comes from Quercus tomentella, assembly GCA_028535165.1. Taxonomy (NCBI): domain Eukaryota; kingdom Viridiplantae; phylum Streptophyta; class Magnoliopsida; order Fagales; family Fagaceae; genus Quercus; species Quercus tomentella. The sequence goes on from JAPQVY010000156.1 coordinate 37,359,560, forward strand.
CTGGCCACTTTTGTACATCTTTTGATAATCCACAACCTGTACAATGTAACCAACAATTGCCTGTTCCCCCTTGGAAGATCATGAGAGCTACAATATCAGCAATCAGTTCAAGAAAAAGATAAATTCTGAACCACCCCACCAAGCTCCTAGTGAGAATGAGGTTAACAGCAGACCCTCTGAATCGTGCATCTTTGCTAAAGAAAAAGCACACCTACACACAATTATATGAGAAGCTAGTCCAATAATCTCCAGAGCAGCAGAACAAGTCTTCTGAAAAAAGGAAGGAAGTTCCATATCAATTAGGACATCAATTGTCGTTGAAATGTGCCCAAGAATTGGGTGTGTCAGCGGATTACCCTCTGAAACTAAGAATTCAAGCCCTTGAATTTGTTAACCTCTCGCCAAGGGACCCTCCCACACCATCAGTCTCTGATCTTCCCTCCCTTCTTAGTTCAACTACAACATTATGTGGGAAATGTGACCTTAGATTTACTTTCTTACAAGTTACAATAACGAGTCAGCATCATTTTGACTTTTCTTTATTCTTTCTATACTGTTTAGTCCTCATTCAATATCATCTCAGACCATCATGGATTCATTTCTCTTATTTTCTCACATGTAAAGGACTGTAATGTATGACCAAATACTTTATTCCCCACAGTGCATGTAACGCCCCAAAATCATAGGCAATAAAAGTCTATTTAATCTGAATAATCCATAAAAAAAAATATTAAATAAAAGAAACTAGCAACCTTGAATCTGATTACAAAAGTCAGAGCTCTAATTCACCAAATACAAAACATCCTCAAAATAATTCTCCAATACAAAGTTTAATGCCATAAGATAATAACAAAACCCTCAATTCCACAAAAATAGTTTGTAACATCTGTCTCCCAAGAATCTCTACTCCAGTAATCCACCTAATGTATCTGTAATGGGAAATAAAGGGGGGGTGAGATAACTCAATAAGTGGAATTCACTAACATTGGGGTGTGGGAACAAACCTTTCAAATAAATAATTCTTTCAACAGATTCACAACTTATAACTCATCAATATTTTGTCATCAACTATTTTATGTAAAAGAAAATAATATCTTTATATTGTGAGGATCATAATATATATATATTGATACCATCACATAAACAATTTCCTAGGCTTTTCTCGTGGTCAACGTTTACGCCCCGTTGACAGGGTTGTGCTGTCCCCTTTTTGGGACTGGAACCTCCTTTCATCCCATTTCTTAAGGATGGCTCCTTTGGAACCTAAAGGTACACTCCCTTGCTAAGGAGCTTCCTTTTGGATCCTCAATAGTATGCTCCCTTGCTAAGGAGCTATCAAAGGTGCACTGTCCCCTTTTGGGACCGTCCCTTGCTAAGGACTAGCTGCAGCATGATTGTCCCTTGCTAAGGACTAAATACCATACTGAGCTTCTAATCACGACTTGTCATAGGTTTTCAAACATATACAAGATACTCAAATAAATAATCCATTCAAGATGCTCACAAAAATAATCCAATCATAATTCTCAAAAATATAAGGATATATCGCACATACAAATTTAAATAAATTTAGGTTGTCCCACAAGTTTTTCATAAAACAAATAATTAATCTGCACATCAAGAAATTATTAAATATCCATTTATATGTATAGATTAACAATATATCTCTTATATATATAATAGTTTAATAACCAACAATGTTTGGGAAAACCCCCAAAATTAGTAAACACCACTTACCTCTTAGCTGCAAAAATAAAGGAAATCAACCTCCCTTGAATCACAACAATTCAGTAGAATTAGAACCTAGCAATACCAAAAATAGGTTCATCAATACACAATTTCCCACTTCAAAATTTATTTTCACACTTAAACGGTTTTATCCTAAACAATATTAATATATCCAAAATCCTCCATTTATTCACTTAACTATCAAATTTACTATTGGAAGCCACGTATTGCCTTAATTTGCTGCTTAGCATTCCCTCTTGATGCCACTGGATGTCCATTGACTCTAACCATTATATATATATATATATATATATATATATATATATTCAATCTAACATGGGTAGCCATGAGATAGTATTCTTAATTTATCAATCCGGATGCTTACATTTTTCCCTTGAAGCCACGGGATATATATATATATATATATATATATATATATATATATATATATATAAACCTATCTGATCAACCTAGTATATAAAGCTATTAATCAAAGGTAGAAGCCATATATTAAAGTTATGTCAAATCCATTTCAAAGCCTATGGAGGACCATACGGCTATATAAATAAAAAGTTCCTATTTTAATATTGTGTTCATCAACCCAGAGACCCAAATCCTCTTGATGCCATAAAGCAAAGGACACGGCTGGACCCTTATTTGGGCAAAGACAATGGCAGTGAAAAGAGATAAACCAATATATATATATATATATATATATATATATATATATAAACCACAAGCAACCCTTTTTCCTTTCACATGGTGACAAAACAAATGATAAAGTCCAAGCCTATTAGACACCATTCAAAGCTCTGGACATGCAGCCATATTTGACCATTCTTATCTAATATAATACAATTATAGGAACCCTTTTTCTATTAGAATAATGATAGTCTAGGTTCATATCAATTGCAAGCTATTTGACTATTCAAACTTCTTAAATCTTGAGCATGAGAAACATCATACCTGAAGACTCCAACTCAACGCCACAGTGAAGAAAGGCAGAATTCAAAAGTCGGCTGAAGCAAAAAGAAATCCCATCAGCAAAACACGTGTGACCTAAGAGGAAAGGCCAGGGTTTTCAAGGTCCATATATGTACTATGTCACCTCACTTGGGTTTCATATCCCATAGTATTTATATTATTTTTAATATCTTAGGCCCAAATCAATTTAATTATAGGCCTCCATTAAAAATTTACGTATAATAATTTAATTGGTATCAAAATTTATGGGGTGTTACAGTGCAATACAAACATGGCATCAGGTATGTATCCTGGGTCAAACAAACTGGACTGTTAAGTATCAACGCATCCAAAACCTCATGGAGATTTTGTTTATTGGAATTGTGTGTAATGATATGCAGAAAAGTAAATATATATTAATGTTCTTCAATTCAGCCCAGCTATATCCTGTATCTTTCTTTAATTCCTATTCCATTATTTTTTGCACTTGTGTAGCTTCATTCCACATCTTGGCCTCGGCATATATATTTGAAAGCATGATCTGAGCTGAAGTATCTTCTGGATCAATGCTCAAAATTTTCTCAGCAGCGTATCTTCCTAGAGTTACATCCTTCTGGATTTTGCAGCCAGACAACGGGACAGGAGACACCGCCACACCACCTTATTAGGTTCCATTGGAATACTCCTAATGAGTTCAAAAGCTCTTTTGTCTGTATTTTACGGGGAAAGAGGCTGACCAAAGAAGCTAAATGATCTGTCCTAGGGGAAATGCCATGGTCTTTGATCATGGAATTGAAGTGGTGCCATCCCTTCTCTACAAGTCACACACGCCCACAAGCAGATAATATTCCAAGAAAAGTAAATGCCATTAGGTTTGATCCCATTACTATGCATTATGTTATAGATCTCTGAAGCTTCCCTCCCAAAACCATGTTGGGCATATCCCACAAGCATGGTATTCCAGGAAACCATGTTTTTTTTTTTTTTTTTTTTTTTTTTTTTTTTTTTTTTTTTTTTTTGTAGATAGATAATCAAAGACATTCCGAGCTTCATTTAGTTTTCCAGACTCATACTTGTCTATAAGAGCACTCCCTACAACCACATTTTAGTCAAATCCAGGTTTCAAGATGCAGCAATGGGTTTGTTTTCCCCACTCTATTGCTGGGATATTGCCACAGACGCTCAAAATGTTGAACCCGAGCTCACCCCTTTTGGCATGTTATGTTGTGGTTAATTGTCCTAATCACAAGGGAAAATTATCAAATTCTCAAGGAATATAGCAACGTAATTCTCTATAATTTCACATGAATTGTAGATTTCACCATTAATTTAATTAGTGTAATTTACTATTATATAAGAGGAGAGTTAATGATTAATTATTCACAATTTAGTGTTGATTAAAATGCATTTTTTTTATTATTATTAAAATTGGAATTATTACCTTCACAGAAAAAGTTTAGGAATAATAACATATTTGTTCTACCTTCTTATTATATAAGAGGAGAGTGAATAATTATCAGTATCGATAAACTAGTCAAGATTAACTCAAAGCGCACACACACATGAGAACTAAATTATGGTATCGATAAACTAGTCAAGAAAAACCCAAAACACATGCATGCGCGCACACACAAGTCATAACTCATAAATATATTATATATCAAATTATCAAATTATTTTTATATAGAATTTATCATCTACGTAAATTTCACCAAGTATACAAAGGTTAAATGATAAAATACAAATTATTTTATACAAAACCTCTTATAAAATAACCTTAAATGTTTACTAATCAAACTAGTTAAATGATAATAAAATTCAATAAAAACAAAAGTAATAACGTTGACAACTTTGAATTTTCCAACCCTAACATCTTGATGATAGTTTACAACGAGGCCAATGATTCCAAATTTCCCATCGATGCACTAATATATAATTTAAAAGGGTAATTGATGTGCAGGTTTAACAATATTTATGTTAGTGAATCGATCTGAACCATTGGCCTAGACTTCTTTTTTTTTTTTTTTAGAACCCATTGGCCTACACTTTAACAATCATCAGCCTCGGTTTTTAGAATAGGAAAATAACAAGTAGTCATAATTGCATACTTTCTTTGGTCTCCACAAGCACTCAAATGGATCATTAAATCTGGGAATGATAGAGAAGGAATAACACAAGAAACACATTCTCTAATTAATTACTTGTACATAAGATAACAAGTCAAGCACCCAAGAAATCGTTATTGCTTACATGATTACATCCAAAGCATGTAAAGTACATTATATGTGTCCACATTTAACATAATTTGGCTATATATTATATTAAGTTCAACAACTATAATCGACTACTTCCACAAAGCAAATGGAGTAAAGTCTTTAAGCAGCAGCAACTGCTTCTTCAGGCTTCCCTTCTGATGCCTCGGCTTCCCAGAAGGTAGTCTTTTTCCCAGTTTTTGAAACGGTCTGCAGAACTGACTCAGGCTGCACATTGCCTTTCACTGTCACCTTCTGCTCCTTCAAATCAATATCATATGATTCTACACCTGAAGTTGACAAGAATGGACACCAATTATAACCACCATGCTTTTTAAGCCTAAGTCTCTCACCTAAATTTCTAATCAGTATAGTTGTGCACATTTCCAGCCATATGAAAAGGGTTTTTCGAGTTTATGACCAAAGATAATTCTCTATTTGAATATATCAATTACATTAAACCAAGTGCTGGACAGAAAGACTTGTTTTAACTCCTACACATGTCCCAAACCACTTTGTAGGAGAAACTGATAAACTTTCAAACTTCATCAGTTGAAAGCACAAATTATTATTACAAAATTGGACAAAAGAGCTGTTAGTATAGATTTAAATTCACTCTGGTCAACTACAACAGAGCTGTCAAGACATAATAACCTTAAAATAATTAACTTAATTTCATTGTTAGTGAAGTAACTAAGTAAGATTCCAGAAGTTCAATGTCAAAAGACCACAACAACATAATTTAGACTTCACAGAATAGGAAACTGCGCTATCAAACCAAGACAAGCACGCATAGAAAGAAGAAAATTCAGAAACTCAATTTGGGATAAGACCTAGACTATTTGCACTCAGAGGCAGAATATTAACCAATTAACAAAGCCCTAACAACCATTTGGCCATTGGAAAAATTTTAGTTGCATATTTTTATAAATGAATAACAGATACTTGAAAGAAAATTTAGAGAGAGAGAGAGGAGACACTATAAGTTAACATTTTTTCTGATAGATAAGTGCCATTAGAGGTGTGCAAGTAAAACAACAGAAATAATTTAAACTGTAAGGGCAGCAACAAACCTTCCATTTTGCCCAGAACCCTTTTCACAGCCCCAACACAGCCTTCACAGGACATACCAACCTTGAGGACAACAGTCTGCACCAAGACCAGATAAAGTTTCAGGTTAAAAACAATGAAAAAGAAGGTCAAGGAAAACATTCACAAAGAACTGCATTAAACCTTACTCCACCATAGGAAGATTAGTATGATGCCAAAATGACATTAATCACATAAATATTTGAGATAGATAGATGCAACAGTATTAAGTGTAAAGCTGAATATTAAGATACAAGAAAAGGCATCAAGCTCTGAGGTGTAAACCTTAAAATTTGAGCAAATTTGAGGTGCTCAAGCCTTAAGACCCTGAAGTGTCAGTCCACTATGATTTGTCTTTTTTTTTTTTTTTTTTGTTTTCAGAAGCTTAGTGAAAATTACAGAGTACAAATTATTAATAACCCCTGATATGTAATTGCCCTTTTTCTTCAAGTGGTATGTTCACTTGGAGACAACAGAACACACTTGATTAATTCCCATAACCGCTCAACTTTCAGAAAGTAATTCTGATTGTTTAGATCTTCAATAAGTTGTTAAGCATACATGAAAGAAGGTTTCTTTTACATATATGGCATGTTCATTACATTGGAAAGTGGTGACTACAAACATTCAAATCTGCATCTCAATCATTTAAATTCACCCTCTCTGCCTTCTCCTTCCTCCTTTTTCTGTACCTTTTTTAAGTCTATAAATCTCGATCTAAAGCAAGTTACTTCCTCTCTCAATTTTCACAATGCAAACAGATATAAGTCTATAACAATGCCCAAAAGCAAAACTAGTGTACAAAATGAATACAACATTTAAACACCCTTAAAATTGCACAATTGAACAAAAGTTTCTTCTTGCAAAGAAAAACTCAACTAAATACTAGCAGCAGTCCCAACCTAGTCATCTAATAAAAATCAGACATATCTTCCTCAAATTTCACATAAAACGTTATGTTTTTCTGTCAAACTTTACACATCCCCAAAAAAACTTCAGTCACAGAACGAATCAAAAGGCCTCAGCAAGCACAATGGGTTTCTAAAACAATCTTCTATACACAGAAAATCCAAGTAGTGGATCTTGAACCCATGACCTCACCCTCCACCAAACACTTACAAGCCGAGGAGGTGCCATTTGAGCTAGAGCTCATTGGCAAATCCCATAAGAGTAATCTCTTACACATTAGTTGCTAAAAAATAAATCAATAACAACAACAAAAGCAAATCCCACATGATTAATTAACCACAACTCACAAATTTAAGCTGATTTGTGTCCTACCTACATTATCCCTTTTTTTTTTCAACCAATCTAAGGATTCATTCAATCCCAATGCTCATAATCTCCAAAAATAGTAGGCAAACTGTGGAACAGGTCAAACTTCCTTTTTCTTTTTTTGGGTTGGCTGAGTCCTTAAAACAAAGTCAACCCATCAAAGAATACAATTCAAAGTACCATAATGTTGTTCAGACACAAGCTACATCAGCCCAAACTTAATATTGATACCAAATCTCTAAAACTAAGAGAGATCCAGAGAGAAATAGAACATGTTAATGCACAAAGACCCATCATACATGTGATATCAAAAATGAAGAAAAAGCAAAAATACCCAGAAAAATAAACTCATGAAACAATAATCAGATTTGAAATAGAAGAAAAAGAAGAGAGATCTGGTGAGGAGTACCTGAGACATGGCTATAGATTTGGAGAGAAAAAGAAGAAGAGAGATTTGAATTTGGTTGTTGATTTTTTTGGGATGGGCTTTTACAATGAAAAACTTAGGCTCTTTGGGTAGATTTATATGACAAGTGTTTGAGAGAGAGAGAGAGAGAGAGAGAGAGGAAGGTAGAGGAAGGAAAGAAAGCGATACGTTTGGATTGTTTGGTGCGTCGGGAGAGATTGACCGCATTATAAAAAAAATGGGTTTATCATCACCCTTGACGTAACGTAAAAAGGACACGTTTTTTAGTGATTTCAGATTACTTTTGTTTAGTAATTTACTTTATTTTGTGCTAATTAATTGTCCACTTTTCTTCTTTGGAAAGCAATAAATTAATTGGGGTGTTATTCTAGATTTTATATAACAAAAAAAGGTTCTTCAAAAAAAAAAAAAAAAAAGGGTGTACAATCCTTTTTTTTATGGGTCCTCGGGTGTGGTTAGGGTAATTTTTGACAAATTATTTTAAAAAAATTTTGCAACTATTTTTATAGAAAATAGAAAAATATGTTAAAATATTGATTTCTTTTTCTTTTTTCTTATTCTCATAAGAATTTTCCTTAAATAGTTCATTAAAAAATGTTCTTAAAACATTTGTTAACATTTTTATTTGTTTATTTATTTATTTTTAGAATCAGTCTGTTACAATTTGTGGAGCTACATTAAGAGCAGTAACTTTTATAACAGGAAATAAAAGATGTAGTGGAATAATTATTTTCATTCATTAGTATGGTGGTTACCTATAGAAAGCTTGTAAAAAAATTTACTAATAGAAAGTTTATATTTTAAAAAATATAGTAATTTTAAAAATTGTTACATATATTAAGGAATAGCCATTATAACAATTTTAGAAATAAAATAACTTTTTTTATATAAGAAATAGAAATAAATAACTATTCCTTAATTATTACTAAGGAGTAGTTTTTTTTTTTTTTTTTTTTCAGAAACTACTAAGGAATAGTTAGTAACAAGCAATAACTATTTCATGTAATAAAAATGTTACCATTTAATAAATAATTATTACACATGAATAATTAACAACCTATTTGTCCTAAATATTTTTTGTTTTTTATTTATGATAAATAGTATATAGTCTAGACCCAATGCATTACTCTTGGGTTTTTTTTTTCCTCCTCCTTAATCTAGATTTAATCTTAGGTTTTTCATCATGAAAGTAAAAATTAGACGGTATTATTAATAAGCATCATGTTTTTCTTAATAATTATTTTAAAGAATAGGTTATTTATTTTTTATAAACAAAGAATAGGTAGATTATTGTATACAATAATTGATTTATGTGATACTTTTTTCTCTCCATGTAGAAAATAATTTTTAAAAATAATTAATTAAAAATCAATTACATGCATGTATAATTTCTCAATAAGTATTAAGTGTTTGTAGGGGGTGGGGGGCAAGGATTGGGGTTTAAGTCTCCAGGAGAAAGCTTCACACATATATATACTTAGATTAGGTTAGAGTATAATTTCTATCTTGTATTAAAAAAAAAAAATAGTTGTGGTTATATTGACTAAAATACATCCTAAATGGGATGAAACTATGTTTTTTATTTTTATATTTATTTATTTAGAAAAAAATGAAAATATGTTTAAATATGCAGATCAAGGTTAATGCTTAGGCTGTTTCTAAAAAAAAAAAAAGTTTAATGCTTTGGTAGTATGGTATATACGTACTATGCAATGTTAGTACTGACTAAATTTGTTGATAAATTCCTTGGTGCTATATAAAAAAGCTATGATCATATCTTGCTCAAATTAGGGACGATTGAGGAATTTAAATATAAATAAGAAGAGATTACCACCCTCAATTGTAGCCCAACCAATAGAAAAGGTAAAGAAAAAAAAAATCCTAGTTATATTAACCAAAATTAACTAATAAATTTAGAGATACAAAATATTTTACTACATACTGTTGACATGACTTGCAATAATTAATGAATAATAAAAAAATAATATTAATAACAAGTCTGTATAAAAGTGATATTTTTCTAAGCATGATCTATTATTATTATTGTTATTGTTATTATTATTATTGAAAAAAACTACCTATTATTTTAAGTTGTGAAAATTTGTGTACGTAATATTGCTCAAAATTAGCTCATAAACCTCGTTCTTAGAAGCCCTAAAACTTGTAGAGTTGACTGTTGTAGTGAGTGCTCGTACTTGTTCAATGCCAACATGTCGCAATTAGCCAATGCCAGAGTGTGTTTAGGTTTGAATTTTGATTAAAGAGATGGATTAGTTGACCTGGGGATTTGGTACTGTTCGATAAATTCAGCAGTACAAACTCGTTTTCTTCTGGTAGTACATAAAAAGTGATTGCAGTACTTAGTCTTAGTGCGTAGTACATGCACGTTCGAATCCCTTCCATGGTCCCATAGATCAGAGTTCTGTACCAACATGACAAAAGAGATGGTAGTGCCATTTTCTAATCAACATGTAAGTTTTGTAAGGCACTCATGCTTTGATATTACTCTTTGTTCCTAGAATATCTCCACAACTAAGGTAATGGTCCAGAGTCGTCAAAAGCCTTGTCAGCGTCTTTTGATATATTCAACAGAGACATGTATGGTTCAAATCTTCCTTCCTCTATAATCGAATTGTCGAAATAAAATATAAAGATAATGGTCCAAAGTCGTCAAAAGCCTTGTCGTTTAACTGGCGTCTTTTAATATATTCTACAGAGACATGTATGGTTTAAATCTTCCTTTCTCTATAATCGAATTATCGAAATAAAATATAAAGATAATGGTCCAAATCACCATTTTTCTAGGATGTTTGATGACTGATGAGGAATCCAGAAATGGTTGAGCATTTGAGTTATCCGTATATACACGTACCTGCTTTTAATACAGACCAGATAAAAATAAAAATAAAACAACTAAAGATGGCCACCAATGAAATTGTCTAAAAATATGACCTTGGATGAATCCCTTCAAAGGATTGTGCACCTGGATGAATAATATTCACTAAAATTAATTAAACTTTCGGGGTTTCATAGCAATCACATAGCATTGATGAATGATGATAAGATTGTATAACAATTTAAAATTTTCAGATCTCTCTGGAACAGTAAAATAATATTTTGAAGAGCAATTTGCAAGAAACCCATATATAGGAAAATTAAAATTCGCAATGCATGTATACTCCTTGAAGATTTTATTGTTCTTTACGAAGGCATAATCTTCAAGTTTAGTATAACATTCATGCAATCTCACTTGTTTCATAATTAAATTGTGATTCTGCAATATTAATGTAATTAACTCAGGTATTTCATTCACTGTTATGACTTATGAGTTTTTTGAGAAAATAAAAATAATGAAAGAGTTCACAAGTATTTATGGGGAAAAAAAGAAGAATCATGTTTATTTAATTAAAAAATGATTCTTAGTATTATGATATGTGGGAGAAAATATTCAAAAATTGATTTTTTTTAAAAAATAAAAAATATGCTTGATCTTATCGGCTGTCTATTTAATATACACGTAAGTTTACAACAAGTACATTACGCCTTTCCCAATTTATTTAAAAAAAGAAGAAGAAGATAGATTTATATAAGCTTGAGTAGATTAAACTTTGATGACTTTTTACTGAAAGAAAAGATGAGTTACCCAATTATATATTATTATTATTTTAAAATACTAAGTATTTTAACACACACATGGGAGAGAGGAGAGGGGGATGAGAGAAGGTCTTAAAAAAACTGACAGTGGTGTTCACCATGTGTGTGTGTTAATCTCACATCGAAAAATAAGTATGAGTTAAAGAGGTTTAAAGTTTGTACTGTATATCTAAGAGTTACCTTCTCCCATCTCCTCTCTCCCCATGTGTGTGTGTGTTAAAATACTAAGTATTTTCAAAAAAAAAAAAAAAAAAATAGTGAGTTAGTCTCACATCAAAAAATGAGCGTGAGTTAAAGAGATTATATATTATATATTAAAGTGAAAACTCAATCAAAAATCCAAATTAGATTTTAACTATACTACAATTTTGTGTCAAATGTCATTCTAATCACATAATTAGACTTTAAGTTCATGTTAAGTATCTTTCCAAATTTTTAATTTTGAGTCAAAGCTTAGAAAATATTTATAAAAAAAAAAAAAAATCAGTTGGAAATTATTATTTTTACAATACTATGAATTTGTACAATCTTTTACTAATAAGGCAGAAACGTTTTTATATATACACTCTAGATGGTCCCGTTCAAAGTATATGTTAGGTCTCTTAAAAATAAAATATAAAATATAAAAGAAAGAGGTATATTAGGTGAACCACCCTTCAGCATTATAACCGATCACAATTGACAACAATAATAAATCAACCGGATGTATTAAGATGCACGTACGTTTGGTAAACACATTATTGGCCATTATTTTTTGGGGAATCAATTGCGGAGAAGGTGCAACGACACATTCTAAGATTATCTCTTACCAATCAAAATGGTGGGTGGGTCCCTTACATACAATAGTATTTCCACTTTATGTTAATATCAAACAGATACTCATTTTACATTTTGTAATTCATTTGGCTGATTTTTTTTTTTTTTTTTTTTGCTCAGAAAAGTGGTTGATTTTAAAATTAAGAAAATATTCTTTTTTTTATAATATATATTTTTTTATTGAGAGATTTTATTAGTTACTAAGAGTCTAAGATATTATAAAGTTTTCATACAAACTAAATCAAAAGTTCTTTTATCAAGTTTCATTTAAAAAGTTTCTCAAAAAAAAGTTTCATTTAAAAACTTTCTTGAAAAAAAAAAATTCATTTAAAAAAACTATCTCGTTCATGTATATATAGAGCATATTGTTTTATCATTTTGCAAATATTCCTTTTTGTCGTATAATAGCACTTTTGGGTTACCTACGTTGGAGAAAATGTGAAGGATCACACTCAAATATATATATATATATATATATATATATATATATATATATATATATATTTTAACCCAAAAAAAAAAAAAAAACTTCATATGCTTTTATCTAGACACTAAAATAACATATGCATATCGATTTGGGAAAAAAAAGAAAGAAAGAAAAAAAAAAAAAAAAAAAAAAGAACACTAAATTACATATATACTTGGCCAATTCAAATTTTGTTGTCTGCTTGTCCCTTGTGAGCGTTCGAACATCGTTTTTTCACGGTTTTAGCGGCAAATTCGGGATTCTTTTCATACCAATCTGGAATTTTGTATTATTTATCGGTTTGGGGATTCTAACTCTCAGTTCAATATTATTTGATTTTTACCTCTCTATATATATATATATATATATATATATATATATAGATAGATAGAGAGAGACTTAGGTACTATTTCTTAGGTTCTCTTTTTAAAATTCTGTCATATGAATTTTTTTCTTATAAGATGAAAGTGTATATTTTAGTTAAATAGCCACATGATTAAATTTTAAGAAATGAACCTAAGGAACAACATATAATATATATAGTTAAAATATAAGTATTATTACTAGTCTACTACAATTTCAAATCAATTTACTTCTAAAAAAAATTTGCTCCAAATTTGTAGTCAAATGACCATAAAAATATTTCAAATGATCCAACTTTGTTCCAAATTGTTCCTGATTGTTAAATTTATATAATTTTTTTTATATTATGATGATAATAATTTTTACCCTTATTAATTTGCTGGATCGATGAAATGTTCCAAATAGCATCACAGTGCTGATCTATTTAAAAAAAAAAATTTGGGTAGAAACGGAGGTCTTATTTAATTATAAACAAAGTTTATACATCAACAGCTATAGCCTGCCTTCAGGCACACAATCTATTACTCCCTAAGCCGATTATATCTCTTACATAACACGAATTCACAAAAGTAGGGCAAATTTCATATATAGACAAAACTTGCTGTTGGTGGTTTCCCTGTTTCGCGAGACCATCAGTGCACTCATTTGCTTCACGGTATATGTGGTGTGCCCAAACCTCCCATGCCTGCGCCATAAAGCTCCTGCAATCACATAATAAAGGAAACACATAAGGAGGGAAATTAGAATTCTCATTAGTTAACCAGGCTTAGATTATCATAGAATCAATTTCAAGGTGGATAAATTTAAATTCCAAGTCCCAAGCCAATTGAAGCCCCTGACGAATTGCTTCCAGTTTTGCCACATTATTGGATGTAATGCCTAGAATCAAAGAAAAATTCAATATCCATCTCCGAGAGCTATCTCTCAAAAGGCCTCTTACCCTTGCCATTCCTGATTTGCCTATTGAACTGCCATCTGTGTTGAGATTTATAAATGGTTCAACTGGAGCAGTCCATGTACTAGTTGATATACCTTATGTTGGACTGGTTTATCAAGACCTACTAAGTAAAATAATTCAATAGTCTCTTGGACCGTTTTATAAATAAGTCTATTCTGGGAACTCGACTGATTGTGGAATATATGCTCATTTCTAGCTAGCCATAGATGCCAACATAAAAATGGGAAGTATATTTTCCAAGGAAGTTGCAAGTTCAAGATAATAGCATCCCCAGTTGCATTGGTTTGCAGCCATGATTGTAACGGTAATTGAAAAAACGTAAGTGGCAAGACACCCGATGAATGACACCAAACCTCCTTGGCCCACAAGCAGTCTCTTAAAATGTGGATTGTTGTTTCAAGATTATTGCATCGAGGATAGCGGTCACTTATGTATGGTCTAGAAAAAGCTAAATACTGCCTTGTAGGAACCCGATTAAGCATGGCTTTCCAAATGAAGAATTGAATCTTTTTTGGACATAGAAGCTTCCATATCCAATTCCACAGAGATTTTTCGGTGGGCACATTTTTTGTTTGGAAAAGATATTTCGAGGCTAACTTGACCGAACAAATACCATTATTATAGGGCCACACAAAGGAATCAGGAATCCTAGTAACTTGTGCTATAGGTATACCTTTAATAATTTGCTCTATATGTTTAGAGAGAGGCACTTAGAGGCAGTCGAACGTCCAGTTATGGTTATTATGCAGTGAACTAACTAGACGGTGTTCTTCACCTGGCAATAATGACCTGACAATACGACTCCAGAGGGTACCCTCAGGAATCCAGTTATGCTGCCATACGTGAATGTTTTGGCCATCACCTAAGATCCATTTCATACCATGCCGGAGCCATTGCATGCCTTCATGCAAGGCATTCCAAATATGGGAGCTCCAGGGATTGCAGACGCTATCAAAGAGGTTCATGGTTGGGAAATATTTGGCTTTTAAGACTTGAGCCCATAACATATTGGGATTCTGATGAAGACGCTAGGCTTGGTTCATAGGAATTTCCACGTTCATATGGCTAGTTGTTAGTAGACCCAGTCCCCCTGCTTCCTTAGGTGTCATAATAGTTTCCCAACTTACTATGTGGCATTTTCGCTGTTGATTCGTATCTCCCCATAAGAACTTGCAGCTATATTTGTCTAGTGTCTGGCTCACTTTCTGGGGGAGCAAGGTTGTTTGCATGGCATAAAGGGGAATAGAAGCCACCAAAGATTTGATTAATGGGGCCAGTCCAGCCATAGTAAGATATTTTGCCTATTAGCCTGCAATTCTCTTTTGGATTTTATCTACTAAAAATTGATATGCAGTGGCTGTACGTCGTGTGGTAAAGATAGGGGTCCCTAGATAAGTTCTGATTTGTGTCGTAGTTGGTATATCAAAGAGGCCTGCAATAAGAGTTTTCGTTCTTCGAGGAGTAGTAGGTGAAAACCAGATATAAGATTTATGGGTACTAAGAGAATCCATAGCAGTGGTGCTAAAAAGCCATATTGGTATTTTTAGCTCCTCAAACCCCTAAAAACCATGCTGCAGCAGTGGAGGCATAGGTAAAATTTTTACCCATTCAACTACAGTGCACATCCATATATAGATGTGCACAAAAAAAAAAAAAAAAAAAATTTAACTTTTCTCTCTCTTTTCCATTAAAATATTCTTTTTCTCTTTCTCTTCCTTCTCTTTCTTTTCGTCAGACTCAAGAGTCTCAGCCTTCTCTCTTCCTTCTCTATCTCTTCGCTATCTTTTCTCTCTTCTTTTCGCGTGATCAGCGATGGCGTGGGTCGGTGGGTTTCGTGGATGGCGTGGGTTAGTGGGTCGACGATGGCGTGATCGGCGATGGCTGGTCTGGTTCGACGGTGGTCTGGGTTTGATGGTGGGTTTTGTGCCTCTTGGTCTTGTTTCTTCTCTCTCTCAATCAAGCTCAGATGGTGGGTTTGATGGTGGTCTGGGGTGCTAGCTCAACACTCTTGGTCTGAAAATCAAGCTCAGATTTGTTGGATTTTTGGCAGTGGTTGTGGGTGGTCTTGGCTTGCTAGTTGTTGTTGGGTGGTTGTTCTTTGGCAGTGGTTGTGGATTGTGCCGTTCGTGGTGTTTTTTTGGGTAGTAGTATGTATTATTTTATTGGAGTGGATATATTATTTTATTGTAGTAGATATATTATTTTATTGTGATGTTTATATTATTTTATTGTGTTGAAAGCTAAAATAGATCCACTGCTGCAGCATGTGTGTAGGTAAAATAGATAAAGTAATTTTTGGTGGAGCTAAATAGCTATATTTTTAGCTCCATTGCTGTGGATGCTCTAATAATTTGGCCCGATGTAACGCAAAGTTTCTGCAACACACTACAAAGGTTTTGACAATCATTTAATTTAGCTTTAGTGAACAAGAAAATATCATCTACAAAAAATAAATGGGATATGCGAATTTGCCCTCTGAATCTTATAGGGTGGATTTTCCTATCTCAAACCGCCTCTTCCAAAAGCCTGGAAGATGTTCCAAATATAGAATAAAGATGTATAGGGATAGTGGTCCCCTTGACGCACTCCCCTACTCGGTCTCACTTCTGGCAGTGGCACTCCATTCCACTGAATACGATATCTTGTTAATGTTATCATGTTCATAATTAATTTAATAAGACTTCGTGGAACTTTAAAAAATTCTAGAGATTCCTAGATAAAAGACCACTCTAATTTATCATAGGCTTTCTCAAGGTCTAATTTGAGTGCTACGTACCCAACCTGTCCTCTTTTACGCTCCAATGTACATATAATTTCCTGAGCTAGAATAATATTATTACTGGTTCGGCAACTCGACATAAATCCTGCTTGGCGTGGATTGATAGCCGTTGTAATAAATGGTTTGAGACGTTGCAGAATAATAAGAGACTACTTTATAGAGAGTATTGCATAGACTAATCGGTCGAAATTGAGTGATCATCTCCAGATAAGCCACTTTTGGTATCAAAACAAGGTTGGTAATGCCCCAATCTGGCGGGATGACTTGATTCTTGAAAATCTCTTGAATGACCTAAATCACACTGGGTCCAACAATGTGTGAATTCTTTTGAAAGAAAATGGCATGGTATCCATCCGGCCCAAGGGCTTTCAATTGAGGAAGAGAAAAGACATTTCTAGTAATTTCCTCGGGGAATACTCGAGAGCCATTGGTCTTGACTTAAGAAGGGGCTATTGTGAAGCTGGGTTTGGCCAAGGCTGGCATTTGATCTCATATAAGGTGACGTGGATGCAATGGCGGAGCCACTTGATAACCAAGGGGGCTTGGGCCCCCCAAAATTATTGAAAAAAATAAATTTTTTTTTGAAAATATCCTAAATAATTTGTAAATTTTTAAATAACCTTATCATTTTACCCCCATACTTGATAATATACATATATATTTAAGAAAGTCTAAAAATAAACTTAATTTTCATTTAAATAAAATACAATCCATAAATACATATGTCAACAAATTACAATAATTAAACATTTATCATCTTTAAAATGAATACATAGGTATTTTAACAATTATCTCAACAAATAAAAGGGAAAAAATTGAGTCATGAAGTATTATATATAACTATTTTACATTTCATACACACAAAAAAAAAATTATATATAACCCCTCCAAAAATAAATTTCTGACTCCGCCCCTATGTGGATGGAACGTTATCTTATTTCTTAATCATTGCTTGCTTAGAAATATAAAACAAAAGATATTTGGTATATAATAGAGTTTTATCCAATTACATTTGGTTCAGTTCCTCTGTGTTATTATATTCATATTTGTCTTCTTTAATTGTCTGGGTGGACATCAGACTTGTAGAGCCATTTTTTACTTTTTATTTTTAAATCCTTGATTTGTTTTTATTGATTGGAAGGTAATGTTGGTGCCATCGGATAGTCCAAACTGGATCTTTTTCTCGTTTGGTATGGTTTGGATTCAAACATTAGAATAAGTGGAGGCACAATTAACTTAGTCACAAGGCCTTTTATTATTATTATTATTATTACTATTTTTTTTATCATCTACGTGTTATAACTTATAAGAAAAAACGAAGAGGCATAGTGAAGTTATATTAAAATTAAATATGCCATCTTAAAAGCTCCACTTACTCCAATGTTTCTATCCAAACTTACAGTTAAGATTCAGTCTTTGGACTATCCGATCGCACCAACATTTGCGATAGAACAGTTCAAGGTCACTATGCTTTTTATTTTATATTATCACTCTTTTACACCAACCAAGGATATGACATACGGTTCTTATCAAAAAAAAAAAAAAAAGGATATGACATACGGTGCGTTAAGAATTATTTTATTGCTCTATTAAAAAGTATTTTGATGGTTTCAATAATGGGAAAAATACTCTTTATTACGGGGAATGATTTCTCTCCCATACATCTTAACTGATCGGCCACTATTGGGATTGGGAGCATGCCTTAAATCCTTAACCCACCCTAAATAAGATAGTAAATAAGTCCAAAACAAATCGAGTATTAAAAGTTCATGATTTTTCACTTATTTTTACATGTTCAAATATAGTTTTTTATTTTTATTTACAAAATTGAGTTTGTTCACAAACTACTTGATTAATTTATGCTATTAATTAAAATTAATAACTAAACTATAATTAAAATTATATTATTCAATTTATTAGATTCAAATCACAAACCCTATATTGTTAAAAATTGTATATTATTTTACTACAAAATAGATTATATATATCATTGATAAATTACAAGTTATAATTTGATATCTTATGAACTTATTTAAAAATTATATATAATCCAATCTTAAGTCTTTGAAAGCATATTTTAAACATTTATACATATAAACATATAATAATATATACATTAATTGAGATTCATACTTATAAGTTTGTTTACAAACACATTATTATATTTTACTTCCGCTTATTTAATAGTTAAGTATAAACTTATGTTTAAGCCTCATTTGTTAAATAAATTAACATAAAAAAGCTTTTTTTTTCAACCAAGTTTAAATTGCCCATTGTTTATAAATAACTTGGTTCATTTACGGTCTAACCACAAATGTCAATCATAGCATAAAGAATAATAATGTACTGATCCGTTAGCAAGTACATGGCTTATTGAAAGTCCAAGGGCAGTTGTGATATTATTGCTCTATATTAGAAGTTGGAGAACTGACACTAGGCGTTGGTAAATTGAGGTAAAATTTTAGCAGAATTTAGGATTTGTTGTGTGCTTTAAAATTTGGGTTTGTTTTGTTATGTCATTATTTCTGGCTAGATTCCAGCTAGGCCAAGCTTAGATGGTGAGCTCAACTTCGAATCTAGAGTCATTGTTATGGTGTCAGTATGTATATCAGGCACTCTTGGTCTCTGCAAAAGCTTTCTTCCTTGAATTTCCTTGCCACAAATTACCAGGAATCATGGTTTGCCTGGCATGTTATGCCAAATGTATGAGGAGGAGGTAGTTCAGTCATTGGCGGCAACTATTCCTCCCCCTCTATTTTCTCCCCCATATTGGGGAGATAGAATTTTGGTGAGATAGGGGAGAAAACACCTGGATCCTACCAATTTTCCATCTCCCTATACTCTCCAACTAAACACTTATAAAATCACTTTTCTTTCCTCTATTTTCTATCCTCTCTATTTCACTTCAGCCAAATGGACCCAGGATAATTTTGGGGAGAATCTAAAAGCACAAAAGATTACTAACCAATTCCTAAGAAATTTAAATAATTAAAAGGAGACTCCCCTTTTTTATTTTTTCATATTCTGGAAAACAGCCTAACTTAGTGACTTTGAGCTATGTTACGCAGGGAGGTTCCAAGATGATGTTTGTGGCCTACTTCATGTATTCGTCACCTATTTTTTTTCCTTTTCCTTTTTGTTTTTTTTGGTAGATCAAGAACCAGAACAAAGTTTATACAGGATTACGACCATTAACATAATAGAATACAAAAGAGAACTAAAAAATATACACCAAGCATATAAACAAACACACATAGCACAGAAAAGTCTTTTTTAAAGTGTCACAATCCCAGCAAAGATGTAGAATCATCTTCTGGGCAGTGGCAGCTAGCTTTTCCACTTGACTGATAATTCATTTATCCACAAAGTTAAATCATACACCCCATGCAATCTGTTACAAATTGTCCACGCAACCTGCAAAACATTTATCAACTTTTAATCTGAGAGATTTTCCTTCTGGCGTCATTTTCTGACTACTGGGTCTGTGCAATACTTACAATCTTTGGTGCGCCCCTTCTCTGCTGCAGTCCAAAAAACCTCTTTTATGTTCATGGTCAAACAATTGGCTGTTGTCTTGTTATTATTTTGTCTACTGAAACCTCCTACCATTATACTTTTTCTATCCTGGTTTACATCTGCCAATGTGCTTAGATGATGGCATTCCAATGTGTCATTGAGAAGTTGAAAACATCCTATACAAGAATTAGAGTAACAGACTGCCGCCAGGATATAACATTCAAAATTGTATAATCTATGTGACTTTCTTTTGACAAATCAAAATAATGAGAAGTTTCCCCTCTCGTTAGTGAATGTAACAAAAAAAAAAATACAAATCTTTGAGAAAATTCAAAGAGGTCAGGTTACTTAGTACTCATCCTAGCCTTGGTTTTATATCTGGTCTCACCAATAATCTCTACATGAACATGAACCATCAATGAAACTATGAAATCGATTATTATCCCGAACAATTATCTCTCTTCCTGTAATCTTTGAAATCAGCTTTATGGCCTCATGACAATCACCACAGACACGAAGGTTTTTAACAACTCGAATCACATCTTTCGGAGAAGTACTGATTAGGCCAAATGCAATAGCCAGCTTCTCACTATGACAACCAAGGAAATGTTCCTTTTCCTCCTCTTCGATGTCAAACAGAACGAAATCTGTACTTGGAACGTAACCTGCCGCTTTCAATTCATTAGCAAATTCGTCAAGTTTTGCATATATCTTTTCTGATAAGGGGTGAGACTTATCTCCCACAAGAAATTCATGAACAACCCCATCTACTTCAATCCAACTACACCCTGGTATCTTTTTCATTCGTTTCTCATTCAAAATTGACCTAAGCTTTGCCGCTTCATCCCATCTATGGCTTGTTGAATAAATATTTGATAAGAGAACATAATTTCCTGAGTTCCATGGTTCTAACTCAATGAGCTTCTTCAATACGTATTCTGCCAATCCAGTGTCTCGATGTAGCCTACATCCATTTAACAAAGCTCCCCAAACAATAGAATTGGCCTCCACTGGCATACTTTTTATCAACTGATGAGCTTCATCTAATAAACCTGCACGACCAAGAAGATCCACCATACATCCATAATGTTCAATTGTAGGAGTCAAGGAAAAGATGCGGTTCATGCTATTGAAATATTGACGACCATCATCAACTAGACCAGCATGGGTACACCCGCAAAGAAGGCCCATGAAAGTGTTCCCATCAGGTTGAATGCCAGTTTTTTCGATTTGGCCAAAAAGCCCAAACGCAGATTTGACATGTCCATTCATTGCTAGCCCAGATATGATGGCATTCCATACAACTCGGTCTTTTTCCTTCATCCCTCTGAAGACTTCCCAGGCTTGAGCCATGCTCCCACATTTTGCATACATATCAATCAATGCTGTACCAAGAACAGGGTTTGACAAAAACTCACTTCTATCCATCAATCCACTAGCCCAATCCCCTATGTCTAATGCTCCTAACCTAGCGCAAGCAGAAAGAACTCCAACCATTGCATAACAATCAGGTTTCAAATTTTCCCTTTGCATCTGAAAGAAAAGGTCCAGAGCTTCTTTAGGGAACCCATTCAAAGCATAAGTTTGAATCATGGTACTCCAAGTAACAATATCCTTCTCACTAATCCCATCAAAGACACATCGTGCTTTCTCTATGTTTCCACACTTAGCATACATGTCCACCAATGAAGTAGCCACAAACACATTCCTCACCATCCCAATCTCTGACATGTAATCATCTATCCACTCCCCACTTCTCAAGTCTCCGAGCTGAGTACACGCAAACAACACCCGAACAATAGTAAAACTATCAGGTCTCAAACCCATCTCCACCAACATCCCAAACATATCAATCGCTTCTCTATATTGACCAACACCAATATACCCACTAATGATTGCAGTCCAAGAAACAACATTCTTCTCAGGAATATCATCAAACACCTTATGGGCATGACCCAAATATCCGCAACTCGCATACAAGCAAAGCAAACTGGTTTTAACATAAACATCGTAATCAAAACCGGATTTCACCACAAGGGTATGAATCTTCACCCCAAGCTGAACATCCAAAAGCCTCGCGCAAGCCTTTAGAACAAAAGGGAAAGTAAAACTATTGGGCAAGAACCCCTCGCTACGCATTAAACCATAGTACTGAATTGTTTCGTGATAACAATCGTTGGAAACCAAGCCTCGGATCAAAGTGTTGTAGAGAAAAATGTTGGGTTGTGTGGTTTGGTGGAAGACAAGGCGGGTGTAATGGGTGTCACCGAAATGTAAGGCTTGACGTATGAGAATGTTGAGGAGGTAGGTGTCTTGGTGGAGATCGAAGCGGAGAATGTGGGCGTGAATGTGCTTAAGGTGTTTGATGGAGTTGAAGCTTTGAAAGAGAGCTTGCTTGAGTTCCAAGGCCTTGGAAAATGTGGCTGAGATGGTCATGACCAGAAGTACTGTGCTGGTTGTTGTTGCTCTCTCATTGATATATAAGAAGTATTAAAGAAGAAGAAGAAGAACAAAGTGCAGCGCACATTTTACTACTTTAGGTTCTATGCAATGCAACTATGCAAGTGTGTGTTTTTGTTTACGTTATGATGCTTTGAAATTACCGTTGGCGGGTTGCAAACGATTTGCATTGCCTGGGTGCTGGGTTTGCTTTAGGCCAACAAGACAGCAACATCTTTCAATGAGCCGAAGGACCTAAGGCCTAAGGGCATTACGAGGTGCAGCCCAATGTTGTTGATATTGGACTTGGTGTTTCCTAGGCCCAACATTTGCTACCCAAAGGGCCGTCCCTGTTTTTTTACTTTCTTGGGCCGATCTTTTTCTTTAGTTGCACAACTTGCGAGCTATTTCTTTTTTTTTTTTTTTTTTTGGGGGATATATATATATATATATATATATTATATCTTTTTATTCTAATAAAATTTACCCTCAAAGGATGAGTTATGGGTCGAAGTTGAAATCACCTCTTTTTCTTCTATTTATTTGATTTTTAATTTTTAATTTTTGGGTATATACTTTTTACTTTTTTATTCTAATGAAATATCACCACAAAAGAGAGAGAGAGAGAGAGAGAGAGAGAGAGAGAGAGAGAGAGAGAGGCACTGATCACAATTAGGAAGCCATGGAAATGCCAAAGACAACTATATATATATATATATCTAATCAGTGTGAGAGAACGAGATTGCTTGGTCACACACACACGTGTATATATATACACATACTTGACATTTGTCTTATTTTTACTGGGTCGCCTCTTATACATTGAAGGGACGCACATTCAACAATTGTTGTTGATATGCTTCCATATATGTGAATAATAATGTTGTATTCTATCATCTCACTTGAAAAATAGCTTCTAGTAGTGCTGGCTCTACATAGTAAGTAATTGATAGGGTCGCCTAAGGCTCAAAGTAGAAAAAAGACCCTAAATTTTAATTTAATTAAGCCCAAATATTAGTCAGTAAATAAAATAATTTCTTTTTATTAAGTAGAAATGCTACGTTCATAACATTTTTTACAATATTTTTAGAACAAATCCTAAGTAGTAGGTTGTTATAGGTTGTTACTTATTGATGAAAAAATAAATAATTTCAGTGGTGAGTTCAAATTAGAACCAGTAACAACTTAACAACTAGGATTTGTTATGAAAAATATTATGAATGTAACACATCTAAAAAAAAGAAAGCAATACACAAAAAAATTCACAACGTTTTTCACAATAATTAAGTTGACAAATTTTTACTAGTTTTCACTTAGGTTCATCACTAACATTACTCTTTTACTTACCACTATCAATCTACCACATCAACATGTGTGAAAAGTTTTGTCAATTTTTTGTGTCTATAGACTTTCTAAAAATAAAAAAGAATTCTATATTGTTCATGTTAATTAGTAATAATTTTGCATTTAAAATAAGATAGTGGAATTTAAGTAATATATATATATATATATATATATATATATATATATATTTTTTTTTAAAGTCATATTTAAATATATAAAAGATCTCAATTTCAATTTTCACCTTAGGTCCCCAAATGCATCAAGCCGCCACTGGCTTCTAACATGAATATAATCAATGAAACTCATTATTATTTGAAAGGAGAGAATATAACATTATTATCCTTTTGAAGTAATTTGTAATTACTCTTCTATATACCTGTGTGTTGATAACAAGATAAAACCATGTTCTACTGTATATACAGACACCTACCATTAATTGTTGTCACCACCACTATGAATATTTGTCATATATATCTCGTTAAGTTTAGATTACACTAAATTACTTCAGGCTAGTGGATAATAATGTTGATCTTCATCTTCTTTGATGCTAAAGTCGCATGATAAAAATAATAAAAAAACAAGAATTGATTCCTTGTTATCCTGTTATGCTAAAGAAGGCAAAGATGCATATTTAGGGTGTGAATATTATTTGTTCTCTTTTAGTGGATGTATATGTATTCAAATATGTCAGGTTCTTAATTTCTCCTTGCCGTGGAGAATAAATGCTTCATCTCCAACAAGTAATTGTATGGCCAACCTTATGTATTCCTGCTGACCAACATATGATGTAAGAACTAAAAGGCATCCAAAGAAACATAACTTTCGGCATGAACAAGTTGAACCTACATTTCAATCATCTGCTAAATTTTCAAGATCAGATGGTTCTAAATGTTTGGTTTGATTTGTTTAATAAGTTTCCTGAAAAAATTAATACAAGAATTGTGGGATATTTTCAAGGCAGTTAATTTCGTTATTTTGTCAGATGCGAAAATTTTTCAGCAGAACATTTAGTTGAAATTGCTGAATAATGGAATTTTCAGTCTAGGACAACTTGTCTTACAAGAGAAATGGCATATATAGATCCTATAGAACACTGAATCTATCTCTTTTTTTTTTCTTTTCTTGGGGGAGAGGGTTTCAACTTTCAAACCGAAGATCGGGTTTCAATTTCAATTTTGCACGTTATAATTTATAAGTTGAATCCGCATGCAGAATAATATTGGTTTCTTTGTAAAGTAGTAACAATTTGGTCATGAAAATCTTGGACCATTCATCTAAACAAATCAGGAAATAACGGGGAATAAACTAGCGTGGATTCTCCATTAGAGAACATATACAAAAGCAGGCGACAATTGGCTCTGAAGAACATCCAATTGGGTAGTTATTCCCTATAAATGTATACACAAAGCATGTCACCTTATTACATATATTGAAAAAGCATTAGGAGAAAGCTCTAAAGACTTGGGCACATGTCAAGGACAGTGAGCACAACTCGGCAGGCTACTGAGGCAGCACCACCCCAACTCATTCGTATAGAGAAGAGGCCAACTTTTGGAAAGAGGTTGGAAACAATTGAAGAAGAGATCGAAGGTGGTCATAGTCAGATCAGCTGCAACTCGAAACAGGTAGCCATGGGTTCGGCATCCAAGGCCAGTTTTCCCAAACCAAATCCGTCAATGGTGGCCGGGTGATGTTATATAACCTCTAGTTTTCCTAAGTATTGCTCGGCAATGGTAGTTCTTTTCAATGTAATTTGAATTGTTTCTGTGCTATATGTAAGCAGAAACATAAAATAATTTTGAAATATTTGACATATATATGTAGAAAATTGGCGATTGTGGAGACTAAAGGCCGTATAGATATGGTATACACTCCACCAAACCTTCCCAAAATTCATAGAAATTCCGAGTATTGCACATCCCATACTAATAGCCACTTTGTCAATGAGGTAAAATTGATATCCGAGTTGTGGTTGTGTTTGTGTGTGTGAAGGGGAATCTCGTTGCAATATATTAAGGACAAAGTTTAGGTACAAAATTAGTTATGGCTTAAGGTTATAACCTTATTCAATAAAATAAATATTACTATATATTTTGAAAATCTAACCGTACGTTGAATTACATGTTCTTTACGCTCTTAATTCACATGTTAAATTTTGTGTCAATCGGATATTATTTACTATATAATCTATAAGTTTATATTTTATGTATAATTTTAAACTATAAAAACTTTTAATTTAAAAAATTTATTAATGATATAGCTACTAATCTTTAATTTTCTATAAATTTTGCAAGCATGAAGGATATGAGAAGAAAATGTGATCCAATGGTAGATTTGTCAAAATTCACCTCTAATAAAAAGACACTGAGTAAGGTTGTAGTTTAAGGTTACAACTAATTTTGCAACTAAACTTTGTCCATATATTAATAAGACGGTAAATGGAAAAATCATACTTCTCGAAAACTATTTGGTTTCCTGAATTTTCAATAATAATAAAAAAATCATATTTTCTAAAAATGCCTAAAATTGTCAGTGGCATTGAAAATTTAAAGACCAGGACACGATATAAAAATTAAAAGTTAAAAAATTAGGTATAGTAATTTAAGTGTTATATATTAAGTTTTTCAATTAAATTTAATATATATTGAGTTTTATAGTAATTAAAAAAAAAAAAAAATTGTATTCCGTTGGTCAAGTCAATCATGCTTTTGAATTCAATTAAGAAACTTAATACTACACCTAAGAAATTTAGAACATGTTATAAGATTTTTTGTGTTCGTAGAAGAATTCTAAATTTTAACCTTAGAAACCAATTAAAATAAAAGCTATAACAGTCTCTTTAGGGTTGCCAATAATGGCTGTGAACAAGCCCAAGAAATCCACTCCAAGCTCGGACAAAACAAACCCGAGCTTGTTTGTTTTGATCTCCAAGTGCTCCATCAGTTACCCCCATCCAGGGACAGATCTAAGCCCCCCTAAATATTTTTTTTTAAAAAATTAGTATATTAATAGGTACTAATTTTAGCAATTTTTTTTTTCAATAAAATTACATTTTGTTCCCCCTTAACAATACCATCAATTTTTTGAAGAGTAATGTTATAGTCACACACTTTTTTTACAATATTTTTACAAACTATTAATGTAGCAAATTTTTATTAGTTTGCACACTTGTATCACTTTTTACTTATCAATAACCACTCACCATATTAGCAATTTGTAAAAATTTTGTAGTTAATTTTAGCATTTTCCACATTTTAAAGGCCATAAAAATTAATAGATTAAATTTAAAACAAAATATACAAGTCCAAAAAAATTAGTCCAACAACAAAAATTACCAATAATAAAGCTAAAAAAAATTAAGCCCAATCAATCTATTTTACCTAAAACAAACAACTTGACCATTTAAAAAATTTTAAACTAAAATCCTTAGTGATAAAGTAGTAGAATCAAAGGCTGAAGCTGCTGCACACAGCTAGCAACAGAAGTGCACCTTAACTCCAAGTCCAGACTCCGGCCCTACCCCCATCCCATTCTTTAACCAATTCAACATGCTGATCGTTTCGTTTTGTGAAATCTATTATAAAATGACTTTTACCAGGATTTATTAGATTTATTAGTGAATTTGCTATGATATAGACAAAAAGTTGGGACTTTCTAAATCTTTTTGAATTTGCTGTGGTTTATAATTACATGAGACGAAGACAAATAAATTGTTCATTAGAAAATTACTGTTGTCGTTTTATTGAACACAAATAATTTGAGGTGTCTCTCTCACAGTCCCATCTTCATTGTAGCTTGCAAGCGATAAGATATTAGTTGAAGCTTGAAGGTGACGCGTCAAAATCTTGCCATTGTTAGGATCTTGGGATTGATATGCTTTTTGTTTCTCTGCGAACAAGACATTGAGAGTTAAAAGCCTCCATATGACACAGAAACTGACCTACCAACATCTTCGCACACAAATAGGACCCAAACCTCATGAGAAATGCATGGCTAGCATAACGTCATGGAGAAATTATACAGTTCTTGTGGTGGACCACATCACTTGTCTACCATTTCACTAAAAGGCTTCTACCACATCACTTATCCACCATTCCATTAAAAGACTTCTACTTATTTAAAATTACTTAGTCAATTTAACAAATAAATTAGTTTTTGTTTAAATTTGTGTGCCATATCCCATATGTGGACTAAATATCACAAGCAGTAGTAGGAAACATAAAGTAATGAAAATGGAAGTCATAGAACCCCCCCCCCCCCCCCCCCAAAAAAAAACCCTAAAATTTCGTTATGTCACTACAAGAAAAACGGGCTATTGCGGCATCCTAAAAGCACCTCTAAAACCAAAAAAAGTGCCATTAAAGGAACTTTTGACCTTTAGCGGCGGTTATCAGCGCCACCTTTTAAGTGCCACAGTAGATCTATTGCGGCGGTGTTAGAAATACTGAATGCAATAGTATTGTATTTCTCACTATGAAAGAATATACATGAGTGCTTTTATATAGGAGGCATATGAGTGCAGTAAAAGTAAGAATGTAGTACAAGAATGTGTGCTATACAAGTAATCTAGTTGGGCCTAAAACCCATAACACAATACACGTTAACAGCCCCCCTCAAACTCAAGGTGATTGTGAGACCAACTTGAGGTTGTCATCCAAAGTACGAAGACGTCCCTTAAGATGTGACTTGGTGAAGATATCTGCAAGTTGATCTTTAGAGGAGACAGAGATCAACTTGAGAGCACCATGGACAAGATGATAACGGATAAAATGACAATCGATCTCGATGTGTTTAGTCCGTTCATGGAAGACATCATTGTGAGCAATATGAATGGCACTCTGATTGTCACAATAAAGAGGAGTAGCAGAGGATGTAGACACACCTAAGCCTTTGAGAAGCCATCGTAGCCAAAGGAGCTTAGATGTGGTATCAGCAAGGGCACGATATTCTGCTTCAGTACTGGAGCGGGCTACATGAGTTTGTTTCTTACTTCCCCAAGAAATCAGAGAAGAACCAAGAAGAAAGCAATAACCAGTGGTGGATCTGCGATCAGTGGGATCTCCTACCCAATCAGCATTAGAAAATGCACGGAGAATAAGAGGAGACTGAGTAGAGTAAAAAAGACCATGGAATAGAGTGCCCTTTAGGTATCGAAGAATGCACAGAACAACAGCATAGTGAGTTGATCGTAGAGCAGACAGATACTGGCTCACCTGGTGAACAGCATAAGAAATGTCTGGATGAGTGACAGTGAGATAAACTAGGCTGCCAACCAAGTGTCTGTAAAGAGAGGGATTAGACAATGGTTTCCCTCCTGAGGGAGTCAGATGTGCATTAAGCTCAATTGGAGTGTCAACAGTCTTCCTATCAGTGAGTCCAGCTCAAGACAAGAGTTCAAAAGCATACTTGGCTTGAGTAATATAAAGTCCATTGGTAGAACGAGTGATTTCAAGACCCAAGAAGTAGCCGAGATGTCCAAGATCTTTTGTAACGTCCCTGTCAAAAAAAAAAAAAAAAAGGGTCAAGTCAGATTTTTAGTTCCCACGTGCCCCCACCTAACCCCACTCCCCACCACTCATTTTCACCCACCTCTCTTCTCTCTTTTGGCCGGCTCTCTCTCTTTTCTTTCTTTCATTTTCTTTCTTTTCTCTTTACTTAAACACACACACACACACACTCACTTCCACACTCACCCGCCGGCCTCCACTCCAAACCACACCATCTCACCATCATTTTTCCGGCAAGATCACCTGAAAAATACTTAGGAACCCCAAAGCATCTTCATCATTTTATTTGAGGTAAAAGTTCTAATCTCTTTTGATGGGTATTATGTTCTTGTTTGAGGTTACTTTACCCAAGCTTTAATAATGATATTCATGTGATTTAAGAGCTTTGGAAATGATATTCATGTGTTTATATGTATGTATTTTGGTCTTGGTGGATGTATTTGATGAGTGAGCTCATGATTTTTACAATGATGGCTATCTAAGGCTTGTTATGGTGAATATAATTTTTATTGATTATTTGGAGCTAGTTAAAGATTTAAATTGTTTGTCTTGGAGAAAATTATGATTTTGGTGTCATGGGTCACTTGATGATGTTATATAAATCTTGTAGGAAGTACTTATAAAGTGTGGAGGTTTTGATGTTAGATATGACACCTTGAATGATTTATGAGTATAAATAGGAGTCTATGCCTTGCAAATTAAAGTGTTTT
This sequence comes from Quercus tomentella, assembly GCA_028535165.1. Classification (NCBI taxonomy): domain Eukaryota; kingdom Viridiplantae; phylum Streptophyta; class Magnoliopsida; order Fagales; family Fagaceae; genus Quercus; species Quercus tomentella. Next base: position 37,389,846 of record JAPQVY010000156.1, read on the forward strand.
GAGAAAATTTTGGAAGTGGAATACATTACATGTGAGGTTGAATACTAGGCTTGCCTAATTAAGTTCTTACTTCGCAATTCCTAATTTGTAGTTAGATACAATTTCAAGCTTTGTGCTCATTGTGATAGGTTTGCTTGATATTGTTTAGGTTCTAGCTAATCTCTCTTGGAGCTTGGAGAATTAGGATTTTGTGGTTGCGAGGTAAGTAGTTTTTTAATGGGATTTTGAAAAAATAATCATGTTGTTTTTGGGTTAGACACACTTTTGGAAACTACTTATGGAAACTATGTTTTCCTAAACTATTGTGTCGTAACCTTAATGTGTATATATATATATATATATATATATATATATATATGATTATATATGAAAATGCATCATATTTGGTATTGCGTTTGGGGAAATGCATGAATTGTTGATATGGAAAAATGAGCATCTTTTATTTAATCTTTGATAAGGAAATCTTGGATGTTATAGTATATTAGAAAATTTAAAGATGCTTATCTTGTCTTAGTACTTGGGAAATTGATAGAAAATCTGTTTGACAACAATGAAGTTAAAACCTTACAAACTTTGTAGAAGTGAGATTATTTAAGGTTTTTTGAAACTACTTGGATATGGACTATGTGTTTCAAAGTAATGTAACCTGTGAGTTGTTTTAACACCATGCCATGTGTGATTTTCCCGATGATCACCCGATTTGGTTTTCGTAGTCTTTGTGACAATGGAATCAAATCTAGGTCAGTGCCCTTTCACTTTGGATGACGCGTTCTTCCCTGCTGTCCATGGGGGGAAGAGGTTCCTTAATTGTGTGTGGGTGAGGCTGCTGTCCATGGGGCCAAGAGACCACAAGCAAGAGAGGTCCTATTTGACGCGCTCTCTCTGCTACCCATGGGGGGAGAGAAAAACCTTGAGGGTATGGGTGAGGCTGCTGTCCATGGGGCCAAGAGTCTGCATACCAGAGAGGACAATATCATGCCAATTGTGAATTGATGGATCTCCTGACCGGTTTATGTGGTAGTATGGTATATTTATGATAAATTATCGTATGTTAGATTTTATGGCTTTAGAAATTATATTGTTAGTGCTCACAGATTATAGTATATAGTTTTAAGGTATTTACTTTGAGAAACTTTATGTTTCATTATTAAATCATTCTTGTCATATTATTATTATTATTATTATTGAAGATGAAACTTGCATTTCCCCCACCCCCATTAAATATGCTACTTACTGGGCTCTGTCTCATCCCATTATTTTATAAACTTTTCAGAATAGGCAACAATTTTTTGAGAGAGCTTTTTGGTGGCTAATAGTAGTTAAACTAACTATTGATGGAGGCTGAACTTTTATAATGGAGATATTAGATATTGTACATCTTAGAATAGACTTGACTCGTTCTTTTGTATATTATAGTGGTTGTGACTTTATTTCCACTAATGGGACAAGCTGTTGATATGCAATTATTTATTCAGACCTCTATTATTTTGTGGCCAGTGGTTATTGTAATTAATGCTTAGAGTTCTGACTTACTCTGAGAGTATATTCAATGGAATTATAATGATAATTCTTGATGTTGGTACTTGATAGGATTTATGTGGATTGAATTGTCAAAAAGGAAAAATTTACAAGTACTTGAGACGTCTTTCTCATGCTTTGGACCCTTTGGGGTTTTGGGGTGTGACATCTTTTATCTTAAACTGCTGATTGAGAAAATCCTTGAGTTCTTGAATGCCACTAAAGTCATCACCAGTTATGATCATATCATCCACATACAGGAGAAGTAAAATAGTGCCTTTGTCAGTGCGACGAAGAAATAAGGCAGAATCATAATAACTGGCCATGTAACCCAAGCGAGAGATGGTAGAGCTGAATTTGGCAAACCAAGCTCGTGGAGCTTGTTTAAGGCCATAAAGTGTACGTCGAAGGTGACAAACCTTGTTTGAGTCAATAGAGAGACTAGGAGGAGGTTGTATATAAACTTCTTCACTTCTATCCCCATTAAGGAATGCATTTTTGACATCCATCTAAAAGAGGTCCCATTTACTGGCAGCAACAATAGCTAAGAGGGCACGAACAGATGAGATACGAGCAACCGGAGCAAAGGTCTCTTCATAATCAATCCCATACTCTTGTGTAAAACCCTTAGCAACAAGGCGAGCTTTGTAGCCCTCAATGAACCCATTAGAGCGAGTCTTAATCTTGTAAATCCACTTACAACCAACCATAGATTTCCTAGGAGGAAGTGTCACCAAATCCCAAGTATGGTTTTTAGATAATGCATCAAGTTCCTCTTTTATTGCAATTTGCCATAAAGGGTCAGTGGAAGCCTCACGATAGGTGTAAGGCTCGTGTAGTGTAGTAAGGGCAGTATAACAATGATAGTCAAGTAAATGTGCAGGAATGGATCTTACCCCAAGTTGAGTGACGAGGTGGAATGTCTCATGCAAGATCTTCAGGTGGAGCAGGAGCAGGGGACCTAAGCTTAGGGTTGGGGTTGGGTAGCTCGTCTTCAACCTGTTCATCTTCCACCTGTTCATTAAAGGGTGAACTAGGAAAGGGATCAATGATATTTGGTGGTTGAACAGAGAAGTTTACAAGAGAATCAGAAGTAACTAAAGGAGGATCAGGAGCAGCTACAGAGGGAATATGTGCCTCATCTGGAAAAAGATCTAAGACAGAGGAGGAAGATAAGGAGGTACAGAAGTGAGAAAGCTCAACAAAGAGGTGATGTTCCCAAAAGACAATATTGCGGGATATACGAAGACGATGAGAGACAGGATCATAATACTGATACCCCTTTTGAGTTTTGCCATAGCCAAGAAAACAACAAAGTCTTGACCGAGGCTCAAGCTTGTTATACTCATGTGGCTGAAGAAGAACGAAACAAGCGGAATTGAAGGAGCAAAGGTGGTGATAGTTTGGAGGTGACCCAAAAAGGCGCTTACATGGAGTTTGATTTTGGATGACAGGACTCGGAATGCGATTAATAACATAAACAACATGAAGAGCAGCTTCGCCCCAAAAAGGAGCAGGAACTTTGGCAGAGAGAAGGAGAGCACGAACAGTGTCAAGAATATGACGAAGTTTTCGTTCGGCTCTACCATTTTGCTGAGAGGTGCCTGGACAAGTTAGTTGATGAACAGTGCCATAGGAATGCAAAACAGCTTGGAAAGCATATTGAGTGTACTCAAGAGCATTATCGGATTGAAAAATTTTGATATGTTTGGAAAATTGAGTTTCAACCATTTTTGCAAAATTAGAATATATTTGTAACAATTCAGAACGATGTTTCATATTAAAAATCCAGCTATAGCGAGAGTAATCATCAACAAAGACAACAAAATATTGAGATCCACCAATACTAGAAACAGAGGAAGGCCCCCAAACATCAGAATGAATAAGGTCAAAAATATTAGTGGATATTGATTCACTAGTATTGAAAGGCAAAGCTGGTTGTTTTCCTAACTGACATGAAACACAATCAAAATTTTCTGTAGACACTGAACCTAACAAACCTCTAGAAGCCAATTGTTGTACCCGAGAAGAAGATGTGTGACCAAGTCGAGCATGCCAAAGTGCAAGGAAAGGAATAGAAGAAACTGCAGTAGCTGCAGCAATAGAAACAGAAGCAACAAGTGGAAGACGAAGGTTGTCCATGGGAAACATACGCCCAACTCTGGGACCGGTCCCAAGTTCTTGCCCCGTCCTTGGATCTTGTACAATACACCTAAAATAATCAAAGGTAATGCGACAACCTAACTCAACTAATTGTCCCATAGAAAATAAATTGTAAGAAAGGTCAGGAACATTAAAGACCCCAGGAGCCGAGAGATTAGAGGTCGAAATGGAACCTATGTTATGACCAGACAAACCATTTGCTGTGCGAATATTAAGAGGGTGTGGTGCAGGTTTAAGTTCAGAAAATAAGGATGAGTGAGGTGTCATGTGATTGTAGCAAGCAGAATCCATAAGCCAAGAGGAAGGAGACATACCAGATAAAGATGAGAGAGAAGAGGAATAAGATGCATTACCAATCATACGAATGATATTAGCGATGATGTTTTTAAGGTCCTTTGTGGACATGGTGAAAGTGTGACTTGAAGACTTAGACTGAGCAGAGACGGGAGCCATTGGTTGGACACTCTCAGTGTTAGCAACAGTATCAGCAGAAATTGAAACAGCTGATTTGTTGCGATGATAGCAAGTCTCAATATTGTAGTCAAGACGTTTGCAAAAACGTTTGCTGGATTGTCGGTGACGATTATTGCAACAAGAAGAATACCTGTCCTTATTCTTCATTTAGAAGCAAAATATGCAAAAATGGACTGCAAAAATGAAATCTACGCGAAAAACTGTGTAAAGAGCACTTGAACTGCAAAAAGTCAACTCTGACAAAAAGTTAACGGTCAACTAGGTCAAAGTCAACGGATAACGTCAGCAGATGACGTCAGAAGCAACTTGGATGATGACGTCAGTTAGGGCTGACGTGGCAGAGTGACGTCATAGATGGCGTCAGCAGCAGCAGGGACGGCGGCGCGTGTAGCACGTGAGGCGCGTAGACAACGAGGCAGAATACTTCAGCGGCGCGTGAGAGCACGTGGGCAGTCCGATGAGGCCGATCCTTTTCCGATGATGTAGATCGGAGAAGGACGATTCAGATAACGGCGGCGGTGAGATAATCAATTTGTGTATACCTTTTCACCACTAGTCTTGCCTTGAAGGTTTCAACCTTTCCATCTATCCCTCTCTTCCTCTTGTAAACTCATTTGCAACCAACAAGTTTAATGTCATTAGGCGCATTTACAAGATCCTAAACTTGATTGGAATAAATAAAATCCAATTCAGATTTCATAGCTTTGACCCATTGATGTGCATCTATATCTTTCATTGCCTTTTCATAAGTGTAAGGATCAGATTTAGCCTTTTCTGAGATAGCTTCATAAGTTTCTCCCAGACCTATAAATCTTATAGGTGGCCTAATAATCCTCCCACTACAACGAGGCTCTTGTGTACTAGTCATCTCTTGAGTAATATCTTATGGTGTATCCGATACAACCACATCATTCCTAGTTTCATCCATTAATTATTCAATTACATGTTCATTTATTTCAGCTAAGACAACTCTACTCTTAGGAGTATAATCATTCATATAGTCGTTTTCTAGAAATTTGGCATTTGTACTAACAAAAACTTTGTTATCATTACAACTATAGAATAAATAACCCCTAGTTTCTTTTGGATAACCCACAAGCAAACATACTTTTGAGTTTGGTTGCAATTTATCAGGCTTCCCTTTTAGCACGTGCGTTGGACAACCCCAAATGTAAAGGTATCTCATACTAGGCTTGCGCCCACTCCACAATTCCATGGATGTTTTGGGAACAGATTTTGATGGAACTAAATTTAAAAGATGCATTGCTGTACCTAAGGAATACCCCTAAAAAGAAATTGGTAGAGTTGAATAACTCAACATAGATCTAACCATATCTAAAAGAGTCCTATTTCTTCTTTCTGCTACACCATTTTGTTGTGGTGTTCCAGGTGCAGTCAATTGGGATATAATTCCATTTTTAGTTAAGTAATCCTTGAAATCCCAAGAAGGTATTCACCACCACGAACAAATCGAATGGCCTTTATGCATTTACCTAATTGATTCTCAACTTCAACCCTAAACTCTTTAAACTTTTCAAAAGTTTCGGACTTCCGTTTCATTAGGTACACATAACCAAATCTAGAGTAATCATTAGTGAAAGTAATGAAATACTTATAGCCACCTCTTGCTTAAATAGACATAGGACCACATACATCTGAATTGACTAGTTCTAGCAAATCTTTGGTTCTATATCCTTTTGCATTAAAAAGCCTTTTCGTCATTTTACCTACCAAGCAGGATTTGCAAACTGGGAATTCATTAAGATCTAATGGTTCTAAAAGCCCATCTTTCACCAGTCTTTGGATCCTATTTGAATTAATACGACCCAAACGCAAATGCCAAAGATATGCATCACTAGTAGAAGGAAATTTTCTCTTTAATGATTTTGCATATGAATTATTATCTAATTTAGAATTGTATAATTCATGCTTATCAGGATTTATAATATAAAGACCATTAACAATATTGCCAGAATAGATAAACGCTTTATCCTTCTTTATTACAACATTGTCTTTCAAGATAACACAATATCCATGTCTACCTAAATAAGTTGCAGAAATTAAATTCGTACGAACATTAGGTACATATAAGCAGTCTTCCAATATTAAAACCCTAGAATCAAAGCATAAATTAAACACTCCAACAGCTATAACTAGAATTTTGTTCCCATTAGCCAAAGTAAGAAACAGATCCCCTTCATTCAGCTTTCTAGTTTCCTGGACCCCTTGCAAAGTATTGCAGATATGATTAGTACAACCTAAATCCACACACTAGGAATCCGTGGGATTATGTACTAAACAAATTTCAAGAAGGAATGATCTCATCACACCTTTATTCTTATCAACTATGAATTTTGGATAGTTCCTCTTCCAATGACCTTTCTCACCACAATGGAAACATTTTCCTTTGGTGTAGTCCTTTTTCTTTTTCTTTCCCTTATTATCAACACCTAAGGTGAGCTATTTACCATCTTGTTTGGTGAAGTACTTCTTCTTCTTACTACCTTTGCCTTTCAACTTAGGCTTAGAAGAGGAAGCTTCAGCCATATTAGCATCAACACTGGATGTACCAAGAATGCTTTCTGCTGCCACTAATTCATTCATTAATTTAGACAAGGTATAAATCTTTTTGTTCATATTATAATTAAGTCTGAATTCTTTGAATGATTCTGGCATGGATTAGAGGATCATATCCGCTTGGGATTTTCCATCAATATCGGCACCTAAAACCTCCAGTATATTCAGATAAGATATCATTTTAAGACAATGCTCTCTTACTGAAGTTCCTTGAGCCATTTTGGTATTCAGGATAAGCCTCATGGTATCTTGCCTAGCTGAACAGCCTTGCTCACCATACATCTGCTTCAAACTTAACATAATGTCTGAAGCTAGTTCCACATCCTGCATTTGATGCTGTAGAACATTTGAAACAGATGCTAGGATATAACATTTAGCCATCTCATTAGATTTCCGCCAACGATCATATCGATGTCTTTCCTCGGAAGGAGCATCTAATGAAGGAAAGTTTGGACATGGTTGATTAAGCACAAATTTGTGCTCTTCAGCAGTAAGAACAATGTCTAAGTTTTTTTTCTAGTCAACATAGTTGGATCTAGTCAGTTTGTTTTAATTAAGAATAGTAACAAGTGGGCTAAAAGATGCCGTGCTTAAATCTAAAAACAACAAACATGAATATAATAAGTAAACTGGACATTATCAATTTAGCATATAAACATATAGTATGGAACCTTAATAAAACTATAATATAAAATATGCAATGACAACCCAATCCCATGTTTAAAATTCCTTGGTAGCAAGTAAATTATAAACACTACGATTGATTGAAAACTATTCTCATTATTAGTGCTATCATGATAACTCTTATCAAACACTAATAATATGCCGTGTTCCCTTTAGCCTTTAAGTATTAATGACATAGCTCCGTAGGGAGGTTAACATTAAACTCAGTCTAGTGTACACCATTGCCTGAAATCTATGTGAGTCATCAAGTAACTCCACGGTAGCATGGTCGTTCTTTATGTAAAAACACATATCATCCATCATTAAGAGGTTTAATATGCAGTACCATGAATTAAACACCCTCCATTAGGAGCAATGTATATACGCCAAGGTGAGGTGCTTAATCACACCACTATAAACCGGCAATGGAAGCTGTGAGGTTCAACCTTTGAATCTCTCTCTCGCTAGAAATTTTAAATGAAAGGTTTTTTATTTGGAAAACATGTGTAATCTCATCACACACAGCTTTGCACTTTATCTATGTTTTAACACTTAGTGAAATTTCAAAAAATAGTTCATTCAATCGGTCGAAGGTATTTCTTGATCGATCAAAATATTGAATAAATACATTTTGAAGTTTCTGGATGACTCGATCAACTCTCAATTCCTGTATCGGTCGAAAGGAATTCTCAATCGATCAAAAAACTGAAGAAATTCATCATAAAGTTTCTAGATGACTTGATCGATTCTTGATTCCTGTTCGATCGATCGAAAGGAACATTCGATCGATCGAAGGGAATTCTCGATCGGTCGAAACTCGGGAAACTAAATTTTTTAGATTTTTTCTGGTAACCGTTTTTTGACGTTTCACTTGAACAAAACATAGTTTCTTGATCATATCAGAATGAGATTGAGATCAAAACAGAATTTCATTGATGCTATAGTCTTAAAATTCAATATGGCATCGTTAAAATCAATCTTAAACAACTTCATAACATCAATATCAGTTTTATCAAATAATAGTTCTAAAACTAAAAAAGCAGAAAAATCTATTGCAGAATTTTCAAAATCAAGAAACCAATTTTCTTTGATTCTAAAACTCACTCAACACATTGTGCAAACATGAGATTGAAGACCGCTATGATACCATTTGTTGGAAAAACACATGGAAAATAGAGTTTTGTATCTCATACAAAAACACATAGCGGAATATAAATGGATCTACTTCATTCTTGTAAGATAGCATGTGGCATCGAAGTTTCAGAAACAAAGAATGAGAAAGCGTATCTTGATGCAGTGAAATTCAAAACAAATGAAGATTGGACTTGAGATGCCTTTCAATCTTCACTCCAATTCTACAATGTGCCCAAGATGTGTGGTCTCTTAATCAGTTCTATATGTGATCTTTCAAGAGAATAACCAAGTATCTCCTTATTGAAGAACTCTGATTCTTTCTTCTTATTGAATCACACATAAATATCTGCACTTAGGCAGTTACCTTTATTTAATAACTCTTATTAAATAAATAACTAATTATCTAATTGGGTTAGCCTTTTGGGCCAACCCAATTAGGCTTTGGTGTGTGGCTTGGAGTGGGATCAAAAGGGACAAATAAAGCTCTAGCTCCAGTGGGTTTTGGACTTATCTGTCAACTCTTAACAAGTCCAAAGTTACCATTAATTATATTTAATACTACTATATAAATATAATTGTACTCTGGGCCTTATTAATAAATTATATCCCAAAACTTTATTAAACATTCAACCCTTTCATGAAAATATTCATAGTAATACAAAGTCATAATGTGTAACTATAACTTTGTAAATTACTACCTCTTGATCCTTGAGTACCCGGTTTAATCCTTTAAGTTATTCATGTATATTTTATGAAATCTAATTTCATAAAATATAAACTTTGGTAACTCTTTACTAAAGTGGTTAAACCTAACACTCTGAATAACCAATCCCATTAAACTTATCTCAAGGGAATATTTTATATTTCTACAAAGAGACTATGGATTCCATCTTGAGAATATGTGTTCCTTCAACATTATGTGTGGTTGCCCAACATACTGAGATTTTGACCGTTTATCTAGATCTCACTCCTGATATATTAAAGTAACCTACATTTCATGGTCATGTTCACTATTCCCTCAGGATTGAGAGTTTATGTAAATGAGAAGTCGTGAGATTTATTATTCATTTGATAGTTGTTGATAGAATAATAAATCCTACAGCAGTCCAGTTCAATATGTTTTATACACTTAAAACATATTAACTTATCAACTAGAAGTCTCCACTTCCATGATCAAGACAAATCATCTTAATTGACATGTTATAGTCTTCGCTAATGAAATGCCCAATTTCATCACCGACTACGAACTAAGATTTTGAGTTTACAAAGAACTTGTGATTTATATCTTCTTTGACTAAATCACATAAATCACATGCTATGCATCTCAAGGACTATATGATAATGTCCAAACATTCATGTTACCTTTATTTTAGATAATAATAAAATAAGTTTATTACATAGAACATAATGTCATACATGGCATACAATAGGATTTTAGAGCACTAATTCTAACAAAAATTTCCTCATTTTGTATATTGTATTTAAAAAAAAAAAAAAATCTTAAGATAAAAACTACTTATATCTATCACCAACATAAATAAAACTATGATACAAAGTACAAACAAGTAATAATTAATTTAATATATTATATTTAGAAACACATTATTTTATATTTTAGGTAACTAATCACACATTAAGAAATCCCAATGATTGGTTGCAAATCTGTACACTCTCATACTTTTTATTTTTATTTTTTATTTTTATTCTATATACTCTCATACATTCATCCCCTATGTACACAAGCAACTAGAGCAAAAATAGAGCAAGCAATGCACAGTGAAGGAGAGTGACTGTCATTCTATCTCTCGCATGCGCAGCGCACTATCTCTTGCATGAGCAATAGGTAGCTTGTGCAATGCATGGAAAAATCAACATAATATAATTTTTTAAATCTCTTTCTTTATTAAAATATCAAATTGATAATTATAGTAGTTATTAATAAGCATTTATTATGATTTTGATTGTACATGAGATTATATATTCTAGGATTAAACATTTATTATGATTTTGTTTGTGTATGGAACTATATAGTATGACATTTAAAAAAATATGATGTTAATTCTAGGATTTTAATCAATGGTTTAAATATAGAACATAATTTAAATTTAATTAAAAATATATTAAAATAATGATGTACATGTAAATTTATGAGGTCTCAAAATCTTATGTAACACAATATTACAAGGTTAATCAAAAGTTAAATGAGTTCAATTTTAGAAATATTATTGAAACTATGTTAATAATTAGTAAGTCACTCGAGCGTGCAATAGAGTTTCACCTATATTAAATTAATTAGTAAGTTGCTCATGTGATGCACAGATAATGTTGTAATGTTTTGTATAAGATAGTTTTGAAGAATGTTTTACATATATTATAGCATAATTGTTATATAACTTTGTTAGTATTGAGTTCATTATAAGAAGCAAGAATTATAAATTTCATACACATATCCATTATAATTATTCAGTTCAAGTAATGAGCAATAAAAAAACAACTTTGGAGGAATACTGTACAATAAAAGTTGATATAGAATGTGTCTTTCTCTTTCTCCTCAGTTCAAAAAAAAAAAAAGTTTTGGCTTTCCCACATCAAAATCTCAAACATGCACAGTCAATCACAGCCTTTAAAATACTCATAAGTTCACAATGTTCAACTTTAATATCAAAATCGTAATTTCCACTGTCACTCAATATAAAATGCAAGCCCTCTTCCCGGTTGTAGCCAACTCATACAGGTTAGTATTAGATGGGACAACAATGTTGGAGTTAGGTTGGTGTTGTCAAAATATTGAAGGTAAATGACATCATTTTTGGTTTGTATGTATTTGACATGGGATGGCATGAAGGGCTATGGGTATTTGTATATAAAGGAGTACTAGAAGTGCAAGAGGTGAAAATAATGAATTGAAATCCAAAGAGTTTTATGTGTATGTGTGTGTTTGGGAGGAAGTCTTGAAACATTGAATTAAAGTAAACAAATAATCTTTATTTTTTAATTAGAAAAGTCTTGAAACATTGAATCAAATGGAACAAAAAGTCAATATTTAATTTGTTCTTATCTTTGACTTGACACTTGAGAGTATTTTAATTCTCTTTACAAAGAATGCACCATATGACAGAACCTCATATTCTCCCATATTTGAACGTTCCTTTTATATATATATAGACATATTGAATCACTTGATGCAATGACAATAGGTAGTGATAGATGTGGAACTCCTCACAAGGGTAAGGGACCAAAATTTTAAAAAGTCCTTTTATATTATATATGTATGTTGAGCATTTTAAAGATTTAGCTTATAAAAATTGGATTTTCCCCACAAATATTTTTTCAATCCAATGATTCTCTTTAATATATACACACATATATACATAGTTTCAAAATTAAAACCAACTAGTTTAAGAGTTGCAGTAAATTAAACCATGTAATTAAAAAATTAATAAATTAAACCTTGAAGTTTCAAAAAGTAATGAATTAAACTCCATTCTTTCAAAAGTATCAAATTAAACTCTAAGATTTAAAAAACTAAAAAACTAAACTTCAATCCATTGTGTTGGAGGTTTTATGTGGGTTAGGGATTTAATTTGTTACTTTTTAAAATCTCAGGTTTTAATTTGTTAATTATAAAACTATAGGGTTTAATCTGTTACATGCTTAAAATGAAATTTCCCAAATAATGGCCAATTAGTCTAGTAGTTATAGTGACAAGGTTTTCTTTCTCAATTTAATATTTTATTGTAAATTCTTTCTTGTTTATGTCTTTGAATACTTCATTAGTTCCATTGAAATTTTAGCATAAAACTTCATATTTATTTTAGGAAAGATCTTACCTATACAATTATATTTCCTTAAAAATAATATTTTTTTAAATTTGAGAGAAAAATGTGTTATTTTTTATGATTTTTTATTTTAATAATTGTTTCTTGTATATGGAAAGTTTGTTATTTGAAAATATGTTAGTTTTACTAGGGAATAACTATTACAACCTTTTTAAATAACAATCATTCATAAGGAATGACTATTCACAATAATAAAAACATAAAGAATAGGTAAACCATAAAAATAACTATTACATTACAGTACTTATTACAGTCTACTAAACATGCCCTAAATACCTTTTTAAGGATTAAAAACATAAATAAATAATTAAAGAGTACAGATATGGTCCCCTAACAAATAAAGAGATAAAAAAAAAAAAGTGGTGCATGTATTATAAAGTATCTCCCTTTGTGATTGGCTTTTCTTCTATCCGCTCTGTGATTGGCTTTTCTTCTATCCGCCAGTCTGGCAACTGAGTCCTCCCTTTGTGATTGGCTTTTCTTCTATCGACTAGTCAGGCAATTGAGACCGTCCATGATTGCTTGTAGGATATGAAGTCAAGGTGACCGGCCATGTTTGGTTAGAGTGATTTTCATCACTCATAACTCAATTTTCATAACCTATAACTTACTTTTCGTGGGGCCCACAACGGTTCCAATTGTTTGGCTTGATTTTCATTCTCAATTTCCATAACTCATAACTCAAAAAATTGAGTTAGAGTTATATAAAATAAGAACATCTTTTTATTGTTTCCGAATTATGAAAACAGAGTTACTATGACAATCTTGTAATTTTGCTCAACTAAATGGGTTTCACCCATATATTGTTATATTGTCATCATAAAGTGCAGAATACTAATTGCACACTAATGGCTTTTTTTACAAAGAATGCAACATATGTCAGAACCTTATGCTCATCCATATGAAATCTTTCCTTACGTATATATATATATATATATATATATATATACACACACACACACACACACACACATATATATATATATATATATACACACACACACACAGAATCACTTGATGCAATGATGATAGGTAGTGACAGATGTGGAACTACTCACAAGGGTAAGGAACCAAAATTTTAAAAAATCCTTTTCAATTTTATATATATATATATATATATATATATATATATATATATATATGTTGAGCATTTTAAAGATTTAGCTTATGAAAATTGGATTTTCCCCCCCAAATATTTGTTTCAATGCAATGATTCTCTTTAATATATACATATATATATACATAGTTTCAAAATTAAAACCAACTAGTTTAAGAGTTGCAATAAATTAAATCATGTAGTTTAAAAATTAATAAATTAAACCTTGAAGTTTTAAAAAGTAATGAATTAAAATCTATACTTTCAAAAGCATCAAATTAAACTCTAAGATTTAAAAAACTAAAAATCTAAACTTCAATCCATTGTGTTGGAGGTATTATATGGGTTAGGGATTTAATTTGTTACTTTTTAAAATCTCAAGTTTTAATTTGTTAATTTTAAAACTATAGGGTTTAATATGTTACATGCTTAAAATGAAAATTCCCAAATAATGGCTTATTAGTCTAGTATTTATAGTGACAAGGTTTTCTTTCTCAATTTCATATTTTGTTGTAAATTCTTTCTTGTTCATGTCTTTGAATACTTCATTAGTTCCAATCCATTGAAATTTTAGAATAAAACTTCATATTTATTTAGGAAAGATCTTACCCGTACAATTATGTTTCCTTAAAAACAATATTTCATAAATTTGAGAGAAAAATAAGTTATTTTTTACTATTTTTTATTTTTATAATTATTTCTTGTATATGGAAAGTTTGTTTATTTGGATATATATTAATTTTAATAGGGAATAGTTATTACAACATTTTTAAAGAACAATCATTCATAAGGAATGACTATTCACAATAATAAAAACATAAAAAGAATAGGTAAACCATAGGAATAACTATTACATTACAATACTTATTACAATCTATTAAACATGGCCTAAATACATTTTTTAAGGATTAAAAAGATAAACAAATAATTAAAGAGTACAAATATGGTCCCCTAACAAATAAAGAGATCTTTCTCAAAAAAAAACAAAAACAAATAAAGAGATAATAAAAAAAGTGGGGCACGTATCATAAAGTATCTCCCTTTGTGGTTAAGAAGATAAATAAATAATTGAAGAGTACATATATGGTCCCCTAACAAATAAAGAGATAATAAAAAAGGGTCCAGCTTGTATCCAGTGAAAGTTTTCACTGGACACGTGTGGACATGTTGGATCTTGGACACGTGTCCAAATCTTGCCGTGTCCAGTGAAAATTTTCACTGGACACAAGCCTTGCCCAATAAAAAAAGTGGGGCATGTATCATAAAGTATCTCCCTTTGTGATTGGCTTTTCTTCTATCCGCCAGTCTGGCAACTGAGACCTCCCTTTGTGATTGGCTTTTATTCTATCGGCCAGTCTGACAATTGAGGGTTGAGACCGTCCATAATTGCTTGTAGGATATGAAGTCAAGGTGACCAGCCATGTTTGGTTAGAGTGATTTTCATCACTCATCACTCAATTTTCATAATCTACAACTCACTTTTCGTGGGGTCCACAATCATTCCAATTGTTTGGCTTGATTTTTATTCTCAATTTCCATCACTTATAACTCAAAAAATTGAATTAGGGTTGTATAAAATAAGAACATCTTTTTACTGTTTCCAAATTAAGAAAACAAAGTTACTATAACAATCTTGTAATTTTGCTCAACTAAATCGGTCTCACTCATATATTGTCACCATAAAGTGCCAAGCACTAATTGCACACTAACGGCTTTTTTACTGTACAAGTACTAGCCTTTTGTTTTTCTTACTTATGTATGGGAAAATTTTGAGTTACAAATACGAGAATTGGGTAATGAGTTAGAGTAATGAGATTTGAGTGTTAAGATATGAAAATTGAATACCCTCCAAACCAAACATGGCTTTCTCTTAGTATTCATCAAGAAAGAAATAAATGCCTCTTTTAAGGATTATTAAAAAAGAAAAAGAAAAAGAAAAAGAAAAAGAAAAAGCAAACCCTTGTTTTAGCCTTTTAGGACTAGACCTTGTATTAGAGAAAAAAAATCATAATTAATGATATGTGGCATATTGTTAATTATAAGTAAAACAAAATGTTTAGTGATGAACCAATTTTTTTTTTTTTTTTTTTTGAACCGTAATGAACCAACTCTACAATTGTAAAAAATATTATGAAATTTTTTGTACATGTATCATACCGACATTGCTCAATTATTTATCCTAAGTTTCTATTTGACATGATTAATTTTGCTAACTTATTTTATTATTTAGTTTATTTTTGCTACTATTTATGAGTCGCACTGCACTTTTTGGTACTATTTATGGGTCCCACTATACTATTTCATCTAATTTTTACCTTTATCTATGGTACTTTTAACAAAAAATTTTCAAGTTCAATAAAATAAGTCTATATCAACGTAAGTGACTGTCCAATTATCTATAAGAGAGATCAACAAAACTTCAAGCAAGCCACTCCTACTTTAGGATAAGGCGTAAGTGGTGTGGGTGTCTTTAGGATAAGGTGTAAGTGGTGGGTATACCTTTATCTATAATAGTTTCAACAAAAAAATTTTCAATTTCAACAAAATAAGTCTACATCAACGTAAGTGACTGCCCAATTATCTATAAGAGAGATCAACAAAACTTCAAGCAAGCCACTCCTACTTTAGGATAAGGCATAAGTGGTGGGTATACCTTTATTTATAGTGCTTTCAACAAAAAATTTTCAATTTCAACAAAATAAATCTACATCAGCGTAAGTGACGGTCAAATTGTCTATAAGAGAGATCAACAGAACTTCAAGCAAGCCAATCTTACTTTAGGATAACTGGATAAGGCGTAAGCGGTGTGGGTATCTTTTTGATAAGCGGTGTGGGTATCTAGTCTTTCAAGTTCCTGTGTACCTGTGAGGCTGTGAGTCTGTGACCGGCTGACCGCTACAGCCTACTGCATAGTGGAATATACGGGCCGCAACTTTAATTTAAAAGACAGCCAGTCTCGCTTGTAAGTAATTACATCGTTTTTTTATCATTTTTTTTTTTTAAAATCTTTGGAAGATGGCCAGTCTCGCTTATAAGTAATTACATCGTTTTTTTTTTTTAAATCAATTTTTGACCATTTGAAAACGTAAATTTAGATTTAGATTTTAAAATTAATAAATTTGAAATGATTTAATTTGAAATTCATTAATTTTAGATATTATTATAAATCTAAGAATTTTAAACTTTTAAAATCTTTGGTAAATTTGTTGAATCTAAATCTTTAATCTTTTAAAACTATTCATATAAAATATTTAAATTTTAATCATTTGAATTCAAATTCACATATTCAAATTCTGCCATCCAAACCGAC
This sequence comes from Quercus tomentella, assembly GCA_028535165.1. Taxonomy (NCBI): domain Eukaryota; kingdom Viridiplantae; phylum Streptophyta; class Magnoliopsida; order Fagales; family Fagaceae; genus Quercus; species Quercus tomentella. Next base: position 37,406,620 of record JAPQVY010000156.1, read on the forward strand.
CATAAAGTTTTGTGCTCCAGGAGTCCCGGGATCGAATGACGGTCATTGTGAGGAATTCTAAAGAATAATGTGATGCATATATTATCTCATTATAAGATTTGTTTGTTCATTAGGTGAGTAAGAATAAAATTATTCATTTGATGAAAAAAAAATGGAATAAAAGCAATCACAAAAATAAAAAACATAATTCAGTAAAAAGAGTGAGAAGAAAAGAAATAAAAACCACTACTTTTATGGTTCATATTTTATGAATCTTAAATATATGAAGATGGTGAATCTTCCTTATTAACTATGAAGCCTTCAACACTCTCAAAAAAAAAAAAAAAAAAACTATGAAGCCTTCAAATGCAGAATTTTTATAGTTAATCGGGCTTATATTCTGTTAGTTGAATTCAAAAAGGGCTTAAATATTGGCCTTTCATCAGTTTCATGGCCCAGAGAATCAGCCAAATCCTGAACATGAAATACTAAAAACTACATAAAAATCCAACTAAGAAATAAACCACAAGAATACATTTCTAAAACAACAGTTCTCAGAGCATTCCCACCCGGGAATGAAAAATGAATTTTAGATCCTAATAGCAAAAAATCACCCGGAAAAACCTTTAAGGACCACGTTATATTTGTGAGAAAAAATCGTGAAAAATTTTATGGTTCTAAACTTTTTCTTTCGAGTTCAACTGTTAGCTAATGTTAATAGGTTGATCAGTGGGTCACGTGGCAGTATTTGCAATAGAGGCCAAAAATGTGGCACCCTTTCCTTGGTTACACATTTATGATTTCACGGTTTTCATCTACTCTACCTAACTCCATCTCCTCCACCCGAATACAAGTATACACCTTTCAAATTCTCACAGAAAATTGTTAGTGAGACGTGCGACTCTCACTTGCTCTCCCTCTCTACATCAGCAATCAGTAATCCTAACCACATCGAGCACCCAAGCTGTACTCTCCAGCAGCCATCAACCTATTATTGGAAATATTTTAGTGAATAAATAAGTTTTGATACAACAAATAAAATCCTAAATAATTAACAAGGACATAAAATAAAAAAGAATTCTCACAATGTTATAGAATTACGCTGCAAAAACGTTCTTTAAAGGTTGATTTGTGTCATCCAGAGTAAAACTTGGTGCGACTGATTCTCTTGACCAAACAACTCTCAAGATTAGACTATAGTGTTAATCTTTGTGATAGATGTACTTCCACTCACGAGGGTTTAAGAACAACCCTCTATTACATTTCGTTAGAGCAAATATAAATTGTAGAAAAATATATGGGAGAGAAAAAGAATAAAAATTATGTATTTGGAAATATAGAGTAATAGAAAAGTCTTATAGGAAAGAGTGTGACGATGGGTATTATATAGACTATTCATGACAATAATAATTTATAATTATTGATTACTAATAACTCATAAAAACTCATCGGCTATATTATTCATTATTTTCTAATTGTTATTTTTCTCATAATTAATCAACTGCTATTTTATAATAATAACAGTTTTTGGAACGCACACCCATGGCAACACCTGTCACCATGACCAGCATTAGACCCAAGTTGAGTTGACAGACCCAATCAGCTCATCATCCCAGGTAACAATTCCCTAATTATAAAATTTTCGCTTTTTAATTCCCTGCCTTGCCTTGATATTACCAGACCCTCAACGCTCACTTCATCTTGGGCCAAATACTCCCATCCTAACCTAACAATCTCTTATGGGCTTCACATCACCCCAAACATCCTCGCCCTTTCCACTGGCTTTCATCCATTATGAGGCCTATCCACTAAAAGTATCCCAACCTCAAATAGAGCCCATGAACTACGAACTTATTAACAGCCCAAGCTCATCACTTCCATCGGCCCCCAACATACCGTATACAAAAGAAAAGGCAAAACTTAGTTAAAGTATATTAAGCGTGATTCTGAAGATATTCGGTGCTTTGTGACACATTTCACTTCACTTCTTTCATTTTTTGGTAAACCATGGAAAATGCATTAAACTTAGGAATTAACAAGTCTATTACAGCACATATTCGCTTTGTCATAGACTAATATACTACCCACCACAGGAGGTGGACTCAAAAATACAGTAAAGGAAGACAGAGAAGTAGCTCCCAATTTCACTTCACTTCACTTCACACTACTTGGTGCTTTATGAGTTATGAGACACACCTCAACCGTACTTCACACTTCACCTCTTCACAAGCGGGAAAAGGTTCCTATTTATACAAGCTGGAACCGACATTGAAGCTTCTAGCTTCATCTTTTTAAATACTATCTTTCACCAAGCTTCTAGACACTTTAATGTTGTGGCTGAAATTCACTAAGCTTCTAGAGAAAATATGAGAAATATCTTGGAGAGAATTCTGGAAATAATGAAAAATATTTTTAAAGAATAACTCCCACCGTCCCTTTTTGTTAGGTTTCTTTAACAGATTTAACTTAAGATCGTTTAATGTATTATCTTTTTGCTAAAAAGTAGTATTTGAGTAGAAGCTTAGAGCATTCACGTTAAGGATCTAAAAAAATTTAAAGCATTTAGCATTTCAAACTCCTATTTTATCTATTTTAATAACTCACTTTATAATATACCCAACATCAAAAGTTTTATATTTTTTACCACTTCATTAAAATATTATTATTTTTAATTATTTTTTATTCTCAATCTCATCTCTTCTGCTGCCCACAAATCCACTGCCACTGCCCACTACCACTAGCCACCACCGCCCACAACCACAGCCACAGCCACAGCCACCGCCATCACCACCCAACCCCCAACCACCAAAATCACAAACAAAAATAAACCCATAGCAAATCCACAATCGCCACCAGCCAAGCCAACCCACAGCAAACCCAACCTAGCGAACCCACAGTCACCTAGCCATCACAAAATTTCAACCACCATCAAATCCGATCCACCACTAAACTGTGACCCATGATTCACGACCCATCTGACCAAGCGACCCACAATGCCACCGACGCATTGTGACTCACACCCATGGGAAACCAGTGAGAGAGTGAGGGACGAGCAAGAGAGGGCAAGGGCGAGAGGGTTGGAGAAAGGAAGAAAGAGAGAGAACCAGTGAGAAAGAAAGAAAAAAGAGAGAGAGCGATGAAAGAGAGAAGAAAATAAGAAAGAAGAGGAACAAAAGAGTCCAGTGAAAAGAAAAGAGGAATAGTGAGAGAGAGAGGAAGAAAAGATTTTTTAATTAAAGTACTATTAAAACAGTATTATATTTATAACATTTGAGCCACAGTAAATTGTCATAGATAGTAATCCACTATAGTTCAGATGAAAAAAAATTTAATAATAACACTTTTGTCGTAGTGTACTTTTTTGGAATTAGATGCTAAAAAATAGCATTTTTAGCTTTTGAGAGTTTTAATGTGAATCCTCATATATGCTCCTAACAGAAAGTGGATATATTGACAGATTCAACATGGAATCAAAGTCTGCCACGAGTGCAACTGTCCTTATTGACGTTAACAAATATTTGGAATGGAGTCGTCAAGTGAAAACCAATTTGACAGCTCAAGGTCTCTGGGACGTCGTGGAAGCAGCCAATGAACCTCCTAAAGCAAAAACTGATGAAGCAGCCAATGAACCTCCTAAAGCAAAAAATGATGAAGCTGCTTCTAAGGCTTGGATCAAAAAGAATGCAAAGGCTTTAAAAATGATCCAGAATTCATGCGGGCCTCACTTATGTTCTGCGATTAGGATGATTACTTCCGCCAAGGTTGCCTGGGATACTTTGGCAGAAATATGCGTACTTCCCAAAGATGATTACATAGGTATCTCTTTCTTTTATTTAGTTTATATATATATATATATATAGATATATATATATTTATATAAATCACTCTCTAAAATGCACGTGAATTGAATTTTATTTATTTATTTATAAAACCTTAAGGAGTTATATTAATAATATTATATTATTAAGAATGTTTTCATAAAAGGAAAAAAAAAAAAAAATTATTAAGAATGAAAAACAGAACTACTTAAAACTCAGGCACCCTATAACAGCACACCTAGGCCAACGACCCAAACAAGTGTAGTTACCGACCGATCAAACTGCAAACAGCAAAACCTCAACTATATACACACCAGTCAGCCACACAAACAACCTTTTTTCCTCTATCTCTTATTTAGTGAGTGATTAATATCAAATCCGACTAGATATTTTTTAATAAAAATTATTTTCTCCATTACCCACTTAACTTTGAATTAGTCGTGATATTAAGGACTTAATTAATTACTTTTGTTGGAATGTTTTCGTTCACTTAACTAATGAATTATTATTGGTTTGATTTATGGATTTTTTTTTCTTTACTTAAATTTTCAATTGTTTGTCAAAATTTGATTGAGAATAAAAATATGAAATTTATAATAATTAATGATTAAAATCTCTTGCTGGTTTGAATTTTCTTTGGGTGGATGGTTGTGAGCTTCCTCTTTATCCATTTTCAATATGTTCTTTCTTTTAGATCTTCTAAATTACAATTTAAATTTAACTAGGTAGAAAATGTTGGAAAATCTCTCGCTGCTAAATTATATTTAAAAGGAATTTTAGTATCAAATTTAAGGAGAATCTCAGATCTTATTGAAACGTAGAGCAACCTAGAACGTAGAAAGGCTAAAATGGGATTCAATCCCAACTTTTGATTTTTTTTTTTTTTTGAAGGATTTTTATAGATTACATTGTACTAGTTTACATTATAGATACACAAAAAGTGGCAAATGATACATTCATAAAACGTGTACAACATTTATCACTTTTTGCAAACGTGTACAACATTTATCACTTTTTATACGGTTACAATATAAGTTTACATTGCGAGTACAATAATGTCAACTAAGAATTATCTTTAAAAAATGTTAACAAAAGTAAAACGGTAAAAAGTACAAAAACTTTAAAAGTGAATTTTTTAACAAAGAAATGAAGAGAAAATTACACTTTACCTCCTAAATTATACTATCTTTTACACTCACCCTCTAAACTATGAGAATACATACTTACCCCCTAAACTATTATTTGTGTAACTCTTGCCTCCTAAACTATGAGAATGCACACTTAGAGCGTTCATCAATCTGTTTAAAATTTTTCGTTTATTTTAACATAAGAATTTATTTTTTCTATTTTACATAATCAATTTTTCAAAACACCCACATCAATCAATCTATTTTAGAAGATATTTCAATAAAATATTAATTCTTCATTAATTTATTATTATTTTCTCTAATGGTTATACTTTTTTAATTTAAACTTATATTTCAAGTAAACTACCAAAACCAGTGGCTTGGCCAATGGAGCCACTTGTGCTGAAGGTCTGGTGGTTGAATCGCCGGAATAGTGGTTCTGGCGACCACCACGGGATTGGTGCCTCTGCCCACCGTACCACCAGCACTAGTGGCCAGACCACCAAAATAGTGGCTCCGACGCCTGCTAACAAATCGATGTTTCTCACCATCATACTGCCATCAATGAAAATTTTGGTGTGTTGTTTTAAGGTTACACATTGGATATATATATATATATATATATATATATATATATATATATATATATTATTTACAATTAGTACGGTGAATGATATAAAATTTTAGTTAAAAAAAAGTGTTGATTTGAATTAAAAATTTTAATATAGAATTTAATAAAATTCCAAATAAAATCATCAGCTTTGTTTGAAAAAAAAAAACTCAATCATGATTCTTTTGTAATTAAATCATATAGTGGAGATATTTGCAAACTAGGAAGCTTCAAGGAAGTTTCCTTTCCAACTGACTTTTAAAGGAAGCTTCAAGGAAGTTTCCTTTCCAACTCACTTTTAACCCCCACCACATAATATCTGATCCTCTTTTTTCTTTTTCTTTTTCCCCCTTTTATCTCACAAAATCACATCTCATCTCTACTTTCTCTCCCACGGTACGGTCTTTTCTCTTCATTTTTATTTTTTATTTTTTTATCTTTTCCTTCGCCATAGCTTTCGAGCACTTAGTTTGGGTTGATGGGTTTTTTGTTGAAAGTTTGATTTTCGGTTCTAAGTTGTTGAGTTTTATGTTGAAGGTTTGATTTTGGTTTTGGATTGATTTTTTGTTTGATTTTCCTTTGTTTTTGATTGATTTTGTGATTGGAATATCATGGGTTGTGATGGGTTGTGGTGGTGGTGATTGAGTGGTGGTTGGGCGGTGTTGGGTGGATTTGAAGCAAATTGGGACGAACATAGTTGGGTGGATTTGCAGCAACTTGGGATGGACAAAGACAAAGAAGAGAGAGAAAGAGAGAAATTAATAAAATGATATATACAAAACTACAGTAACAGTGTATATCTATACTAGCATCTTTTTATATTTGCAAAGGTTTAGAAAGAATGATGCATGTGTTTTTTTTATGTTATATTGTGTAAATTTTTACGTTTTTTGTATTTTGCAATGATTGATGCAATTGCTCTTACTCCTCTTAAACTATTTCCCGTATAACACTTTGCACACTATCCCATGAGAAATAGTTTAGGGAAAAAAATGTGCATTCTCATAATTTAAGGGAGTAAGTGTAAAGGGATATAGTTTAAGAGGCAAAATGTGTATTCTCATAGTTAGGGGGGAAAGTGTAAAAGATGATATAGTTATGGAGAGAAAGAGTTTAGGGAATTAAGTGTAAAAGAAAATATAGTTTTGGTGAGTAAAATGTAATTTTCTTGAGAAATGAGGGTATTGCATGCAATCCAAATCCGCTAAATTTATTATAACCTATACCACTAGGGTACTTTAGGTATCTTTCAAAAGTTTAAAAGCATTTTCACAGAAATAGTTTCGTAAGTGAGAATGATATATATATTTGTTGTTCTTCCAGTTAATGAGCTAGAAACTTTTGAGGCTTGGAGCAACCGGATGAAAAACTATTTGCAGTCTCTTGATGTTTGGGACATTGTTGAAGCAGCTACTGAACCTTCTACGGCAGATGAAATTGCTTTTAAGGCTTGGAGCAAGAAGAATGCCTTGGCTTTATATTTGATTTGGGAATCGTCCGAAGCATATTCTTTGATTGGGAATTGTAGAACGGCCAAAACTGCTTGGGACAGTTTAGTAGAATTGACCAAGCCAGAAAGAGGTAGTTATCTCTCTCCTATATCTAGAAAATGCACATGCCTAAAACTCTGCAAGACAATGAGATACTTTTTACCGAAAAAATACTAAAATGCTTAAGGGCTGTTTGGTAGTATAACTAAAACAACAGTTTTCAGTGTTTAAATAACATTACACGTATTTTTATATATTTTTTTATTCACATGTATTTTCAAAAAATACAAACAATATTACTAGAACAACATTACCAAACACTACCTTCACCTCTCTCTCATTTAAAGTTATTTTTATTAATTTTTAAACTTAAGGAAGAGAAAGATAATAAACACATTTAAAGTGCAAATTCATGAAGACGTGGTCCTGTCACTCCTGTGTGATCAGTCTGGTATCTTTTTGACATAGAAATTAAATTCAAGATGTCAGACAAAATAAATTCAAATCACATGATTAGCCAATAATACAAAGGAGGCTCCTTATATCCCAATGAGGGTACTTGGGTGATGTGTTCATTGATTTGGGATGTGACGTTTATAAGAGTTTTTTTTAAATTGCTCTCACGTGCCATTTCGCTTGACTGAAACTCCACTTTGTACAACTTCAATTTTAGCTCATGAGACCTCAACCCAATTACACAGGCGTACAAAATACAAAATACAAAGTATTTGTATGATCAATAACAAGTAAACTTTGGAACTGAATATCCCAACACAATAAAAACCTAACAGGATCATTCCACTTGCCTAGAATGATCAGGATCGATACAAGAATCGTTTACAGGATCATTTGGAATCATACAAGAGTCGTTTGCAGGATCACGTGCATCTTTGCATTTTGTATCGCTGAACCACATGAACCCCCGGCTTGGAAAAAAATAAATTTATATTCAATATTTTTAAATATTTTTGTTTTAACCACCCTAAAATAAAAATTTGAACACCATAAAAAAGTCGAACAACAAAACAATTCAACATCAACCTTTATTTTGGAATTTTCAAACAAAAAGAAAAGAAAAAAAACCCAATAATAAATCAATTGGATCTAAAATCTAGAAAAAAAGAGCAAGCTCAGAAACAAAAATTAGTAATTTGTTGACTTTAAATCTAAAAAGAAAGACAATTAAGTGGGCAGTAAAGTGTAAATACTAAAATACAATTAAGTGTGAGATAGTGGAAGTGGAGCGTTGGATAATGGAAAGTGATGACTACTTTTTTTTTTTTTTTTTTTTAATAATTGTATTATTGTGTTGAATTCTTAATTGAGAAATGCAAAAGACTCAACACAAATTCTTCTTAATGAGTTACAAAGCCCAATAAGTTGTCAAAATTGAGTTGAATTGTTAAATAAAAAAATTGAAAAGAGTAAAGATAAAAACTAATAAATAATAAATTAAAGTATTCTAAGCAATAATAATTAAAGTTCAATTAACAACAATAATACATTCTCAAAAAAAAAAAAAAAATAATAATAAATCTTAGCAACAATAGTTAATAACTTTATTATATATAGTAAGAGACAATAGATGATTTCAAAGGTTTAAATCTTAGCAACAATAATTAATATCTTTATTATATTAAAAAACAATATGCCCAATGAACTCTCCTCAAAAAAGAAAAAGAAAAAAAGCCCAATGAACTTATAGATTATACTTTATTCTCTTACTAGTATTATGGATAATTCTATGAGAAGGAAATCACGTGTACCGTAAGATTCATTTTCTTAGAGAACTTGTGCTGACTTGAAATATCTTCCTTTAGATTATGGATTACGAGAAAAGATCTCACGTTATCATCCTAATGATCAAGATGAAATAAGAAAATAAGATTTACAAAAAGGTCACTGTCAATCTCTTTAATATGAATTTGAATGATCCCCTAGAATAAATTCATGGAGCCACCACTAGATGCAAGACAAGAGCAAACTATAGGTCTTTGTGTTCCTTGATGGAGATTGACAAATTACTCACTGAGAGGAAGAAATGGCTATTTAATGCATTCTGCGAGAGAGAGAGAAATAGATTTGCCATTTTTTTTTTTTTTCATTTTCTTGGCAATTTGCATAAATTTCATGAAGCTTTATTCTTTACACAGATTTTCTACTCCACTTTGCACAAGATACTCTATGCACCTTTGAGAACAAGTGTTCCCGAAAGAGGGATGAATATCACGTGCCTTATTTTGATTAGCATGCTGATTAATATTTGAAATATGTTACATTGATTCAAATAATTATAAGTTTTTATCTTGTCTAACTTAAAGATTTAGATTTTCTCCAAGCAAACGATATTCTTCCTATTTATTCTAAGCTAAAATGCAATTTGTACTATAAATTTAAAATCTATTCAATTTAAGCCTCTAATCTTATTTTCGTCCAATTGAGTTCTTTAAGTTTAAAGTTTATTCATTTCAGGTCTTTTATCTAATTCCATTAAAAAAATTGCAGTTAAGTACACAATTAACTAATGAAAAAAAATTTGAAAAAAAAAAATTATCACATAAAAAATCTATAAAATATTTTTATTAATTTTATAGGTTTTATTTCATGTGAAATTTTTTTAACAAAATAGAACAGAAGGCTTGAATTAAATAAATTTAAAAATTAGAAGATTCAATTGAATGAAAGTAAAATTAGATGACTGAAATGATTTTTAGTTAAACTTAAAGTGTGCAATTTGCATATTAGTCTTATTCATATGTAGAATAGGTAAACTGAGAAGAGAATATCTAAAAAATTAATCCACCACAAGCATACCACCCACTGCTTCATCTTTTACATTAGTACATAACAGTCGCTCTCTATCTCTCCTAATGATTTAGATCAAGATTTAGTTGGATGAGAAAAAGTAAGGTTAGGTATACCATATTTTTCATAACTTTTTTCACAATTGTTGATATCGTCTATGTTTGTGATAATAGTAATAACACTTTTATCTGAGTCCATCACTAACACTCATTTTTATTATGCACCAACAATACGAAATCATGTTAATAGTTGTGAAATAAGTTGAAGAAAAATGTTGTGTCTCTAGGTGTACTGCAAAAGAATGCATTGTGTCACTTGTTGCTTACAATTTCTTTCATTCCAATAAATATCTATATATATATATATATATATATATATATATATATTTTAGGGAGGGGGTGGGGGGGGGGGGGGGGGGGGTGGTGGGGGGGATGGGGGGAGGATAAATTACAGAATACATTAAAACATGGAGCAACTTTAGTTTTTGGTCGGACACTTACCTCCCTTGTGGTTTACTTTAAGAAGCATTTCAACTAAATTTAATGGGATTTGATGATGCATCAAGTGCTAACAACACCAATTCAAAAATAAAATGACCTAAGATGGATAGAGATATATGTGTGTGTGTGGAATTGGGAGTTGGGACACAACTCTCGTGCAAATATTATTCGTTTATTCAATTGTGAAAACTAAAACAAAAATAATCTTGTAATTCCTATGATATACTCTAAATCTTTTGATTTGTATAGTAAAAGTATGAAAAACTTGGCAGGGGCGGATTACGTCGTTCAATATGTATCCCTTCAAAAGAATATCCGCGTTGGTAATTGGAAAGATGCTAGACAATTCATTAGCTCCCATCCAGAGGCAGTGAAAGAAAAAGTTTCATTTAAGGGATGGACGGCCCTACACATTGCTATCCAAGCTAAAAATTTGGATATTGTGAAAGAGTTGGTGAATATAATGGAGGAAGACGACTTTAAAATAAAAGATGCAGACGATCTTACGGTTCTTGGTTGTTGTGCTCTTAGTGGAAACATTGAAATGGCAGAATGCATAATTAAAAAGTGTCCAATCTTACTTAGCATTGAGAATGGAGAAGAAAAACTCATTCCAGTCGTATTGGCTCTAAATAACCCTGACATAATAGAGATGGCTCGTTATCTCTATTCTGAAACTCTTTTGGAAGATTTAATGCCAGGAAAGGGCGTCAATGGTGCGACGTTTATTACTCGGTGCATTTATGCCAAGGCTTTTGGTAAGAATTTCAATTAAATTTGACTATACATATGTTGTTATATCTATGCTTTGAAATCACAAAGAAATCTTCACTGTATGGATTCAAAACGAAAACTTTTTTTTTTTTTTTTTTTGAGAATACTAAGTATTTTTAACATACACACGGAAAAAAGAGAAAATGTATTAAAGAAATTTACAGTGAAGTATATCCAAAAATACCTAATTTGAATATATAGCACAGACTTTAAATCTCTTTAATTCACACTCATTTTGATGAATATAATTCTTTTCAATTATTATTTTTTTGATGAATATAATTCTTTTCAATTAATTGCTTATGTTTGCAACTCAATAGATATGGCTTTGGATTTGCTCGAATGTTATCCTACTTTGGCTATGGCTCTAGATTTCAAAGGGGAGTCCCCTATGTTGGCATTAGCTTCCGTGTCTTTGGCACATCCGGGTGGACATGGGCTCATGTTTTGGAAAAAATGGATCTACAATAGTGAGTTTCACTTTCTTTTTTCATACTCCCGATTAAATTATTCTGTTATTTTGCACAAACAACTTGGTTGGATCTAGTTTATAATAAAATTACCTGTAGCACCATACAATAACGAGACAAGAGTGAAATCATGACTTCATCTTTGTAGTGTTAAAATATGGAAAAAAAAAATCACAATTCAAAAATAAGAAATATACTAAAATTTTAAATCTAAATTAGCACTTGAAAATCCAAAGTAAACTGGCAATATTCACTACTAACGAAGTAAATGAAACAAAAAACAAAAGATAGTAGTTTTTTAATAGATTTATATTTAATCATCTATCAAATCAAAATGGGATACGATGTTTTTTCTTTAATCCTAAAAATCATTTACAATGACATGTGCAATTCCTGCTCAAAAAGAAAAAAAGAAAAAGAAAAAATAGACATGTACTGAAAGAAAAGCTGAGTAAATGGTATTGGCTTAATTACCAATCCTTGAGATGCAATAGGAAATATATATAGGTACACAACACAAGTAGTATTTGGTTACAACAGAAATTACTAGATAAAGGCAGAGGAGCTAAGGATAAAATACAACAAAGGCTACGGATAAATTACAACTAAACAAGCTACGTGATAACTATAGGAACATTTGAATTTTGAGCAGCAACGTCAGCTTTAGAAGGTGGTTTGGCATTATCTTCAACCATATCTGAATCCATATCAGTTATCCTAACATGTACAAACATAGGGAGACCAACAAGTGACTTGTTAAAAGATCATATGCTTACAGAGAATTTGTGAAAATAGGATTTTTAAAATGGCTAGTATAAAGAAGGAAATTTGGATAGCATGATGTGTAAATTTACTTATCTTTTTTTTGAGAAAAATTTAATTTACTTATCTTAAGCATATATAATAAAATAAAATAAAATAAAATAAAAAAGGACAAATCACACTGCACCAACTTCGTTGCAAAGATCTTTGGAGCCTAAACAAAGAAACATAATTTAACCAACCCAAATTTAATGTTCTTTCTACCTAATTAAGAATATATTTAACGTCACACTTATATGCTATCGCTTCATGCATAATGCACGAAACAGTTGTAAAACATATTTATATATGATTGATAAATAAAAAGTTAAATTATAAAATTTTTACAAAATTTTATGTAATTTATTTAGAATTTGTTTGGTTCTGAGTTGCCTTAGTCTAGTAGAATGCTGAATTTTGAATGTTTTCAATTACACATAACACCTGAGCACTTCTTATAACTTTGAAAGTAAAAATCTAAATGAAAAAAAAAATTTATAATACTGACATTGAAAGTCACAAGCTTTATAAAATTATGTAACAATATTAGAAGAAATCACAAAAAATTTAAAATATTTCAATATTAGACTAACAAGGGCATTCAAAATTATTTGAACACCTTATTATTCTTCTGAATGTTCAAAGCTCTTTTTACTTGAGATTTAATTGAAAATTCCTGCTGCAAGGTTTATACATTCCACCGGCCGAAGCCATCAATCAATCTTTTATAGCCATCCAAAAACCGTACAAGGAAAAAGGTGGTCAAGTAAGAAATAGTGTATCAGGTAAATTGCTGTCTAAACTCTCTTTTCTTATGATTGTAATTTTGTCACGATGAAAATCATATTTGTGGGTAACTTTATTTTTTTCACATGATAAATAATAATAAGCATGATTTTCTTTTCAATATTTATAATAGTGATGTATTTTGTTTTTCCTTTTTTTGGATGCTGACAACATAGAAACTAAGAAATTAATTATAAAATTTGCATCAATTTGTGCAAAAATTTCTATCTATTTTAGTATAACAACTTACTTTTTCTATTTTATATAACTACTTTTTAAAAAAAAACTCAACTCCCACGGATCAAAGGATGGACTTCTGGAGACATGAATACTACTTGTAATCTCTATCTTTGACTGAACCCGAAGATCCCAATACAAGCATTTTCCATTAGACTACACTTGAAAATAATTCAAACAAATCCACTTTAACTTTTTCATCTTATTAAGGGCATTTATGGTTGATTGAGCATCCTACCTCTTAAAAAATTAATTGTTTGAGCAAAAGTAACAAGTTTGTACTTTCCATAAATTTGACTTACTTTTAGCCCACCACAAAAACATATAATCTACCGGTTAGATTTTCAAAACATATAGCCGCATTAATTTTTTTAGATTTCAAACTTTGTCCTTTTTAAATCTTACCTTAATCTTTTTCTGTTTGATATTTTTTTTCTTTCTTCTTTTTTCACTTATTGTCAAACAATGTGATACATATTAATCCAATACTGGATATTGAAAACCAAATTAAGCATTCACATCAGTCTATCTAAAGTAGTACCATAAACCCCACAATCCGCCCAACCAATCCCAAAAATCACTCGCATAAACTTATACAAAATTGTTCAAAAGAGGATTCTAGCTTCAATAACTATGCAAATATACACAGTTACTATTTATATGCAAATCTATTTTTTAATATTTTCGTTACTCATTGAGAGAGAAAGATGATTTGGAAGATTACTAAAAAATTGATTAAAAAAATAATCTTTTAATAAAATGTAATGTAAAAGGCTTTATATAATCAGCCAAGATACATTTAAGCCTACATTTGGAAGATCGGGATTGGATTTCTCAGATACTTGTCCCATAAAGGCCTTACTAGAAGGCTTCTACATTGAGGTATGCACTGGTTTGATACTGTTCATAATTCATTTCCTCATTAATACGACCAACTAAGTGGTTGTAGAGCATTGAATGCGGAGGTGATGGGTACTGTTGGGTTAAAATGAATTGACTCCTTGCAATTAATTAATTAATTACCTAAGTTAATTAATTAGATCAAATTTAATGCAATAGCGTGGCAGTACAAACAAATCACCAAATTATCTAAATGCAGCGGAAAATAAATTTAACACAGGTGATTTGTTTATGAATGGGGAAAACCACCGAGACAAAACCCTATCAGGTGATTTTAAGGTCATCACTCTTAAGAATCCACTATTATCAAACACAAGCGGTTACAAATATAAGGAATCTTACCAAATCCTTTGGCCTATCCCGAAATACCAACCTATAGTTGAACCTTTACCCTAATACCCAATTGGACTTGTATTGTTGCGACAAACTTTCCCTTGATGGACGAATCCCAGTACGTGACTAACCAATGTGCACGGATTCCAGTACGTGACTAACTCCAGTAACTTGAAGAGGTTGTTGGCTGCAAAGTTCTTCAGTTCATCAACGATGAAGATCAGGAAACTTATTGGTCACAAAACCCTTGGCGTAAAGATGCAATAGTTTCTTCAGAGAGAATAATGAACTAGGTCACTTTCTGCATGCGCGACGGCCTTTAAAATACAACTTATATATGTCTAGGGTTGTGAGAAAAGAAACCCTATACAAATATTTCAGCATGGGCCAAAAATCAGATCTGGAAGTTCTGATTTCGTAAGTCTCTACAGAAATAGCTTCTGTCGAGCTTCGACTATAAAACTCGATAGAAGTCTTTTCTGGTCGAGATTGCTGTCGAGATTTAATGAATAGCTTTTCTTCACTTGTTTCTTGGTTAGATCTTTATGGCTTCAACACTTGACTTGAACAACATGTTTCTTGAAGTTCTAAACTTGTCCTAGATCTACCCAATTACAAATAAAGTGCATTTTGTTAAAAGATTAGCTAATTACATAAAATGTCTCTAACAATCTCCCCCTTTGGAAATTCGTGACAAAACCACAACAAAACAAATAATGAGGAGAGAATTCTTAAATCACTAAACTATAACCACTTGTTATATTACATTAGAAATCTATCCCTACTACAAACTCTTGAAAAACTTTGCAAAATGAGAGTTCATGGCATGATAGACTTTCGTAACCTATCTTTCTGAAACACTTACACAAGACTCATCAAGGCATCATGTGTGAAACAGAAATAAAAATTGCATACATAAAGAAACATGTGTATAAAGAGAGAAAAGAAACAACACATGTAGAGGTAGGTGAATAAAACAAACATTATCATCATATATATAAGAATAAAGTATAATGTGTGTAATAAAATGGTCATAAGATCGGTATACAAGAGGCTAATGTAAATAGAGAAGAAAAGAAAATACATAAAGTCCTCACTACAGCCCTCAATACTATATACACTCACCCTATCAAAAAAATCCTATACTAACTCTCCCCCTAAGTACAAGACTACTCTCCATTTTTGTCATGAATGACAAAGGGCAGTCACTAATAGGTTGTCATCTCGTCATCATTGGAAGAGTCAGCATCATCCTCATCATCATCAACCTCATCATCAGGCAAGGCCTCTAGAGAAGGAGAGGGAGAAAGAGCAATACCAGCCATGTGAGCCTGCCGGCGAGCAATGTGGCCTACTCGAGTGTTTATCTGACACATCTCATCAGTGAGATAGTCAAGACGACCACCAAAGTCAGCCTGCATCCGCTGAAGTTGCTCCATGATAGACTCGAGGGTCACGCCACCAGCCGCGAAAGAGGTAGGAATGGAAGAAGACGGAGCCGAAGAAGGAGGAGTCGTAGGAGCTGTAGGATCGGTCGTCTCCACATGTGGCCGCTTCAACTAAAGCTAAGCCTTACTTCGCCAGATAGAGCCAGCGCTAACGGCACCCATGATGGTGAAGAGAGGAGAGAGGAATAGGAATGGAGAAGTGCATTAGGATCCACATGATAGCCGAAGGAAAGATGAGCTTATCACGGGTAGTAGTTTCTCTATAGACATTTATAATAGATGCTATAAAGTGAGAGGGAAAGTCTACAGAAAGACCCTCCATAAGAGACAAAAGAAATCAAGCACGAGGCTCGATGATGGAGTTATGGTGTGACAGAG
Source organism: Quercus tomentella (assembly GCA_028535165.1). Classification (NCBI taxonomy): domain Eukaryota; kingdom Viridiplantae; phylum Streptophyta; class Magnoliopsida; order Fagales; family Fagaceae; genus Quercus; species Quercus tomentella. The sequence goes on from JAPQVY010000156.1 coordinate 37,423,076, forward strand.
GAGTAAGATCAAATGTCATCACCATGTTTAGAAAGCGAGGGCCTTTAGCAAAGCTCGAGCAAGAGGTGTATAGAGCACCACCCCAAAGAGAGGGTTTTTTACATAAGTGAGAAAGAAGGTCGTCTCTAGACATGGTCTGGAGACGCTCACAGCTAGGGTAGTCAGGATGCGCTACCCTAGGGACGTGTAGTACCTCAGATATAAGATCCGGAGTAACTACAATATGTGTACCTCTAAATGTAGAAACAAACTGAGGCATAGAGGTATCGATGCCGTGTATGTTGAAGTAAAACTCCTGAATATACACGACAAGACACCTTGTGGGTTTCTCAAGTAGGGATTCCTAATCCTGAGTCCGAATGACTTTGGGTAAAGGAGTGTTAGCAAAATCCAATAGAATAACCTGGCGTTCCAGATGAACGCCACATTCCTAGAAGTTCTCAAAGAAGTCTGTCTTGGCCTTCTCATAATGGAACTAGATATGAGATAGAACAAGAGGAAGAGTAGAAGAGGATGACTCGGAACCATGACGAGGGTTCTGAGCCAGAGTGGATTTCTTCTGTTTGGGTGCCATAAGGAGGTTCTATGAGAGAGAGAGAGAGAGAGAGAGAGAGAGAGAGAGAGAGAGAGAGAGAGAGAGAGAGAGAGAGAGAGAGAGAGAGAGAGAAGGAAAAGAACGTATGCATGAAAAATGCATGAACATGTGATATGTAAAAGTAAAGACATCATGGGTGACACCCGATCTAATCCTAGCAGCACTTATATCAAAAATCAAGCACACACATCTAATTATGCATGAAACATAGTTATAATACAAATGGAATGCAATGCATGAGTATATGATGTTAGATTCACAAAACCCAACCCACAATATTCATAAAATTCTCAAAAACCCAAAAATCTAAGTCTTAATTGAAAGGCCAAGAAATGTATTGACCCCTTTGGTAAATTAATCAATTAATTAGTCAAGTGAATTAATTAGATTCAATTTCATGCAATAAGTGTGGTAGCACAAATAAATCATCAACTAAATTAAATGCAGCGGAAAATAAATTTGGCACAGGTGATTTGTTTACGAATGAGACAAACCACTAAGACAAAACTCCATCGGGTGAATTTAAGGTCATTACTCTCGAGAATCCACTATTATCAAAACAAGTGGTTACAAGTAAAAGGAATCCCAGTGCCTAATACCAACCTACAGTTGAACCCTTACCCCAATACCCAATTGAACTTGTAATGTAGTGACAATCTCTCCTTTCAATGCATGGCTCTCAATATGTGACTAACTAATTGATGTACGGATCCAAGTATGTGACTAACACACCAACTTGAGGAAGATGTTGGCTGCAAAGTTCTTCAGTTCATCCAAAGATGAAGATCAAGAAGCTCCTTGGCTACAAAACCCTTGGTGCAAAGACGCAGCAGCTCTTACAAGGAATATGATGAACTAGGGCAAATTCTGTCTTTAGTCACTATTTGCATGCACAATGACTTTGCATCAAGTTGTATAACCTTGCATCACTTGAGACAGCCCTTAAAATAATCCTTATATATGTCTAGGGTTGTGAGAAAAGAAACCCTACACAAATATACATGGACATGCGTGAAATCAGATCTTGAAATCTGAATTTCATAATTCTCAAGAGATACAGCTTTTGTCGAGCTGCTGTTGAGATCCATCATTAAATCTCGATGGATATGAATCTGTCGAGCTATTTATCGAGCTTTAATGAATAATACTTCTTCACTTGTTTTTTAGACAGATTTGCATGGCTTCAATATTAAACTTGAATTCTTGTTCCTTGAAGTACTAAACTCATCCTAAATCTACCTAATTACAAGTAAAGTGTGTTTTGTCAAAAGATTAGCCAATATACATAACATATGTCTCTAACAATATCCATATATGTCTTAACATTAATGCATGAATGCATGAAAAGATAGTGAGAAGAAGGGTTTGAGGAGATTTACCAAGTGATTTGAACTTGGATTGGGCTGAAAACTTGATGGATTGAAGGGTTTTAGTAAGAGAAGGTGTTTGGATCGAGAGAGGAGAGACATCTATCGAGAGAAAGAGAAAAGAATGAACTTTGAATCGCCTCTCATCCTTAAATAGAAAAAGCATCTCTATGGATCGAGATTTCTATTGAGAATCTCTCGAGCACTAAATCTCGACAGAAGAGAATCTATTGAGGATCTGTCGAGAATCTATTAACGGTTAAAGGATGGTTTTGATGGATTAAGGATCTGCTGAGAATCTATCGAGCAGACAGAGAGCACAAGAATTTTGCTTGATGGATCGAGGAAACTGTCGAGAAGCTATTGAGATATAACCCAAAAATCTCGATGGATCGAGAATCTTTCGAGGATTCTGTTGAGACCTGAAAAAGAAAGCTTGATAGAAAGAAATATGTCGAGGATGTGTTGAGAAGCTGTCGAGCTTGAAGAAAGAATATTTTTCAAGAAGGGAAAAACACATAGAGATAAATGCAACAAACAAGCTACTTAAACAAACATCCAAGCCACATATTAAGCTCTCAAATCTCATCTCAAACAAGATGCAAAGCATTCATAGATCCAATAATACATACACATATTAAACAAGTCTAACCTATTTTATATTTCAAAAACAAGTCAAGAGAGTTTAGTGAGCATATATCAACACATGTATCTCTTGTGATTTCCAAATCACATTGTACCTGCACATGTATCAAAAGTAGCAAAGAGTTTGCGTGTTGTGTGTGAAACATAGCAAGAGTGCATAAGTGTCTCATAGTATAAAGATTTGAGACTAGAGAAAATCAATTACACTCACACACAATCATAACTGCTTGATGGGGACTATCACTTTTGAGGTACATCCTATAACTCTCACATCTCTTAGAAATACGCTTGCAATCATATTAAAAGCATTTTGATCTTTTTGCTTTTATTCTTTGCATATTTTTCTTTTTGAGCATAGCATGCATGGGCATATAAGAGAGAGAAAGGAAAATACCCAATTATGTATGTTTAACATCCCAATTTTGCTGTGCCAAAGCACACAAATGTTATAAATGATTGATGGGTTTTAGTAGTAAGATGGTTATTTATGCATTTCTCTTAGGATTTTTTAGTCCTTCCTATAAAAAAGAGTGATATGAGTATGAGATATAAGAGACAATCTTAATCGTATTCATCACAAACATGAGCCGCAAAACTCACTTGCTTAGTTGTGCATTGAGATGCTCATCTAAGCTTCAAGAGATACAAAGTTTAGAAAACTTTGTTTCAATGGCCATCTAGGGTACACAAGTACCAATATACATAAACACACTCTGTTTTTGTATTTTTCTGATTTTTTCATTTTTTTTTAAATTTTTTATGTAAAACAAAATAAAACAAAACTGAAAACAAACAAACAAAAACATGTAAACATACAAAGCATAAAACTAGATCAAATGCATGAGAAAGGAGGAGAAAGAGGAGAGATCACTCCATGGAGATTACCCCAATTTTTTGGCGTAAGAATTTGAAATATTTGCTATCAAGTGGCTTAGTGAACAAGTCGGCCTTCTGATCATTAGTGTGGATGAACTCAAGAGTGAGTGTGCCATCTTCGACAAGTTCTTGAATGAAGTGGTGTCATATCTCTATATGTTTTGTTTGAGAACGTTAAACAGGATTTTTAGAGATGTTAATGGCACTGGTATTGTCGCAATAAATGGTAAGATGTTCTTGATGAATACCATAATCAAGGAGTTTTTGCTTCCATAGAAGTTAGGTGAAATAGCTACTGGCAATGATATTAAGCCTCAATAGTGGATAAGGAGATGGAATTCTGCTTCTTACTCATGTAGGAGACAAGATTATTACCCACATAAAAGCAACCCCAATGTACTTTTTCTATCATTAGCATTCCTAGCCCAGTTCGCATCAGAATACCCAGCTAAGACATCGTTTATGTCCTTGCTATACCACACTTCGAAATCGGCAGTGGCTTTGAAATATTTTATAATTCTTTTTAAAGCAATCATATGAGACTCTTTGGGGTTTGCCTGATGTCTAGCACACACTCCTACTATAACTAATGTCAGGTCTACTAGCAATAAGGTAAATGAGACTACCTATCATGCTTCTATATAAGGAAGAATCAACACTTTTGCCTAACAAGTCAATAGTAAGTTTAACATTAAGGCTTATTGGGTTCTAACAGGACTAGCAGATTCCAAACCAAACTTTTTCACAAGATTTTTGGCATATTTAGATTGAGATATGAATATACGAATCTGCAATCCAAGGAAGCGATTCAACTCTTCAATCATGCTTATCTTGAACTCAGTTTGCATAAGCTTTGAGAAGTTATGAGCAAGTTCATCCTTTGTAGACCCGAAGATGATATCATCAATGTAGACTTGAGCTACTATCAATTCGCCATTCTCCTTTTTGATAAAAAGAGTTTGACTAGCTTGTCCTCTTGTGAAGCCATGTGAGACCAAGTATTCTGTAAGTCGGTTATACCAAGCTCTGGGTGCTTGCTTTAGTCCATATAAAGCCTTCTTAAGGTTCAACACATGATCCAGAAAATGTGGATCAATGAATCCTTTAGGCTGAGCAACATAGACATCATCTTTAAGAAACCCGTTCAAGAATGCAGTTTTCACATCCATTTGGTAAAACTTGAACTTCAGGTGACAAGCTAGGGCTAGGAGAACTTTAATGGATTCCATGTGAGCTACATGAGCAAATGATTCATCAAAATCCATTCCTTCCACTTGAGAGTATCTTTGGGCCACTAGACGAGCCTTGTTGCGGATCACATTTCCCTCATTATCAGTTTTATTTCGGAATATCCACTTTGTGCCAATGATGTGCTCTCCTTCTGGTCTAGGTACCAAGGTCCAGACATCATTCCTTTGAAATTGGAGTAGTTCATCATGCATGGACTCAACTCAGCTTTCATCTTGGAGGGCATCCTCAACCTTGGTGGGTTTAACCTGTGACAAATAGCAAGAATAAGACACAAATTTAGCAACACATGTATCAACTGTACGCTTTCTCAGTGTAAGTTCGTTCATATTTCCTATAATAACTTTAGAAGGGTGATTCAGCTTGGTCCTTGAAGAAGGTCCTTTCTCTTCATGAGATTCAAGCTTAGGTGATATAGGAATATCTGCTGAGACTTCTACAGCACTTGGAGTACTTGGAGTACTTAGAGAAACGGGCTTTTGATCAACTTCTTCTTGAACAACCTTAGGCTCTGAAGGAAGAATTGTCTTAGGTATTTCCTCACTACTTTTCTCAGAATCTGAATCTGAAACTTCATCAATAACAACATTGACAGTCTCCATCACCTTCTTGGTTCTTTTATTGTACAACCGATAAGCTTTGCTTGTGGAGGAGTATCCTAGAAATATTCCTTCATCGCTTCAGGAGTCAAACTTTCCCACATTTTCTCTATCCTTAAGGATGAAACAAGTACTTCCAAAGATTTTGAAATACTTCACATTCGGCTTTCTTCCCTTCCACAATTCATAGGGAATCTTCTTTGTACCAGGTCTGAAATAAACCTTGTTAACCGTATGACATGCGGTGTTGACTACTTCTCCCTATAAATTTCTGGCCACATCTTTATTGTGTAATATAGCTCTAACCATCTCCTAAATGACTTTGTTCTTTCTTTCTACTACACCATTTTGTTGAGGAGTAATAGGAGCAAAAAATTATTGAGATACACTAGATCTAGTGCAAAAAGATTCCATGTATGAGTTCTCAAATTCTTTACCATGATCACTGATAATTCGATCAATCTTCATGTTCTTCTCATTTTGCAGTCTTGTACACAAAGCTTCAATGTGCTTAGAAGCATCTGACTTGGATTTGGGAAGAATGACCTAGGTGTATTTGGTGAAATTATCTATTACAACCATGATGTATCTCTTTCCTCCAAGAAATTCGGTTCTAGTTGGACTCATGAGATCCAAATGTAGTAGCTCCAAAGGTCTAGATGTAGCTGATATCTAAGTGCCTGGATGTTTTGCTTTCTTCTGTTTCCCAAATTGACATGGTCCACACACAACATTGCTAACCCTGCGGAGCTTTGGTATTCCCAACACTGATTCATGCTTAGATACAATTGACAGATGTTTATAGCTAGCACGTCCCATCCTTTGGTGCCATAAGTCTTCATTTGGCAAACAAATGCTATTGCACACAATGTCAGCATTAGGTACCAATTCATAGTAGTTATCTAGAGTGCGGACTCTGCTTATGAATTTCTTTCCAGACTCATTCAAAACGATACATTTCCCATTTGAGAATAGCACCATGAAGTCTTGATCACAGATCTGACTTATGTTCAACAAGTTCACTCTCAGACCTTCTACATACAATACATTTGTGATGTCTGGCAGTCCAGATAGAGAGATGGTTCCCTTCCCTTTTATTTGTGATTTGCTCCCATCACCAAAAGTGATATTTCCACCTTTCTTAGACTCAAGAATCTTAAAGAGAGAACGGTCTCCAGTCATGTGTCTCAAGTATCCACTATCAAGGTACCACAAACATATGTCCATTACTTTAAACACTGACTTCATCATAAAACACACTTCACACTTGCTTGACAAATCAGTAGGAATTGTTTTCTCTCTCAGCTGCCATTTATGAGCAAAACCTTTAATTTTCACCCTTCTCAGATGAACTCCTTTGCACATTTTCATATTGAGACAGTCTAGTCTCTTCTTTGTCACACTAAGACCCTTTTCAATAATCATCAAGATAGCTTTCAAATAACTTTTAGACTTACATTTTCTAAAACACTTAATCAAATAAAGATTAGAAAAGCAAGATGTATTTGAAATAAAAGATCTTTTCATGCCGCTTGTAGTCATGACAATAGGGGTCAATAGATCACACAGCAAAGATTAAACCTAATCAAAGTGTGCCTGCTTTGATACCACTTGTTAGGTTAAAATGAATTGACTCCTTGCAATTAATTAATTAACTACCTAAGTTTATTAATTAGATCAAATTTCATGCAATAGTGTGGTAGCACAAACAAATCACGAAATTATCTAAATGTAGTAGAAAATAATTTGACACAGGTGATTTGTTTACAAATGGGAAAAACCACCGAGGCAAAACCCCATCGGGTGATTTTAAGGTCACCACTTCCAAGAATCTACTATTATCAAACACAAGCGGTTACAAGTATAAGGAATCTTACCAAACTCTTTGACCTATCCCAAAATACCAATCTATAGGTGAACCCTTACCCCAATACCCAATTAAACTTGTATTGTAGCGGCAATCTTTCTCTTGATACACAAATCCCAGTACATGACTAACCAATATACACAGATCCTAGTACGTGACTAACTCCAGCAACTTGAAGAGGTTGTTGGCTGCAAAGTTCTTCAGTTCATCAACGATGAAGATTAGGAAGCTCTTTGGTCATAAAACCCTTGGCGTAAAAACGTAGTAGCTTCTTTAGAGAGAATAATGAACTAGGTCACTTTCTGCATGCATGACGGCCTTTAAAATACGTCTTAGATATGTCTAGGGTTGTGAGAAAAGAAACCCTATACAAATATTTCAGCATGGGCCAAAAATCAAATCTGGAAGTTCTGATTTCATAAGTTTCGACAGAAACAGCTTTTGTCGAGCTTCTGTTAAGTTTCGACTATAAACCTCGATAGAAGTCTTTCTGTCAAGATTGCTATCGAGATTTAATGAACAACTTTTCTTTACTTGTTTCTTGGTCAAATCTTCATGGCTTTAACATTTGACTTGAACAACATATTTCTTGAAGTCCTAAACCCATCATAGATTTACCCAATTACAAGTAAAGTGCATTTTGTCAAAGGATTAGCCAATTACATAAAATATGTCTCTAACAGGTACTTTATCCGTCTTCTTTCCTTTCTTCCCTGCTTGGTGACAAATCTTTCTCTTTACCCTCGGTCTACACCCAACAACCTTTAGCCTTGGTTCTCGGTTTCTCGAGGGCATGTTGGCATCCTCGAAGTCCTCGTCTATTGTAGCCTTTCTGCACTCGCATAAGGTCACTTGTATATTTTAAATTTAAACATTTGATTAATGACATAACTATTGACCTTTGATTTTCTAAAAAATTTGCAAGTATGGAGGCAGGAGGTAAGAAGAAAATATAATTCAAGGCTAGATTTGTTAAAATGTACCCCCAATTAAAAAAAAAAAAAATTGAGTGAAATTGTAGATTTGTAATCATTGACTACAACTAAGTTTATGGTCAAACTTTAGTCCATTTAAAAAAACAAAAAACAAAAACTGCATAGTTTCACAAAATGAGCGTTGTAACTAAGCGTGGATTGGACTTTCGAAGAAAGGTACCTAGCCTAGCTCGATCCACTTTGTCATCAAGCCACCAAGCTTCTTTGACAACACGATGGAGAATCAGTCTTGAACCACCCCACAGTGGACTCCGCATGAGAAAGCTCCAAGTTGGCTGGCTGAAAGGCAGCGAACACATAGTTCAAGCTTACCTACAACTCTTATATGTCTCTTTCTTTGTGTCAACAACCCATGGCTTGGATCTGGATTGAATTTCATTGTTGGGTTGCTTCAATTTTATCCATGATAAATTTCCCTAATATATATATTTTTGGGGATTTAAAAATGATTTTTTTTTCTATTTTTTAGAAAAAGAAAATATTTTTTTAATGATTTTTTCGTATTTTTTTAATAACAAAAACTTAAGAAAAAAAAAAAAATAAAACTAAGTCATTTTACGGGTCACTAACAGCACAATTTTTATTTTTGATATAGACTAACATTTAACTAAATTGAATAAAATTGAAACTTAAAACATTGAATTTGATGAAAATGAAGCTAAATGGTTGAATTTAAAGTGAATTTAACGGATTGAATTGAGTTTTAGTTTATAATTTAGCCTTTTGTGTGTGTGTGGGTGTGTGTGTGTAACATATAGGACCCATTAAGTTACCGTGAAAAAGGGGAAAAAATAGGGAAAAGGGAAAAAGGAAATAGTGTCGTGAATAGGTGTAAACATGTTAGAGCATTTCTAGCAGTCTCTCCAAATTTTTGTACTGTTTGGGGTGTGAATAGTTGATTTTCCTTTTACTTATTTACTTTTTCAAATATACTTTTTAACAGATTCTCTATCCATTTTTTTAATCCCATTTAAATATTATATGTTTATTCATTTTTTAATTTAACTTAATTATGTTTTTAATCTTTGTTTATTCTTCCTTTATTCATTCTCAACAACTATATTTTTCAAATTTCCAATAGAGATATTTTTTAAATCTTCCAATGGTAATATTTTTAAATATTTAATTTTTTTTTTTGTTAACAATCTAATTTTATTTTCATGCTTACATTATTTATTTGTCAGTCCTTATCAAATCAATGTTAATTTTGTGTAGATTCTTTAAAAATTCTATGTAATTTAAAATTGATCAAATCTATGTAGTTTGGAATGAATTTATTCATTAATTTTTGCCTAGTTTTTATCATTTAATTATTAATATTCATTAACTTATCAATTACCTTTCCTATTTTATTTGAAGAAACCTATCTAATAAGCTTAATCTAAGGGACTATTGTTATTATTATTCATTAACTTATAACTAATTTTCCTTAAACAAAACTTATCATTTATTTTTAATAAAATAAAAATGATATCCACATGATTTATTCGAAATACACACAAGCCATTCAATTTTTTCACCAACCCAAAGAGATGCCCTGCTCCTCCATGCCGCCATCACACCCTTGAGGAAGACCTGCCTCACTCAAGCTAAGGATCTTTGTAAAGGCCGTGGAGATTGACCAAATCCTGAGATAGAGAAGAGTCACTCGATTAGTGGAGATCAACCAAGTTAGATCGGATTTCACCATCCACCATCGCCTCTCCACCGCTGCTCGTCCTCATCCCCACTGCCAAGTGTATGCAGCTAGGATTGGCTCAGATCAGCTTCTCTGTCCTTTTTTTTTTTCTTGTTCTCGATCTTTTTTTGTTCTAATTTTAGCTTTGCTATTCTAATTAAATTGGTTTTATGAGAACAAGATTGTGTTGTGTTTTGATTGTGTATTACTATTTAGATACATTTGAGAGAGAGAAATGAGTTCGGTTGAGAAGGGAGAGAGAGTGAACAAGGATGAAAGAGAAAAAATATTTTATTTATTCATTTGGGAATTTTTTTTAAGAGATAATAATGTTTTGGAGTTGCTAAAGTATTCTCTAGGTCAGGATAGCAACTGTAGCAATTCTAATTTTTTTTTTTTTTTTGGGATAAATTTGAATTTTGGAGAGGTTGTTGAGATGATTTTTTGTGGGTTTGCTCTCCAAAATTGGGTTTAAAGAGTCTATTGGAGATGCTCTTACAAAATTACTTAGTTGGCTAAAAAATAAAGGAAAGTAGTTTGGTGCCTTTTCTTTTGTGTAAAATTACATAGTAGTTTATAATTTATTTAAAGTTGGAGATGTTTTTTTCTTCCCCGAAAAATCTTACACTTTCTATTGCACATTTGGTACACAATTTTGAAATTGTGCTTAAAAATATAATTTCACAATTTCAAGTTTTAACTAAAATTGTATTTTAAAAATATGATTTTAAAAATATGAAATTGTACTATCATTACTCTTTTTTTTTTTTGGAAAGTTATATTTTAGTCTTTTATCTTTTGTTCTAATTGTGTCAAGTTATTTGACTTTTTTTTTTTCTTTTTGTTTTTCTCTAATTGTACTCATTTTTCTCTATTTTAAGAACTTGACTGCATATCATGAACGTAGCCCTAAACTCTCTCGTGAGCTTTTTGTATGACCAAATAGACCCCTTATCCAACCCTTCGAACCACCTCATGGTTGTCGGTTTGAGGTTGGAGGGGAATGTCTTACACATAAGAGCCTCGTTTCTTGAGTAGATAACAATACTTCGGTTAAAATGACTGACATGCTCTATTGGGTTAGTCTTCCCATTGTAGATAACAAGCATAGGTCGAACAAAGCAGTAGGGAAGCTCTGAATGCTCAATCTGTTGAGAGAAAGGTGAGTGGGATATTTGATGTAATGCCTGACTCATTACATCAGCCCTTGTGTTCTGTGGGAGGGTTTGTTCTTTTCTCTCTTCCTGTCTGCCTCCCTTCACAAAGACCGAATGGTCTTCCCTATAGTTTCTGTGGGGGCTTCTAGACCTTCTTCCCCTTCGGTTTTCTCCTTCTTCCGAACCATTAGATCCTCCCCTCTTCAGACTTGTATCTGCAGTGCATGGACCTGTGCTCTAAGTCCTTCAAGCTCATGATTACTAGTACTAGCTCGTGTAGACACTTGTTGTTGTTCCCTCTCACTTTGCTTGGAGGGTGTTGGAGATCTTCTATCAGTTCTATGAGATCCAGTGGCAAAACGTACCTCTCTCATAGGTTTTGTATTCACCCATTGTCCCCTAGGCTTTGAACCTATAGACTTCTCTCCTTTACTACAGAATGAATTCCTAACTATCTCTCTATTTTCCATTGACTATTTTTCAAATGAGTACTTTAATCTAGAAAAGAAATTTCCCACAGACGGCGCAATTATATAGGGGTAAAAACTTGAACAGCTTATGATCGAATTTAAACTGAAACAATTAATTTGTAGAGATGAGTTGAAAAGCTAATTCTTGAATATTAAGGTAAAAACTCAAATAAAAAATACAACAACCAAACAAAATAAAAAAGTAAATTGCTTCTTTCTTGTAAACTTTCCTCGATCAGTCCGAGGAAGAAATATACAAATGAAGAACATAAGTTCAAGTAAAGCTATTACAAGGCACTTACAATCCTCTTTCTAGGCTTAATCTTTTTTTAGATCCCCTGCACATGAAGGGTCTTTTCCTATTTATATGGATGTTGTAGCTATCTTAGTTGTCCACCTATAAGGTGGACGCTCCCAGTGGTAGGATACTTGTCCTATCCCCCATTTTCCCACCTTTTGAAGTTGGGATGAGTGTGTAATAGGCTGACGGAACACTATTCAATAGTGTCATTTAGCCATAAATGCGGCGTGACTAGTTAGTGAAGTGCATTTAATGTAGAGGAGGTAGTCGCTTTCTCTGGAAGTTTCCTTCCCTTTTATTTGGGATTTTACTATTCCTTTGACGAGATAGTTTCCCACTGATTACCTACAAACTTATTGTACTCCGATCATGTTTCCAAGCTTATCTTGCTCCTTTATCAAGGTTCACTGAACAAATCTTCCTTAGAATCTTCTAGGATGACCTATTTTAGACAAGTCTCATCTGGACTGAATCCCTTAAAATTAGGCCCACGATACTTGGTTTGGGCCCATTCTTCTTTCATTACTATCTTGTTGGGCCTCTTTCGGCTTGACTAGGCCCAATACATTTGATTCCCCGCCGCCACCCCTCCCCCCCCCCCCCCCCCCCCGCGCCCCTTCTCCTCACAAATAACATTCAAGCTTATCTGTATATATTAAGAGGATTCAGAAAGTTAGTTATTGCTTTTTTTTTCTTGTCAAAAATACTCCTAAATTAATTAACCAACAACTTAAAAATGGGGTTAAAATAGTAAATTGGAAAAAGAAAGTTAGTTATTGATTTTTTTACTGTAAAAAATACCCCTGCTTAAAACTTAAAAATGGGGTTAAAATAGTAAATTGACAAAAATAATAATCTGTATATATTAAGAGGATTCAAAAAGTTAGTTATTGCTTTTTTTTCCTGTCAAAAATACTCCTAAATTAATTAACCAACAACTTAAAAATGGGGTTAAAATAGTAAATTAGAAAAAAAAAGTTAGTTATTGCTTTTTTTACTGTAAAAAATACCCCTACCTAAAACTTAAAAATTGGGTTAAAATAATAAATTGACAAAAATAATAAATTTCTACTTCTACGTTAAAATGTCTTCTTACTTCTAATAAACTCTTACTTTTACGTTGATTTAAATTTCTACTTCTACTCACTAACTCCCTACAAAATAGGATTACTCTTTCATTAGTTTTAAAAATCCTTCAACCTACAAAACTCACCCCGCGTATTCTTTTTTTTTTTACACTTCATCACGATGTATTTGTTTCTTCTGTCCTCTTTTTTTTTTCAAATTTTTTTTTTTTAAATTCATTACACCTTTAGGTTTTTTTTTTTTTTTTTTTTTTTTTTTTTTTTTTTTGTGTTTGGAAAAAGTAGAAATCTCAAATTATAATAAATGTAAATTATTAATCTTTACCCAAAAAATAAAAGAGCCTCTAAGCACGTGCGTGCTCAGAGGCTAGTTTTAATTAAATCTGTTTATTTGTTAAAGTCACTATATCTCCGATATTTATACAAAATAAGTTAGTCACAAATAAACCGTCCATACCAGCATGTGAATTTGATTTTCTTTTTTCTTGTTTTTTCACTTTGCAGGTCAAGGATTGGTTTGGAATCTCCGTTGGCTCTTCGGTAATCTTCATTTAGTCAATCAATTTCATATCTTAGTGATGGATTGCATTCATCTCTTTCTTTTTTCTTTCATTGAGTTTTATTTATCTATTTTTCCTGATCTGGATTGACTAAACATTGTTTCATTTATTAAATCAGTAATCAAACCAATGTATGAATTGATGTTGCTTCGCAAGAATCACATCCAATACCAGGAACTTCTACGTCACGTGTGCAAAGAGTTACCAGGTTTAAGTCCTGAACAACTAGAAGAAGGTCCTGTTCCTCGTGCCATCATCAAAGCTGCCGAGAAAGGGATGATTGAGGTTGTTAATATGATTCTGTCCGCATGTCCTGAACTTGTGGGGTCCAAGGAAAACCCCAAACAAAGAAACCTATTTATGTGCGCCGTGTTACATCGTCAGATTGATGTATTTCGCCTCGTATACGATTTTCCTGCAAAGAACGCAATATTATCTGAAGAAGATAGCGATGGCAATAATATATTACATATGGCGGCGATGTTAGAAGCTTCCACTGGACTACGCTACATTCCAGGCGCTGCCTTACAGATGCAAAGAGAATTACAATGGTATAAGGTAATAGCTCTCACTTTATATCATTTTGATATACTTTCACTTTTGATTTGTTTTCAGATCTCTCATGGGTTTACTGTTAGAATTGTAAAAATTGTTACGTTCGTGCATATTAAAAGGCAGAGATATCTTTTTGGTCCCTGTATTTTGAGCTAGTTTTCACTTTAATCCCCACATTTTTGAGTTCTTATTTTTGTCCCTAAATTTTGAAAATAATTTTCAATTTAGTCCCTATTGTCATCATACTAACAAAAATAGCCTACGTGGTAGATGGAGTGCTCCGCTAGCATGTTAGATGCTGTTAGATGCTAGCGTAGCAAATAAAATAATATTAAAAAAATTTAATTGGCATTTAAAAAATACCACGTCGGCATTTTAATAAATAATAAAAGTCAGGTTGTGGATTTTAAGTAGGGGAACTTGTATCATAAATTCTTGAATATCCACATTTCGTAGATTATCACTCTCACCAATTTCACAATTTTCAAAGAATCTGGCATTAAAGGTTCTTCATAATTCTTGTAATATAGTTAGAACAGTAAAACCTATACCCTTTATATTTTTCATGGTAACCTATAAAGTAACCACTAATCATTCTTGAGTCTAATTACATTTTCTGTGGATTATAAATTCTAGCCTTCACTGGACAACCCTAATCATGCAAGTGTCTTAAGATCAATTTCCTTCCTCTCTACAAATTTTAATGATTTTTTGGAATTGCCTTACTACAAGCTTGATTAAATAAGTATACAGCGGTCTTAAGGACTTACATCCACATTGACAAGGGTAATGTGGAATTACTTAATATACTTATAACCATATTTGCTAGAGTATGATTATGTCTTTTAACTACACCATTTTACTACGGTGTTTCTGGCATAGCATATTGTGCACAAATTTCATACTTTCAAGAAGTTTAGCAAATACAGTGTGTCAGGAAATCCATATTCGGTAAGAGATGGGATCATAAGACCGATAACCCTTTTGAGTTTCATCATAGCATAGGAAGTAGCAAAACCGAGAGAAAGGTTATAGCTTATTATGCTTAAGAGGCTAGAAAAGAATGAAGCAAGCAGAGTCAAAGGAGCAAAGGTGTTGATAGTTAGGTGTAGAACCAAACAATGTCTCTTAAGAAGACTGTTTTAAGAAAATTGGTTTGGAGAGGAGATTGATGGTATGAACAACAATGAGTGCAGTTTCACTCTAGAAGGGTGAAGGAGCTTTAGTCGATAAGAGAAGAGAACAAACTGTGTTAGGAATCTAATGAAACTTCTATTCGAGTCTCTCATTATGTTGAGGAGGTGCCTAGACATGTTAGTTTGTGAATAGTGCCATATGAATGACAAGTAGTCTAGACTTGATGATGTGTATAGTGCACTATCATATCCAAAATACTTTAATGTGTTTTGAAAATTGAGTTTCAATCATTGGAGCGAGAACTAATTATTTATTAACTTTAAACGAGAAGTTATGAGGAAAATCCTACTGCAACGAGAAAGGTCATCGATAAACACATCAAAAATATTAAGATCCATCAATGATAGGAATAGGGGAAGGTCCCCAAACGCCAAAATTGATTAAGTTAAAAAAATTAGTGGACATTGGCTCACTCTTATGAAGTGGAAAAGCTGGTTATTTTCCTACCTAATAAAGAAACATAATAAAAAATTTTCTTAGATGATATAATCATTATCGGTGATGATGTGATACTAAGGTTGGCATTGAATGAAGTTGACATGGCCCTAAACGTTGCGTGATAGTTGGATGCATACATGACACTACTGACATGGCCTAGGCCTGACATGACATGGTCTACGACTAACTGGTGTTGTAAGGTGTGTGCTAGTAGTGACTGACACGTATTTACGTGTGTTTGATGGCGGTTGGCGTACGTGGCATGTGAGAGTGCAGGCCACAACTTTTGGTGGCAACTGGGAGCTTTGATCAAAAACTTTTATAGCAGACATACATCATATTTAATTAATTCAACAACAGTACATCGTTTGAGAGAATATGTTCAAAGGCTCTCTTTAATCCAAATTACATAATGTTCAATATCTTGAGCATATTTTGCTAGTAAATGAGCAGACATACATATTGCTATTCCTACGGATATAAGAAACATCAAACTTACGAAATAATACACGAGACAGAGGAAATGCCATAAATAACAAAAGCAATAACTGAAGGAGGGAGATGTTCCAGCAGTAGAGTTAGCCACCACCAGAGAATCCCCTTCAAGAATTATCTCATGAAGCTCAATGTCAGGAGAAAATAGCAAGCCAAGCTCGAAAGCTTTTGCCTCTGCCTCCAAAGGACCCAAAGGCTGATGAAGTTTCTTGCTAAGAGCAGCAACCACTACTACTAGCTCGTGACAATTCGGAATGACAACTCCAATCCCAGCAGCGTGTTGAGAAGAGAAAACAGCACCGTCAACATTGATCTTGTAAATAGGACTGGCAGGTGGAACCCAAATGTAATTAAGCACTGGAAGCTTTGGTACAACAACAACATTCACCTCTTCCAATTCTCCAATAAACTGAACACACCATTGCACAATAGCCCAGTCCAATTTCGGCTTGCCCTGATGTCTCTTTTCATTCCTATTTGACCACAAAGTCCAGGATATAGTCACAAACAAAGTTAAAATATCATCCGAAACTCGTTTAGAGAAAAGCAAATGCCACATCAAATCCATGAACTCCAAAAAATTCAGCCTACTGCTATGACCAAAGAGAGCCACATTAGCCCAAATATTTGAAGCAAAAGGTCAAGCCCAGAAAACATGGCCCGTTGATTCCTTGTCAGTCTGACAAGCTTCACAAATGTCATCATCCAGAATCCCTCTCCTCTTACAGTTAGACAAAGTTGGTAGGATATTTTTGCAAGTTCTCCAAGCAAAGTGTTTAACTTTATTTGGGATAAGTAAACCCCAAATTCTTCTCCAGAAACTCTACCAGCACTTGGTTGGTCTCTCACTTCCATAGCTAAATTATGAGCACTTCAAACAGAGAACATACGATTAGGAGATGTGTTCCAAATCTGAAATATGTCATATTATCCCTAGCAAGTATTTTGAACCCTTAACCCAAAGTTTTACGGCTTAATAACTTTTAATACTAAACTAACAACTTAGTCCAATATATGTGTTTAGCCAAGTTTCATATTGCAAGCAAGATAAAGCACAAACTAAAGCAAGTAAAGAGCAATATGAAAATGCGGAAAATAAACAAATCACACGAAAACACCGAGATGTGTTTTCGAAGAGGAAAACACGATCACCCGGGCGAAAAAACCTCTTCGCAAACCACTCGTTGGAAAACTCCACTAGAATGAGTAGTTATAGTACATGGATAACTATAAACCCTCTAAGCCTATATCTCCCTATTTACTTGAGCCTTCCAAGTTCCAGCTAGCAACAAACTCCCCGAGTCTTTTCTTCACCTAGCTTCCCAGAGTCACCACCGTTGAGTTGCCTACGCAAAGCCACCAAAAGATTTGGATTTTGGATATGGCTTCTCAAGTTTCCATTGCCATTCACTCACTCACAGGTTTTGTGTGTATAAGTGAGAATGGTGATTACAAAATCTCAATCAATAAAATGAAGGAGATGGAAAAGAGAAAATAGGAGTTATTGTTTTTCTCAAGGAAAAAGGCTCTCTCTTTTCATACGCTTGATAGGCTTCTCTATCTTCACACACTTAATATTTCTAGGGTTTGTTTGACCCTTATTTGAAGCTTCCTACCACGCCTTACAACTGTGTATGTGTGTGCTGGCCGATGAGTAGTGGATAGGTGCAATGTAGAGTACAGAGATTGTGTAACTTGCGACCTTGTTGCTCCCTAAGGTCACAAGGTGCACGATTGCACACTCATCCAAAACACCTACCATGTGGACTTCGCGGGCAAGCTAGGTCACCTCTTAGTTGCCACTAGGCTGCGAGATCCCTAGTTGATGCAGCTTTCAAACTTCAAGGAGAGGCTCAAGTACTCTACCCCAAATTACATACAAACCAAGGAAACAAAACATTGTCAATAAAAAGAATTACAAAAAACTTTTGTCATTGAATTAAGCCAACAATAAAACATGATTTCTCAATCTCCCCCTTTGGTTATTCTATGACTAAACACACCTATATAGACTCTAGACTTAATGTGAGTTGGAAACTTGAGACCAACAAAGGACTCACACTAAAAATCTAAAGACTGAAACCAAGACTTGAACTTTGAACCAAAACCTGAAACACTTGCACAAGATAGGTCAAACCCTACAGTTTAAAACAAGTATAAAGGTAGGAAATAAGTAACAAGTATAAAGCAATCAAGTAGATATGAATGATATGCATGAATGCAACTTGATTAAACACCAAACAACCATAGAGACTATGGCTACAATGATTAGAGCATAAAGCTATGATCATCCGAACATGCAAGGAAGTAGGCACAACAAGCACAAGATAAAAGCATGTCCAACAAACACAATATCGATGCAAAGGAAACAATAAAAACCAAATACCAAAAAGATAGCATAATAAATCCAAAGCACCATAAAAGACTACATAACCTAAACACAGTCATACAATACCAAACCAAAAGACATAATAAAAGTGTATCAAAGTTATAATGAAAGCATAAAAGCATAAAATTATAACTAAAGAAGGAAAAATAAATGGTTAGTTGCTGAAGTTGTATTCCTCCTTGCTCTTGCAAAAACTCCCCCTTAAGCTCCCCTTCTTGCTTTAAGCAGTCCCCTTCTATGTATGAAGTTAGTCTGTGCTCTCCCCCTTTTTGTCAGGATATCTAAAAGGGGTCTCTAAAGCTACTGCTCTCTAGTCCTCCATAAGAGGCGAAGGTGGAGGAGGCATGGGATGAGTAAATAAAAACTGCTCAAGGGTGCCAATTCTTGCATCCAGCCCATCAAATCTGTTGAAGACTGCTCCAAACTGGGAATCAATGTGGGATAATCCCGATGCAATTTGAAGAGATAATTCCTCAAATTTGTCCTGAATGTCAAACATTCCCAAAGGAGTAGGAGCGCCTTCTTCAACCATACGATTAATTTCATCATCGGAGTCCAGTGGAGCATCTCTTGATATGGATGTTCTTTGCCCTTGGTGGATTTCTTCTTAGAAGTAAACCACCTTTCAAGTTGAGCAAGAATACGGGCAAGAGTGGACATTTTGATGATGCCGGTCAGATATAATCTAGTGGGGGTCTCAGAGCGAGGAACACTGAAGTGATCACAAATCTTCATCACAATAGATGGAAATGGAAGGTCATTCCGAGTAGATGTGCGAGAGCATTGTTGGCGCATGCAATGGTAGATGTGGAAACAAATATCAATTGAGTTTCCCCTTAGAAGATCATACAAGAATCGAGCCCTACGCACTACTGATGGAGGAGAAGTGATTAATTAGGAAGAGATTTAATCCCAAGATTGTAAGCAGGCATCTATGTTCAACAAAAAAACCTTTGGTTTTGATTGACGATATACCAGATTGTAGTCTTGTTCCTAAGAACTGTGCCTCTGTTGTAATGCTAGGGATTCGATGAGTTTCATACTAGGAGGTGTCAATCCTAGGGATCAATGCGATGCTGGTGATGTTGGATATGACAGTCGGTGTGAGTTCGAAGTGAACACCACAAACAAAACCTTTTAGGCATTCTTCAGAGATTCAGAGATTTTAGTAGAATTCTCGAACCAATTGCTCCACTAGATTCACTCGAAAGTTTGAGAAAATTGGTTCCCAACCATGACCCTGCAATGCTGTGTGGATAATGGTGTCACGGAATAATTCGACATCCACTTCACGCTCTACCACAATGATTACATCCTTGAAGATGTCAAGGTAAGCTTCATAGGCTTCTTGGTTGACATAGATGTCAGGGTCGTATTTGGAGCACTTTCTCTTCTTGGCGGCATGCTTCTTAGGTGCCTTTGCCGTGGCTTTGGAGGAGAAAGCTTTTGGGGCCACTGCAAAACAAACACCACAACACCAAAAAACACAAAATAGAGGGCATAAAGTGTTATAACATCACCACAAAAACAAGCCATCACAAAATGCACAAATGGCATAGGCACAAAGATGCGATTAAGAATTGATCAACCCAATGATGGTTTAACACTACTATTATGCCAACACATGAACAAAGATCATTACCAAGTCTCACAAAGAGACTTGGTGTCCAACGGGACAAAAAATAGATGAAAATGTTCACTTGAGCATTTCATCAAACACTTGGTGTGCATACAAACAACAAGCATAAAAACATAGACATAATATATGAAAACCAAGCCTAAATACAACATCAAATGGCCACAAACAACCAACACAAGAGAGAATATGCAAAATGAGATAGAAAGAATAAAAACATAAGCATATAGAACAAAACCTAATCATTACACATAGTCACAAAGTCAAACACACCCAAACACACACAAAAAAAAAAAAAAAAAAAAAAAAAAAAAAAAAAAAAAAAAAACAACAACACCACCACAAGAAAAGAGAGATTAGAGATTAGAGACTTACTTGAGATGATTTTTGGAGAAAGAGAAGTGATGGGTTTGTGAAAATATGAAATTTTAGAGAGAGGGGTTGGTTTTGTAGAGAGGGGCATGAAGAGGTGGGAAAACAAAACATTTGAAGTTTGAAATGATTTTGTATCTTAAAAATTGATTTCATGCCTAGTCGCGACCTAGCTAGGTCACGGCTTGGTCGCGACTTGATCGTGAAATCACTAGACCAAAAGCTTTAGCAAAAATTAATTGCTCGCGCCTTGGACCTAGGTTGCACGGGGTCGCAACAAGGTCGCGAGACCTACAATAACATGGCATTTTGAATTTCATTGAGGGGAACATATTTTTAGCCCCAAAACACAAGTTTTTCAAAAAGATTCATAAAAAAAACAAAGATCTATGAACAAGATAGATAAGAAATTATAACTTAGGTCAAAGTTCATAAGGTTTTTCAACAGATGAGTGGCACAAACAAAGCAACAAACTTGTGTGTAGTGTGCAAGTGCAATTTGAGATAAGACTAACAAAGATAATCGGTTAGTTCAAGTACTCATCCAATCCATTCACACAAAGAAGGTTCACATAAGGAGAAAAAATTACTATGATGCAAAATATGAAATATATAACTCTTACAACTAGACTAGGCAAGCTTAGGGAAAGATATTTGACGAGAGAGATATATAGATACAAGAATTGAAATTTTTAGCACAAGATTGATGTGTGTGCTATTACAAAAGATGTCTTTGGCATATATGAAGCATTTTGAGTACATATTTTTGAGGCTCTTACATAACTTGGCTCTTTTCGAGCATAGCTTAAAAAACTTTATTCCAGAAGAAAGGTGCATCGCCTATTTCATTCTTTTTGGCACCAGCTTTGTAAGAAGAGCCCAACAAGACAGTTTTAAGAGATACGTAAAGCATACTTTACTCAAATGATGAGGTTAAAACCAAACATGTTCCAAGCAAAGTGAAAACATCATGAACGTTGTCTTTTTCTCATAACACGTAGACCAATAAAGTCCACACACAAATCACAACAAGTGCAAAGAATTCAAGAGTGGGAAAAGTTGTGCACACATCACAAGAGAAACTAAATGAACTAATTCCCAAAAGGTGTATATGGATAGCTATCAAGTTCAAACAACCATATATTCTCTTGAGTTTCAAAGAACATGATTTGATAACAAAGAACAAATCAAACAAACATAAACAAACATAAACAAGACACAAACAAACAAAGATAAACACAAAGACTCACAAAGAGTATGTACACAACGAAATGCAATGCATGACATGATTATGGAGATGGGCCAACACCGATGGCCTTTCGAAGAAATTCAAACCGTGGATCATCTGGAGGCTTTGTGAAGATATCTACTTTTTGAAAGTTGATAGGGATGAATTCAAGTGACATTACCTTTGTTTCCACCAAATTATGGATGAAATGATACCGGATTTCCATGTGCCTTGTTCTTGAATGCTAAACAGGATTTTTGGATATGCCAATAGCACTTTTGTTGTCACAGTAGATCGTCTTGGTATCTTGAGGAATGAAGTAATGAAGGAGCTTCTTCATCCAAAGTAATTGTGCACAACAACTTCCCGCAACAATATATTCTACCTCTATAATGGACAGTGAGACACAATTTTGCTTTTTGCACATCCATGCCACAAGGTTGTTACTAAGGTTGAAACAGCCACCAAAAGTGCCCTTCCTATTGTCCATATATCTAGCCCAATCAGTATCAAAAAAGCCAACCAAAGTGAAATTTGAGTCACAAGAGTATTAAACTCCATAATCACACGACCCCTTTACATAGAGTATGATATGTTTGGCTGCTGTAAGATGGGATTCTTTTGGAGAAGCTTGATATCTAGCACAGGCTCCAACATTGAATGATATGTCAAGACGACTAGCCGTGAGGTATAGAGGGCTACCAATCATGCCTTAGTATAAAGTTGGTTCAACGCTCTTTCCAGACGCATTAAGGCTTAGTTTTTCACTAAAGCTCATAGGAGTAGATGCAGATTTTGCACTTTTAAGACCGAATTTCTTCACAAGTTCCATCTTTGTCTTGCTTAACTTGAAGGCCTAAAAAGTAGGTAAATTCCCCTTCCATGCTCATTTCAAACTCACGCTTCATTTCATTTGCAAATTCATGAGCACATGCGTCCATCGTAGATCCAAAATAAATGTCATCAACATAGACTCTAGCTACTACAAAAGACTTTGAAGATTTCTTAATAAAAAAAGTGCGATCAGCTTGGCCTCTTGGAGCTTGCTTAAGACCATACAAGGCCTTCTTCAATCTGAGCACATGATTTGGGTGAAATAGATCAACGAATCCTTTTGGTTGCTCAACAAAAACTTCCTCTTGAAGTAGTCCATTTAGAAATGCACATTTTACATCCATTTGGTACAATTTGAAATCAATGGAGAAGGAGATAAAGAGAAAAATTTTAATAGACTCCAATCTAGCCACGGGAGCAAAGGATTCATCAAAGTCAACACCTACCACTTAATTGTATTCTTGAGCAACAAGGCGAGTTTTGTTTCAAACGACTGGGCCATGCTCTTCAGATTTATTTATGAAAATCCATTTGGTTCCAATGACATGAGTATCTTTTGGTCTAGGAACTAACTCCCACACATCAGTCCTGGAGAATTGTTGAAGTTCCTCTTGCATAGATTCAGTTTAGTCTTCGTCTTTCAAAGCTTCTTCCACCTTTTTGGGCTCAAAGTGAGATAGGTAGCAATTGTAGGAGACTTGATTTATAAGCTTATTTTGAGTCTCATTCCTTCATTGAATTTTCCTATAACTTGAGTTGTTGGGTGATTTAGCTTGACTCTAACTAATGGTTCCTTGTTCTTGGAGGAAAAATTAGTATCCTCGGGACATAATTCACCTCACAACTCTTTACTAGGGGATGAATGGACCATGGGAGGTCTGAGAGGACATGGAGAAGACATTTGGGATGTAGACATCATTGGACTTGAGCTTACATCACTTGTAGTCATTTGAGGAGAGCTTGCGACAATGTCTTGAATCGTAGATTCTTCAACTCCTTCAAACGAAGTGGTGTTAACTTCATTTTTCTTTCCCAAATCAATTTCCACCTTATCACTAACTTCATCATCTACAATGACATTGCATGACTCCATGATAGTTTTGGTTCTATTATTGTAGACCCTGTAAGCTCTGCTTGAGGTGAAGTATCCTGGGGATATTCCTTCATCACTCCTTGTATCAAACTTCCCAACATTTTCTCTATCTTTTAAAATGTAGCATTTGCTACCAAAGATTTGAAAATACTTCACCTTTGGCTTATTCTCTTTCCACTATTCATATGAAGTCTTCGATGTTCCGACTCTGAAGAAGACTTGATTTGAGATATGACATGCCGTATTGACTGCTTCTCCCTAGAACTTTTGAGGGATTCCTTTGTTTAAAAGCATCACTCTAGCCATTTCTGGGATTGCTCTATTTTTAAATTCCACTACTCCATTTTGTTGTGGAGTTTTAGGGGCATAAAATTCTCTTTTGATCCCATGCTTATCATGGAAATTCTCCAATTTGAAATTTTCGAATTCTTTTTCGTGATCACTTCTAATTCTGGCAATTGATGTATCCTTCTTAATTTGAAGTCTTTTACACAACTTTTCTATCTTTTCCGCAGCTTCTGATTTTTCTAGAAGAAAGTCTCCCCATGTGTATCTAGAGAAATCATCAACAACAACCAAGATGTATCGCTTTCCACCTAAACTTTCGGTTTGGGTTGGACCCGTAAGATCAACATGGAGGAGCACCAAGGGTCTTGAGGTCATAACTTTGTTCAATTTGGGATGAGGATTCCTTATTTGTTTACCCATTTGGCAAGGCCCACATATGGTTTTTTGAAATTTTCCAAACTTTAGTAGACCTATAACAGCTTCAAGTTTCGTGATCTTTGATAATTGCTTGTGATTTGCATGGCCAAATCTTTGATGCCACAGTTCCATTAATTCGACCCATGCACTTCGGCCAGACAACTTCAAGTTTGTCACAATTCCATAGCAATTGCTTGAGGTTCTTCGACCACTCATAACTTAAACACCATCCTCATTGAAAACAAGACATTTCTTCATCGAGAATTGGACAAGGAATTAATTATTGCACAACTGACTTATGCTAAGGAGATTCACCTTTAACCCATCAATGTATAGAACCTCTTTCAAGATGGGAAGACCAAGAATTTCAACGGATCCCTTTCCAAGAACCTGAGATCATCTTCCATCACCAAAGGTCACAAAGTCATCCTTCTTTTCCTTTAGATGTTTGAAACGAGTCTTGTTGCTTGTCATATGTTGAGAGCACTCACTATCAAGATACCACAAGCAAGTGTCAAATACTCTTTAGAGCGGTATGAACAATAAGACAAGAGTATCATAGGCATTTTCCATCTTTAGACTCAACAACATTTCTAGAGTAAGATGGGGAGCTATTGGAATATGAAATATTTTTCTCCAAAGATTTTACTCTATCACCAAGGAGTTTATATCTAATATGTAAGTCCTTAATAACTTCATTTGACTTACAAAGGTCCTTGAGAAGAGATTTTTCTTTTTCAATTAAAAAAGTCTAAGAACACAAAAGAAGATTTTGAATCTATCTTTAGGCTTAGAGTTGGACTCAAGGGCTTTTGTTGCAGTAAACCTCCTAGGATCTTCATAGGCAATATTGCAAACATGTGATAGGCATTTTTCAAAAGAACAATCCATCATTAAAAACAAGGGTTCAAGGATCACACTAAGTGATGTTGAATCACTAACCAATGTGTACCTACTCTGATACCAATTGAAATATGCTAAATTATCCCTAGCAAGTATTTAGAACCCTTAACACAAAGTTTTACGACTTAATCACTTTTAATACTAAACTAACAACTTAGTCCAATATACGTGTTTAGCTAAGTTTCATATTGCAAGCAAGATAAAGCATAAACTAAAGCAAGTAAAGAGCAATATGAAATGTTGAAAATAAACAAACCACACAAAACATCGAGACGTGTTTTCGAAGAGGAAAACTTGATCACCCAGGCAAAAAAATCTCTTTGCCAAACACCTGTCGGAAAACTCCACTAGAATGAATAGTTGCAATACATGGATGACTATAAACCCTCCAAGCCTATATCTCCTTGTGTACTCAAGCCTTCAAAGCTCCAGCTAGCAACAAACTCCCCAAGTCTTTTTTTTACCTAGCTTCCCAAAGTCACCATCGTTGAGCCGTCAACAGAAAGCCACCAAAGGATTTGGATTTTGGATATGGCTTCTCAAGTTTCCATTGCCATTCACTCGCTCACAATTTCTGTGTGTATGGGTGAGAATGGTGATTATAGAATCTCAATCAATACAATGAAGGAGATGGGAAAGAGAATACAGGAGTTACGATTTTTCTCAAGGAACAAGGCTCTCTCTTTTCATACACTTGATAGGCTTCTCTATCTTTACACACTTATTGTTTCTAGGGTTTGTTCAACCCTTATCTGAAGCTTCTTGTCATGCCTCATACCTTTGTGTGTGTGTTGGCAGATGAGTAGTGGATAGGTGCAATGTAAAGTGTAGAGATCGTTCAACTCATGACCTATTCCCCCCCTAAGGTCGCAAGGAGGTCATGAGGTGCACAATTGCACTATCATCCAAAACACCTATGACGTGGACTTTGCGGGTAAGCTGGGTCACCTCCTGGTCGCCACTAGGTCTTAAGATCCCTAGTTGATGCAGCTTCCAAACTTCAAGGAAAGGCTCAAGTACTTTACCCCAAATTACATAAAGATCCAGGAAATAAAACATCAATTATAAAAAGGATTACAAACAACTTTTGTCATTGAATTAAGCCAACAATAAAACATGACTTCTTAAAATCAATTTGTCATCAAGAAGAGCATTACTAAGAGGTAATCCCAAGATGAGTTCAGCTTCATGTGGCAAGAACACCTACACATGAAGAATTCTATGCGGATGTAATCTTAAAAGTTGTTGGAGTAGGGAGCCACTTATCAACCCATAGCCAAATCTGCTCACCATTTCCAAACCTCCATCCATTCAATGTCGCACTGAATGCTAAGCAACCAAAATACTCCTCCACAAATAATATGGCTTCTTCCCAAGTGAAGCATCCACAAAATCATAGTTTGGAAAATACTTTGCTTTAAGAACCCGAGAAGCAAAGGAGTAAGGTTCAGTTTGGAGTTTCCACCCTTGTTTAGCCAAAAAAGCCAAATTAAAATCTTTTAATAGTTTGAAACCCATCCTCCCTTGAGCTTTTGGAATATAGAGTTTCTCCCAATTGATCCATGCCATATTCCTTTCCCTTTTCTGCCCCCACCAAAAATTCCTCACCATGGTAGTCATCTCATTACAAAGAGAGTCTGGTAACTTGAAACAACTCATAGTATATGTTGGTACTACTTGACAACTTTTATTCTACATTTCCTTTTCTGCCTTAGATAAATGCTTTTCCTTCCAACCTGTTACTTTATTAGCCAACTTCTCCTTAAGATCAATAAAAATATTACACTTAGATCGACTAACTAGAGATGGAAGACCAAGGTACTTTTCACGTTGGTGAATGACTTGAGACTCAAACTTAGTTTTGATTTCTTCTTGCATTGAATCCAAGGTGTTTTTTCTAAAGAAAAAAATGTTTTCGCTCGGTTCAATTGCTGCCTCGAGGCTAACTCATACACATTAAAAGTCCTTAGTAAAGAGTCACGTTCCTCTCTAGATGCTTTGCAAAAAATCAAATTGTCATCAGCAAAAAAATAGGTGAGAAATAGCAGGACCTCTCCTACAAGATGCAAGACCATGTAAAGACCCAACCTTTGTAGATTTTTTGATTAAAGCCAAGAGACCTTTTGCACGTATCAAGAATAAATATGGAGACAATGGATCCCTTTAATGCAAACCCCTAGTTGGAGTTATGCAACCTTGACGAACCCCATTAACCTTGATAGAATATATTATAGATGTAAAGCACTACACCACTAGCTCTCTCCATCTAGAATGGAACCACAGTTTCTCCATAAGTTTTTCTAGCCACACTTACTCCACCCTTTCATATGCCTTGCTCATGTCCAACTTTAGAAACATCTCTCAAATTTTCACCTTCCTTTTCTTACTAATATAGTGCTTAGTTTCAAAAGTTATCATCACATTATCGGTAATTAACCTTCCATGCACAAATGCTCTTTGGGTATCACTGATAATAGGAGATAAATTTTTCTAAAGTCTATTTGCAATAACTTTTGAAGCCAATTTATACACTGCATTATACAGACTAGTAGGGTGAAATTCAATCACTTTAGTAGGAGATTTAGTTTTTGGGATAAGAACAATGTGGGTCATATTTAGCTTTGGCGGAACTTTCTCATTAGAGATTTTGATTGAATCGATTCTAATGACATTAAGTATATCGATCCGAGATCTTCTTAATGGTGTGATCAGTGATGTGATCAAATGTATAGAGTCTGTGGTTCTAATGGAGGCTGCGAGCTTGCATTGGTGAGTGGCTTTTGATAGCGGTAGACATTCTCGAAGACATTTGACTATGGCAAAGGGATGCCAAAGAGTTTTGATGGTGACAATGATAAGCTAGAGAAGGTGAAGGCAATAAAGGAACTCTGGGGAACACATTGT
Organism: Quercus tomentella; assembly: GCA_028535165.1. NCBI lineage: Eukaryota > Viridiplantae > Streptophyta > Magnoliopsida > Fagales > Fagaceae > Quercus > Quercus tomentella. Next base: position 37,451,268 of record JAPQVY010000156.1, read on the forward strand.
CTACTCTTAAACACATCAAAAGATCAAAGGCGTGACTGTAATACCATGTTAGAATGAGAAGAAATTCTATGTATAGTGAATTGCATGTAAACTATACAAGAGACTAGCTTTATATAAATAGATGTATGAGTACTTTACAAGTAATAAGAGTTTAAAACAAGCAGTGACAGAGGCAAACTTGGATTGGGGGGGAATGGCCCCCCCAAATTTCTTTTTTTAAATATTAGTATATACGTAGGTATTAATTTTAGCAATTTTTTTATATAAAATTACACTTTGCCCCCTCAACAATATCATTAATTCTTTCAAGAGTAATGCTATGGCTAAAATCTTTTCCACAACATTTTTAAAAATTACTGATGTAGTAAAATTTTATTGGTTCACATATGGTTCTACCACTTACATCACTTTTTTACTTATCAATATCTACTCATTACATCAACAATTTGTAAAAAAAAGTTTGTAGACCTAGCGTTTTTCCTCTTTTTAAAAGTTATAAAAAAAATTTATAGATATAAAATCGAAAGCAAAATATACAAGCTCAAAAAAATTAGCCTAACAATAAAAATTATCAATAGTAAAACTAAAAAAAAAATTAAGCTCAACCAACCAATTTTATTCAAAACAAACAACCTAGCCATTTAAAATTTTTTAAATAAAATAATTTTTGTCCTTACCGAGTAACAGATGCACACATCAAAAATACAAAAAAAAAAATTAAATAAATAAAAATAACAACCTTAGTGGTTAAACAACAAAGTCGGAGGCTGAAGCCACCACAAGTAGCCAGCTACGCCATTCTTGTTGAAATCTTGCAATCAAGATCAAGCTCCAAAAATGGAGGTTTGGGAATCACAGAATAGAGAAAGATTACAAGTGAGGGTTTGCATGAATGATTCTCATATATGACAAATATCTAAGCCTTGTCCTTTATATATGAGGAGTAGAGAGGCAAAAAAACAAACTGAAAATAACTAACTCCTAAGCTAACCAATACAAAGATGACAAGTGTCAAAAAGATTACTAACAAACTATCTATATACAAAACAACATGTCGTTTATGCTCACTTATCCTAAACTACTTGTAGTTTAAGCAGTACTTCTTTCATCCTTCATTCAACACAATTTAACACTCCCCATCGAGATGAATTGTATATATTGATCAAGTTAATCTTGGAAAGAAGGTGAAAGAATTGTTTTTGCCCAAGAGTTTTAGTAAAGAAATCTGCTATTTGATGTCTTGTTGGAATGTGGAAAGTCTTAATCACACCATCTTGAATTTTCTCCCTAATGAAATGATAATCAATCTTGACATGTTTTATTCTTTCATGGTGTATGGGATTTGCAGCAATGTATAAAGTTGCTTTCCTATCACAATGTAGAAAAGCATGTTGTGTATGGTTTAACCCAAAGGTCTTAAGCAAAGCAATGAGCCAAACAATCTCACTAGTCACTATGGCCATAGCCCTATACTCAGATTCAACTAAGGACCTTGAGACAACTTGCTGCTTTTTACACTTCTAGGAAATCAAGGAATCTCCTAAAAAAACACAAAAGCCTTAAATAGATCTTCTAGTATTAGGGCAAGTTGCCCAGCTTGCATCACAATAGGATTTCAAATGCAAATCTGGTTCTACAGAAAGGAACAAGCCTTGTCCTGGTGTCTTCTTCAGATACTTGAGGATTCTATAAGCTGCTTGTAGGTAAGGCACCTTAGGAGAACTCATAAATTGACTCAACTTATGCACTGAATAGCATGTATCAGGTCTGGTCAAGGTTAAGTAGTGAAGCTTGCCAGTTAATCTCCTTTACAGTGAGGGATTTGAAATTGGACCACCAATAAAGCTACTAAACTTTGCAAATTGCTCCATAGGTATACTTGCAGGCTTACTAGCTAACAAACCTTTATCAACTAGAAGTTCCAAAGTGTATTTCCTTTGACACAAGGACAAACCTTTTGCAGTTCTAGCTACCTCAAGGCCTAGGAAATACTTCAAAGTTCCAAGGTCCTTAAGCTTGAATTTGTTGTCCAGAAATTGCTTAAAAGAGTTCACTGCATCCACATCATTGCTTGCAATTAATATGTCATGAACATATACCAGAATAATGAAGATGGAATCTCCTTAAGCTCTGGTGAAGACATAATAATCTGACTTGGATTGAATAAATCCATGATCAACAATTGTAGATGATAGCTTGGCAAACCACTGCCTGCTAGCCTATTTAAGGCCATAGAAGGATCTAATGAGTCTACAAATCTCCATCTTGCTACCAAATCCAAGAGGAGGAACGATGTAAATTTCTTCATGTAGATCACTATGCAAAAAAGCATTGTTGACATAAAGTCGTGTTAAATGCCAACCATAGACAGCAGCCAAGGCCAACAAGGTTCTAACTGTTACAAACTTAACCACAGGAGAGAAAGTTTAATAGAAATCAATGCCCTCAGTCTAAGTGTATCCCTTAGCTAACAAGTGTGCCTTATACCTTTCCACAAAACCACTAGCCTTCAATTTCACTTTGTAAACCCATTTACACCCTATAGGAACCTTACCAGGAGGAAGCTTACACATAACCCAAGTATGATTTTCTTGAAGAGCATCAATCTCAGCATTCATGGCATCTTGCCATCTAGGGTCCAAAATGGCTTGAGCATAAGAGTCAGGTTCTTTAGAAATGGATAAAGCAAGAGCAAAAGCCTTATGACCAGAGGAAAGCTTGTCATAGGATAGAGTAGAAGAGATGGGATAGAGTATACCTGAATCATTAGAAGCAGTGGAATCATGTGAATGAGTAAGGGAAGCTGAGGCTGACACATGAGCAGAAGCAAGGTTACAATGATAATCATGAAGATAAGTAGGAGCTTTATAAGGCCTAGTGGATTTTCTTAGTGGCTGAGGAACTAGTGGAGGGGCAGGAGGTTGTACAATAGGATGAACAAGGTCGATTGAAGTAGGAGTAGAGTGATCTAGGTTAGGATTAACATGAACAAGGTCAGGAAACTCATCAAGAGGTGTAGCTATATCAATAGTGAAGAAGGGTGTGAATTCTGCAAAAGCAGAAGATGAACTAGACTCTAGAATAAGAGGTTGCACAGGAAACATGGAGTGAGAAAAGGAAGAAGGAATTGGATTAGGTTTTGAAAACCAACGCTTGAAAGGAAAAATGGACTCCTTAAAAACTACATTCCTAGAAACAAAATAAGTTCTAGAAGGAAAGTCATAAAGTTTGTAACCTTTTGTACCAAAAGGATAACCAAGGAAAATGCATACTTTAGCTCTGGGATCAAATTTGGATTTGTCTCTAATTAATGTGGAGGCATAACAGAGGCAACTAAAGGATCTAAGGTTGCTGTATGAAGGGGTACGACTTAATAGCTTTTCGAAAGGAGTAACATCATGTAGAAGAGGACTAGGTATCCCAAAATTTGATAGGTTGTAGTAAGAACATAGTCACCCTAAAATTTCAAAGGAAGATTTACTTGTAATCTTAATGCTCTGGCAACAGCAAGAAGGTGCTAATGCTTTCTTTCAACAATTGAATTTTGTTGTGGAGTTTCCACACAAGTCAGTTAATGAATTATACCCTTAGAAGCATAAAAGGAAGCCAAGGCAAATTCAGGACCATTATCAGACCTAAGGACTTTGATAGGAGTTTTGAACTGTGTGAGAATTAGATTATAAAAGGACTAAATTAAGCCTGAAGTATTAGATTTGTTTTTCATTAAGCAGACCTAGGTACACCTACTGTAATCATCCACTAATGTAAGAAAATACTTAGAGCCATTTAGAGAAGGAGTAGAATAAGGACCCCAAAAGCTAGCATGAATTAAATCATAACAAGAAGCAGAAGAAGAAACAGATGAATGAAAATGCAACCTTTTTTGTTTGGCAAGAGGACAAATAGAACAATAAGAGCTCTTATTATTATTGCAAGGAATAACATTTGGTATAAGAGATTGTGACAAAGCTAGTCTTTGTGGGGAAGGGTGACCTTACTTGCAGTGTCATTAGATAGTGTTATTTACTGCAGAAATACAAGAACTGAGACAAAAGGAAGAAAACTTGGAAAGTTTAGAAAAAAATTAGAAATAGATGTTGGTAGTGAATTAGAAGAGATGCTTTGTAGTGTATAGAGTCCTCCTTGCTTCTTACCTAACATAATCATCTTCCAAAGCTGTAAGTCCTGAATGAGATAGTAATGTGAAAGAAAAATACATCAAGAAGATGGATTTTGGGTTAGTTTACTTATAGAAATCAGATATAAGGAAAAACTAGGAATGCAAAGTACATTTTCTAAAACTAGAGTGGGAGACACCTGCATAGTTCCTATGTGTGTGACCTTAGCCATATCTCCATTAGGCAATCTAACAGAGATTTGGACTATAGAAGTGATAGAAGTAAAGAATTGAATAGAGTGAACCAAGTGGTCAGTGGCACCGCTATCAAGAATCCAATCAGTGGAAGTAATGTGAGTAGTAACAACATTTGAAGAGAAAATAGAATATTCTAAGGAAGAAGTGGACCAAATACTTGAAAACTCATGCCCTTGAAGACTAATGGAAGACTGAGTAATGATGTTGGCAACTTGGTAAGTGTCTGAAGCTACTTCTGGTGGTGCTTGATTACCAAAGTGACTATGAGAGTTCAACAGACCAAGCAATTGCTGATATTCTGTTCGAGTGGGATTTACACTTTCATCTAAGTTATCTTCAATAACAACAACAACATTGTTAGCAAAAGAACCAAGTTGTTGACCCTTGGATTTGAACTTATAACTAGGGGCCTAACCATGTAGCTTATAGTATTTATCAACCACATGACCAAAAATACCACAATGGGTCCATTAGGGCCGCCCAGATTTGCCCTTAGCAGAGCCCTTTACAGGATTGTTCTTTGTTGTCAAAGCAGCCAAAGCAGCTGGGTCAACTTGTAGCTTCTTTCTAACACCAATTTTATTTTGCTTCTCATCTTGAACCAAAAGAGAAAACACTTTGGTCAAGAAAGGAATTGGATCCATGAGAAGTATTTGTCCTCTTACTACTACATAAGTGTCATTAAGCCCCATTAAGAATGACATGGTGCAATCTTTAACTTGGTGCCCACAAGTGCAAGACTTGTAGTTAGAGTACTCATCCCAAACACTCTTGAACTTAGTGTAGTAGGCATTGATAGTTAAGTCTTCTTGAGCCAAAGAACTGACATTTTTTCTTAGCTCAAAGATTCTGGGGCCATTGCCTTGAAAGTACCTGTGTTGTAAATCAAGCCACACATCTCTAGCCGTCTTGAAGTAGATAACACTGGATTGAAGATCCTTAGTGAGTGAATTAAACAACCAAGCTAAGACCATACTATTGCATTTGCACCAAGCAGCATAATGTGAATCTGTTTCTTGAGGTTTTGGTATAGAACCATCTATGAAACCCAACTTGCTTTTTGCATCTAAAGCTACAAGAACTGGCCTACTCTAGGTGTTGTAGTTCTCTTCAATAAGGTGTTGTACCACAAGAGACAAGCTAGGGTTATCACTGTTTGGCAAGTAATAAGGACTAGAAGGTATCTCCCAAAGTTGAGGGGATTGTGTTTGTGTATTCAAAATAGAAGCACTAGTACCAGTAGACATATTCAATTCAAGAATAGTTCCACAACAACAAGAATTGAACCAACAATAGAACCAGTAATTGGAAAAGGAAAAAAAACTAGGGTTTCCTAAACAATGTATTGAATCAAGAATCTAACAAACCAGTAATTCCCAAATTTGATTGAAGATCAAAATCAATTTTCCATAAGAAATTGAATTCAGATGAAAACTAGTGTAAACAATCAAGAAGAAAGACAAATTCTACTTGATGATGAAGAACACTAGGAAAACAGAATTGAATTGGAAAATCAGAGAAGAAAAATCGAACTAGGAAATCAGTAAATACTAGCGAGGAAATCATAAATCGATTTAGGGCTCTGATACCATGTTGAAATCTTGCAATCAAGATCAAGCTCCAACAATGGAGGTTTGAGAATCACACAAAGAGAGAGAGAGAGAGAGAGAGAGAGAGATCACACAAAGAGAGAGAGAGAGAGAGATTACAAGTGAGGGTTTGTATGAATGATTCTCATATATGATAAATATCTAAGCTCTATCCTTTATATATGAGGAGTAGAGAGGTGGGAAAACAAATAGAAAATAACTAACTCCTAAGCTAACCAATACAAAGATGACAAGTGTCAAACAAATTATTAACAAACTATCTACATACAAAATGACATGCCGTTTTGCTCACTTATCCTAAACTGCTTGTAGTTTAAGCAATACTTCCTTCATCCTTCATTCAACACAGTTTAACACTTCCTAACTCAAAGTTCTGGCTTCGTCCTTGAAAACAAGTATAATACAATGTGCTTAAGGCCTCATAGCTTATACACCAACACTTATGATTTCATATCTTGAAACTCTTGTTTTGAAAATTCCATTTCGCTTCCTTCAAAATTACTAAGAAATATCTAGCCAAAAAAAAAGGCTAAGAAATAAAAATGCAAGAAAATTTGTAATTTCATATACCAATTATCTATATAAAAATATATATAGAGAAAGGAAAAATGGTCTTATTGAAGTGCTTGGGTGAGAAAAAAATATTGAGGGTCTGTTTTCCCTTGTTCCTAGGACTTTTATCATACCTTTTCTTGTTTTAATAACTCTAGAGAAAAACAAATCCATGATATTGAAGAGCTTTTTTTAATTTAGCGAGTAATTTGGACTCTGTTGGTGCTATAATTTATTGGAATTTTAATTTTGTTACTGTTGGGGTTTTTTATACAAGGGAGTTGAAAGGTGAAGACGATCATGAAAAAACGAAAAAGAAAAAGAGAATTTTAAATGGTGGTTTTTCTTTTTTGTAATTTATCTGCCCATGGCTTATCTATAAGACTATAACAGAGAAGACATACATATTGTTTGAATAGTGCTTTGAGTTTAGTCCTGACGTTTGGTGATTTTAAAATTTTAAATTAATTAGAGAATAAATGAAACTAATTCGTTATTTAAGTTTAAAGACGGCAGATTGTACTCAGATCAAATTGTAATGTGAATCAATTATTCCTCTTCTTTCCGTTTCTCTGCTCATCCTCTTTGAATTCTCTTCTCTCTTTAATTGCATTAGCATACATACTGCATATCCTGCAAATTTAGCAGTTTGTACTTTTATATATGGCGTAAATTAGGGTGTTTTTAACAATTTCTACCGCTCAATAGGTTCAGAATCACCTAATAAGAGATGGTATAAAGCAAATACTATTAACTGAATGATTCTTGTCATCAAGAAACTGAAATTTTCCTTTTGGCATCCATGTAATGCTATTTCAAGCGAAATTTGGATGATTGCTATCCTGGGGAGGGTAAATATTATAAGTTGCTTTATATTTTCTCTACATCCTAAATTTTTCATCATGATGTTTTGCTTAATAAACGCAGGAGATCGAGGGTGTTGTCCCTCCTAACCTATTAAACGCTAGAAACAATAAAGGTCAAACACCTGAAGAATTGTTTGCGGAGAGTCATAAAGGCTTGATCAAAGAGGGGGAAAAATGGATAAAGGATACAGCTACTTGTTGTGTGGTGCTAGGTGCTCTAGTTGTTACCATTATGTTTGCAGCAGTAATTACTGTTCCAGGTGGTAACGATCAAACTACAGGCTTGCCAATGTTCCTAAACAGAAAGGTGTTTATGGTCTATATAATATCTGATGCAATGTCTCTAATTTCTTCCTCAATTTCGTTGATGACATTTCTCGAGATCTTCACATCACGTTATGCTGCTGAAGATTTCCTTGCAATCTTACCTCGCAAGTTGATAAGGGGGATTATCACACTTATGTTCTCCATAGCAACGATGTTGATAGCCTTTTGTAGTGCTCTTTCGATTATTCTGCATGGAAAACCATGGATGGTCATTCTTGTCATTCTCCTTGCTAGTTTTCCAGCAACCCAATACATAAACAACCAACTTCCCATTGTTCTTGATATGATCGTTGCAACTTTTGGAACTAGAATCTTCAGCAAGAAAGTGAAGCCTTGGTCGTAAGATATTGATGGTGTGGTATGTCATTTACGTGTTCCTTTAATTATTGAAATTAAAATACTGACCAGCAAATAGTTTGTAAATTTCTTTGTTTGGAAAGACAAATGATGGACTTTTCAGCTTATGATGCATGCCGTGTGAACTTTTTCCCTTTGTAGACCTTTTTTTTTCGTTAAATCAAATAAATTATGACTCCATTTATCCATTATATATATATATATATATATATATATATATATATATATATATATATGTTTTCACTCTTTTTTATTATATATTTATTTTCCAATTGAGTTTTATTTTTTATTTTTTATAATTTAAGTTTGTCACAACATGAGAAAAATGCTAGTTACATCTATGCTTTACCCCAGAAATACTAATCAAGTTACAGCTGAGGTTACTCATAATCATATATATATATATATATATATATATATAGCCTAGTTTGACCTATAGTAAACACTTGATGTAGCGCTCAACACACAATTACACAATACCTAATTATCCAATCCATATACTTCAAGATATGATGATTTTTTCACTTGAATTCCTAACATCCTCTTCAATCCCATGTTGGGCTGCAAAGACCTTCAGGCACATGATGATACCAGGTTGGCTTTAAAACTATTTTATCACGACTCAAGGAATGAGATAGCCCAAAAGTACTAGTCTAGCTATAATTTAGGACTTTTGTAATCACCTATATTGTAGGGTTTTTTTTTTTTTTTTTGTGGAGAAGACATTGTAGTTCTAACTTAGATAATCTCATCCATAATGGACCGAATATACATCTTTACCTTTAAACGCAAATAAAACTATAATTAAGATCCAAAAGTATCAGTACCCATCCATTGATAGCATAAGAAAAGATGAAAAGATAAAGGACAAGTTATTAAATATTATATTAAGAGTATCATTTTGCGTTAGCAAAATTTCATGACAAATTTATTTGTAATTTGATGAACAATTTCGTTATAATTGTGTTGAGTGTATAAATGGGAGATGCCAGAAGTTTTTGCTCAGTGTCTAATATTGAAGATTTCGATCGAGCAAGATCAAGAATCGGTTGTGAGAGATTTGAATTCTCGATCGTGAAATAATATATTCGATCGTGCGAACTTTTGGCAGAAACTCTTGGTAAAGTATCGATTGATTCTTGATCAACCAAAACCTTGTTATGGAAATTTCAAGAATTGTGTCTGCAGCTTATTCCTATAGCCAATCAACCCCAAGCCCTGCACATATTTAAAACCTATTCTTTAATGCTAATCAGTAACAAGAGGAAGACAACCACAGAGTAAAGAAAAACTAGATCTAAAAATTCCTAGTCTTCATATATCTTTTATTGCTATACCTTTGAGCGGTTTAATTGTTCCATAAGTCTAGATCACAAAAAAGTGTTGGGCATTTGTTGAAACCATAGAGGGAATATATATATATATATATATATATATATATATATATATATAAATGACCTTGAAATAACTTAGAGATCAGTTTGGCAGTCGGCGTCTCAACTTCCGATGGAAAATCATTGTGAAGACGAAGACTTGAGGAAGCGTTTGCAGCAAGAGCTTAGAGCTTGAATACAAATCAACTTAGATGTGTTGGAGGTCTAGTACGTCTTGATTGTATCACAACCTTTTCATAGTAAATTTGACAACATTGGGCTAGGCCTCGGAGTGTTTTCCTTATTGTATTTTCACTCTGAAAAATTCCTTGTCTCGTAGGTGATTGTTCTTCTTGTTATTATTTTTCTTGTTTATCCGTATTACTTAACCTGGTAGACTTAACTTGAGAAATTGGTAAAATAGGTAATATACTGTACCAGTGTTCAAAGCATAACTTTCATAATAGTTATATACTTAGCTCGAAGATATACTTTCCAAAAACACAGAGTTAATCTAGAACACAAGTTTGGTGTTCACACCTCTGGCCCTCCTCAGTTCCAAGACCACCACCAACTCCCAAAACACCCACATCATAGACACAACACAAGCCATCAATCACTGACCCAAACCCGAAAGCAGCTCACTTAGGGTACGTTTGGTATGCTGTAATAGCTCCTGTAATGGAATAGTTATTCACGTGTAATAGCAATTCGGTCATTTGATTGCATCTTTATTACATGGATTAGTTATTACATTGGAATGACTATTCTTTAAATTGAAGAATAGCTATTCCTCTTTAAAATGGATGTAATAGCTATTCCTTAGTATATATAATAGGTTTTAAAATTAATATATTTCAAAAAAATATAAAGTTTCCTTATACATCATCTTTTACAAGCTTTCCATATGTAACAACCAAACTTATGAATAGTAATAGTTATTCCATTACAATGTCTTCTATTCCCAGTAATAAAGATTATTATTCCTAAGTAATCTACATTCAGTGTACCAAACGTACCCTTAGAAAAAGAAAAAGGGAGGGAGAAGGGAGAGAATATGAAGCCTGAAAGAGAATTTGGGTTTGGGCTGAAGCCTAAAAGCCGAAACCCAACCACTTAGCCCATTGTTTAAAGTGCATCCATCCAAGTTTCAAGCCCTGGTTCGGTACAAACACAATAGCCCTCACTAATCCTTGTCCAAACCGAACAAAAGGCTCAAGCCAAATTCTCAACTTTGTCTCCGCTTGTATTGATGAACAATATTTCCTCATTCCCGAGTATTTGGAGTAATTGAAATTGTTGGTACCATAAAAAAAATTAAAAAAAAAAAAAAAAAAACTGTAATTGTTGGTCAAAATGAAATTAATTTTTGATTGACCATAAAATAGTGGCACTTCAGGCCAAGGACGAAGCTGTTGTTGGAACAGGGGCGATGAGGATGAGGATCACCTTCAAAATTCCTATTCAGTTGCCAGTTGCCTAGCAATATAACTCTATAATTTGGGAGTAGAGAGCTTATGGGCATCATTTTAATGGTTTCAGCTTCGTGCACCCTAATGAGTATTACTGGCGTCTGAACACGTGCGTGCTCAGATGCTTTTTTTTTTTGGTTGTAAAAGTTAATCATTTGAATTCATTATAATTTGGAATTAATACATTTTTCAATCACAAAAAAAATCTAGGTGTGTGATAAGTAAATTATTTCATCCAAAATGCAGTACACTCATCACATCCTTAGATATTTCTGTGATTGAAAAATGTAGTAATTTCAAATTATAATAGATGCAAATTATTAACTTTTACAAAAAAAAAAAAAAATAGAAGTGCAATTTGAAAACCATCAAGAGAGGGATCATATTTTGTAGGCAATGTTTTATTAGGAGTTAAAAATGTATCTACTTATAATATTAAAAAAAAAAATGATAACTATTAGTTTTTTTTTTTTTTGATATTTAGTTTTTTTTTTGGATAAACATGGGGTTTTTTTTTTTTTTTTTTTTTTAAGGAAAAAAACAACAGCAACGTAGGTTGTTTAACTTATGAAAGCTCGAAAATGTGTTGAAAACACAAGAGCTTGTTTAGACCCCCAATTCAAATTACGGCTTGGTTGATTTTACACTAACTTAATACTAAGTGCGGAATAGTGTAAACGCAAGCAAACAAGCAAGAGAGCTACTCTAATCCATATTTAAAGCAACACAACAGTAAAATGAAATGAACAAGAGTAGGGAAGAGAGATGCAAACACAGATAACACCGAGCCGTGTTATCGAAGAGGAAATCGAAGAACTCGGCGAAAAACTTCTCCGCCGCCCTCCAAACAGTAATCGATCCACTAGACAATCAGTTGAGATACATGGGTAAGTAAGAGACCCTCCAAGCCTAATCTACCATCCGTACCTAAGCCCTCCAAGCTCCTACTCCAACAAGGCTTCTCGAAACTGTGTCTTGTCTAGCTCTCTGGATCCCGTAACAAGCTCCATGTTGCATCTGCCATCCTTGGCTTCTTCCAATGTTTCCCAGCAGCATCAAAACCTCACTGGACACTCTCAAAAGGTGTGGTAAGTGTTTGGGCTATTGACCTCTCAATGATATGGAAATGAAGAGGTAGGAGATGAGGAAAATCCACAAATAAAGCTGTAGAGAATTGTTGGATAAACAATTTCTAACTCTCAAGTGTTTTAGCTAGGGTTTTCTCTCAGAAGCTCTCTCTGGCATTTGTGGGTAATGTGGGTATAAATAGTGTAGGCACAGAAAGTGTGTATCAGACTGGACAGGCTAGCAGAACAGAATGTCTCGTAGGTGTCTCGCAGGAAGATCTTACCCGCGAGATACTCGCGAGACACAGCTGTCTCCATCTGGCCTGACTCTTCGCATTCCAGCATGTGCAGGGCACATGAGTTACTTCGCGGGATGCTAAGTCGCGAGATACCCGCGAAAACACTTCATTCTTCAAAAGCTTGAGTCTTCACACTCTCTCTCACTATCACACAACCCTTAAAATAAATTATCACAAAAAATACAGGGTACAAGAGATTGAATAAAAATGCAATCAAATTTGGTACGGAATAAAAGCCAACTAAATACATATTAGTAAATCACAACTTTACAACTTATTTTTCTATTAAAAAAAAACAATAAACGTATAGTTATTTTGAAGAAATGGGTTATTGGAAGAGTGTTCCTATTTTATAGGCAATATTTTAGTGCAAGTTAGACATGTATTTTTAGCAGACTATTCTTTAGTTTTGTCTCTACTTAAACTTAGGGGTGTAGGGGTATTTTGGAACAAAAAAAATCTAGTCCAAACAGGAAAAACTCTTAAATAATAGTATAGATATTAGGTGCTCTTGCAATGCCATTTGCTCCGTGTGGGTTACTCACAAACCTGTGCCATGTTACGAAACATCCACATCTTCCACTTCCCCAACTAAATGCCTCACTGTCATAACTTTTGGTGGCAAGTTGCGGATATGTATCCAAAACGGGACCTTCACAATCTTGATCTTTGTTGCTTGTTCATCAGTGATATACACTTTCAAAAGGTTTAGTTACGTTGTATTTCGAAAGATCACGAATTTCCCATCAACACTCGTTACTTTTCTTAATAAAGGAATCCAAGTAGAAATTGGTTTTTTTTTTTAACCATATTTGTTAGCCTGACTACTTTTTCTGGTTGGTATAAGCTGCTCATGAGTGTTTTCAAGCAAGGGTGGAGGCAGGGAGGGAGGAATCGCCCATGGCTCAACCAAAAAGTCCAAAGCCAATTATTTTATTAAAACTAGCCTCTAAACACACGCTCATGCGCATCTTTTGAGGCTCTTTCTTATTTGGGTTTATGTTAAAAATTTTCTTTTATCTAAATTTTTAGAATAACCCAATTTCCATACTTATTTAAAAAATGTAAACTTGAATAAATTTATTGCACCACAATAACAACAATTAAGTTAAGAAGTAATAAACTGGCTTCTTTTATTTTTTTCTAAAATAAAAAAATCAAGAATGAACCCTTTGAATACTATACTAAATAATATCTTTACTGTACGAGGCTGGGCCCCAGGCCTCACAGGCCTCAGGCCCAAGCCTCATGGCACATTATATGACCCTGTCCCCATTCTTGGACCTCTAGCCTTGACCCGAACACCTCAGGGCCCAATTTGGGCCCAAGAGCTGAAATAAGACCGCGCTAGCCTGAATACCTCAAGCAAACCCCTCCAATCATTTCTAACTTGGTCGGGAGCGTTATTGCTCGGAGATACCTTGTACTCAGCTGCCTGGTAGTGCCTTTGAGAACATCACTGCCGAGCGGGCTCTTGAAGGTGGGAATCAATTCCAATGCCACTTTCACCTTTCCCGACGAAGCATCCACTTTGAGATGATGGAATTGGACCCCCATTCGCACTAGTAAGGGGGAGTGGATAATTCTGGAGAGAACATTGAGAGAAGAGAGCAACCATTCTAAGAGAAAAAGGTAGCAACTCTGTGAGGTAAAGAGAAGGGTTTGAGGAAACAGGAGTGTACTCAGGTCTCCGAGTATAGGACCACCCATAGTAGGAAACCCAAAGCCCACAATACAAATAGATTGTGAGCCCAAAAGCCACATTTTGGGTACGCACAATTGGCGCCGTCTGTGGGAATCTCCTACGTAGCTGTGCTTCAACTGAAACTTGCGTCGGGGAAAATGTCTGAAAGACGGTCAGGGAGCTATGCTGAAAGTGATTATGGGAGATATTCTCGGGGATCTACTTAGAGAGAAAGAAGGCACAAAAGGCGTGAAGATAGGGATCGTGAGTGGGAAGAAGAGCAGTCTGGCCTTGGAGAAGGGTCGTATCAAACGCACCGAACAATATTGGGTGATTCAGGGCATAGACAATTTAATGAGAGAGACGAGGAATTTGAGCATTTGCATAGATTGGTAAGAGATTTGGAGTAGGATGCAAGAGGTAGGCGTTGGAGAAGAGACTGTGACTACCAGGAGGAGGGGTCTGTTGGCAAGGGAGGTCGCTACGGAGCCGGGTCCTATCAGTCTGGTTCCTATTGACACGGGGATCGTTAACGTTCACGGGACTATGCAGATCGGTATTCAGTTTCCCCAGAAGAGCGACGGCCATAGAATGCCACCATGGATGCTATAAGCCGAGCATTACGCAAAGCTGCTCAGTCACCATTCACAGATGACATTGAATAGGCCCCCATGTCGAGCAGATTTACGCGCCCACCATTCAACTCTTATGATGGAAAAAAGGGACCCGGTAGAGCACGTCAGCCATTATATCCAGATGATGTTTTTACACACTCACAATGATGCATTAATGTGTAAGGTATTTCCCTCGAGTCTTGGGGCCACTACTTTGAGGTGGTTCAATGGGTTAAGGAAAGGCTCAATTCACAGTTTTGCTGAGCTGATCCAAGAATTCAGTGTCCGGTTTATGACCTGTAGCCGGGTGCCGCAACCAGTAGACGCATTACTATCCGTGAAAATGAGAGTTGGGGAAACCCTTCACAGCTACACTAATCGGTATTGGGAACTTTACAATGAGATCGACAGAGGTAATGAGAAAATTGCGGCAAGTACCTTTAGGTTGGGGTTGCCCGAGGACTCAAAATTGCGGGAGTCATTAACGAGGAGGCCTCCTAAGGATATAAGGCAGCTCATGAGGCGCATTGAAAAGTATAAACGCCTAGAGGATGACCGGCTACAAAACAAAGATAAAGCCCCGGTCGTAAGTCATCCTCGGCAAAGCAGTTTTCAGTTAAGGCCCCGAAAGGATTTGAGGATTCAAGAGTCGGAAGCACAAGTGGGGGAAGTGAACGTAACGTTCAAAAAGCTAGTGCACAGGATCATGGATCGAATCAAGAACGAGCCGTACTTTCGGTGGCCAAATAAGATGGGGGGTAACCCGTCACAGAGGAACCAGAACTTGTACTGTACTTACCACAGGGATAAGGGGCATACCACCGAGCAATGCCAGGTGTTAAAAGACCATTTAGGACAGTTGGTGAAGGCAGGATATCTGAAGGAGTTTGTGGTGGATTCAGGAAATCAAGGTACCAAGCAGGGTACTCAGCAAAGGGGGAACCCCCTCCCACCCCCGTTAGGAGTGATCGAGGTCATCCATGTAGCCTCAAGGGGCACTACAGTAACTAAGAGGAGAGGGGTATTAGCGGTCGCACCGGCAGGAGAGTGCTCGGGTAAGCAACCCTCTAAGAAGAAATTGAAGTTCACTCGGGAGCCCATTGCTTTTAACAATGATGATCTAGAAGGAATGATTTAACCGCACGATGATGCTTTGGTGGTGACAGCTCGGATAAATGGTTTTATAGTAAAAAGGGTAATGATAGATCAAGGGAGTGGTGTCGATGTGATGTATCATGGCCTATTCAAGGGGCTTGGGCTAAAGAATGAAGATCTCTCAAAGTACGATACTCTCCTGGTCGGATTTGATGGTCGGGTGGTGATCCCAGAGGGGCAGATTTCGCTCCCTATGAATATGGAAGGTAAGTAAGTAGTGGTAATATTTATAGTGGTCGCTTCATTTTCTCCGTATACGGGGATCCTAGGGAAGCCGTGGATTCATGCGATGGAGGCAGTACCATCCACCCTGCGTGTGAAAGTCAAATTCCACACTAAGCAAGGCGTCGCTATAGTAAGGAGGAGCTAGCAAGTGGCTAGACAGTGCTTAGTTGCTGTAGTTAATTGGGAGAACAAACAAACGAAATAGAAGGAACCATCCAAGGAGGTCCCTTCATAGCAATTACAAGAGCCCCAAGGAGTGGGGGCTAGCTGTGCCGAGGAATTGGTCAAAGTAAGGATATTACCAGATGATGACCGGTATTTCCAAGTAGGGGCGAGTATGAGGGATGAGGACAATGTAGAGATACTGTTGTTTCTTATGCAGAATGTGGATGTGTTTGCTTGAAGCCCGTATGAGGTGCCCGGGGCGGACCCTAAGTTCATAGTTCACAAGCTTAACATGGACCTGCTGTTCCCTCCCAAGAAGCAGAAGCCGAGAAGGTTACCTAAAGAGCACGCTGAAGCTGTTAGGCAAGAGCTTATAAGGTTAAAGGAGGCCGGGGCGATAAAAGAAATTTTCTTTCCAGAATGGCTCATGAATATCGTAGTGGTAAAGAAGAAGAACGACAAATGGAAAGTTTGCATAGATTTCACTGATCTGAACCGAGCGTGCCCGAAGGACCCAATTCCCATGCCAAAGATCGATCAGCTAATGGATGCCACATATGGGCACCCAAGGATGAGTTTTTTGGACGCCTTTCTGGGTTACCATCAAATTGCCTTAGCCATTGAGGATTAGGAAAAGATGGCATTTATCTCCCCTGATGCCAACTACCACTATACCATGATGCCGTTTGAGTTAAAGAATGTCGGGGCCACCTATTAATGGATGATGACAAGAATGTTCCGAGATAACATCGGGTGGACGATTAAGGTGTACATTGATGATATTGTGGTAAAAAGCAAGCAGAAGGCACAACATATCGAAAATCTTAAGGGGGTATTCGAAGTACTTCGGCAACATAAGCTGTGCCTTAATGCGAACAAGTGTACCTTTGGAGTAGGGGCTGGCAAGTTCCTAGGGTACTTGATCACAAACCGAGGAATAGAAGTCAACCCTGACCAGATTGAAGCCGTGAAGTGCCTCAAGCCACCAAGTAATCCGAAGGAAGTCCAAGTGTTGACCGGCATGTTAGCTGCCCTTAACTGGTTCATTTCCAAGTTTGCTGATCATTGCCGTCCATTCTACCAACTCTTGAAGAAGTGGAGGGGATTCCAATGGAATGAGGAGTGTGAAAAGGCTTTTCAGGACTTGAAGGTATATTTGATCAAGCACCTACGTTAATAACCCTAGAGCCCGTGGAGAATTTATTCATGTATCTCTCAGTGTCGGAACATGCTATGAGTGCCGTGCTCTTAAGGGATCGAGGATTGCAATAACCTATGTATTATATTAGCAAGACCCTGGTTTACGCCAAGACAAGATACCTGCCCCTAGAGAAGTTGATGTTAGCACTAGTGCACGCTACGAGGAAGTTGCCATATTATTTTCAGCCTCACATCGTCTATGTGTTGACCGAATATCCTTTACAGTCACTATTGAAGAGATTTGACTTCATGGGCCGAATAGCCAAATGGGGAACTCGGCTTGATTCCTTTGATATTAGGTACAGGCCAAGGAGCTCGGTGAAAGGCCAAGTTCTTGCTGATTTTGTTGCAGAGTTTTCCCAGAGGAAAGAGATGGAGGTAATTTGTCATGTGGACTGTCAACCATGGAAGGTATTTGTGGATGGCGCTTCTAGTGCAATGGGGGGTTGGGGCCAGGATTCTTATCATCACTCCAAAAGGAATAAGGTTGGAACATTCTTTCAGGTTGGGATTTAGGCCTCCAACAACGAAGCTAAGTATGAAGCCTTACTTGTTGGATTGAGAGCTATTTTGGATATGGGTGCACAGGAAGTTAAGGTTTACTTGGATTTCCGGTTGGTGGTTAGCCAGGTGCAGGACAGTTTTGAAGCCCAAGATTTCCGAATGAAGGAATAATTATGAGTGGTAAGGCAGGTTATGAGTTAGTTTCTTAAGGCAAAGGTGGTCCAAGTGGCCCCGGGGGCAAAATAGACACGCAGACTTTCTGGCCACATTGGCATCGTCAATGACTGAGGAGGTACCTCGGATAATCAAGGTGGAGCTCGTAGCGAAATCGAGTATTAATGCCACGGTAGGTGTCTCGGTGGTAACGGTGTTCGAGCCATGTTGGATGGACCCAATCGTTGACTTTTTAGCCGAGGACTGAATGCCAGATGATGAAAAGGAGGCTAGCAAGGTACATCGGGTGTCCACTTGGTATTGGTTATCGGTAGACCGCAAGCTGTACCGAAGGTCTTTTAGGGGACCATATCTTTTATGCTTGCGCCCCGAGAAAGTTAATGAGCTCTTTGTCGAACTACATGAGGGAGTGTCCGGCAGTCATGTAGGAGGACGCTCATTGGCACACCGAGCGATGACCCAGGGGTTCTGGTGGCCACAAATGCAGAAGGATGTTGCCAAATACTTGTGGAAGTGTGAACAGTGCCAAAAGCACGCCCCATTAATCCACCAGCTGGTAGCTTGTCTAAACTCGGTCAACAGCCCCTAGCCCTTTGCATAGTGGGGGCTGGACATTCTCGGCCCGTTTCCCTGAGCCATGGGCAATCGGAGGTTTGTTATAGTAGTTGTGGATTATTTCACCAAATGGGTGGAGGCTAAGGCATTGGCTAGTATTCAGGATATAGATGCTAAAAAGTTTGTGTAGAGAAATATAGTTACAAGATTTGGGGTGCCGGACTCCCTCATATCTAATAATGGGTTGCAATTAGATAGTAAAGCCTTTCGCGAGTTTTGCAGTGATCTCGACATCAAAAACAAGTATTCCACCCTGGCATATCCTCAGAGTAATGGCCAAGCTGAAGCTGTCAATAAAGTAATTGTGAATGGATTGAAGAAAAGATTAGATAGCACAAAGGGTAGGTGGGCCGAGGAGCTACCTAACGTTCTGTGGGTGTACCAAACAACCCCTAGGAGGTCTATGGGAAAGACTCCCTTCTCCCTAACGTACGAGGTAGAGGCCGTCATACCAGCCGAGGTAAACCTATGTAGTGCACAGGTTGCAGAATTCGCCCCCGCCCAGAATGACAAATTAATGATAAAACATTTGGATTTGCTAGAGGGATATCGGGAGTTGGGAATTATACGGCTAGCCGAGTATCAGCAGAAACTTGCCCAGCGCTACAATCAGGATGTGAAGACAAGGGAATTCAGCACCAGGGACTTAGTATTGTGGAAAGTAGTAGGGAATATGCGAGACACTAATGCGGGGAAGTTAGCCCCAACCTAGGAAGCACCTTATAGAGTTACCGCCATTGCTAGTGCGGGATCGTACTATCTGGAGGATTTAGATGAAAGACTGCTTCCCCGGCCATGGAATGTTCATAATTTAAAAAAGTTTTATCATTAAGCTGTTGGTGCACATGAATAGGGGTTCGGTGTAATGTTGAGTAATACAAGGGTGATGTTTATTCATACTGATATGCTCACACTCGTGGTTTCATTACTGTTAACTTGCTAACCTTGGCTTACAAACTCAAAGAAAGTCTAATCATAGATTATTTCAAGGACAAATCGGTTCGATTTTCATCACCGGACAGGTGGAAACCTTGCATTAATCCAAGGACAGAAACCTGTCCCCAGTTCAATTTTCATCATCGGACAGGTGGAATCCTAATTTCAAAAGTTACTCCAAGGAAAGAAACCTATCCCCAGTTTGATTTTCATCACCGAACAGGTGGAATCCTAATTTCAAAGTTACTCCAAGGACAGAAGCCTGTTTCTGGTTCAATCTTCATCACTGAGCAGGTGGAAACCTAATCTTAAATTTTATCTAAGGACAGAAATCCGTTCCCGATTCAATCTTCATCACCAGGCATGAGGAAACTTAAGTCTCAAATTTTATCTAAGGACAGAAACACGTTCCCAGTTCAATCTTCATCACCAGGTAGGTGGAAACTTAAATCTCAAATTTCATCTAAGGATAGAAACCAGTTTCCGGTTAGACTTCACCACCGGACGGACGGAAACCTTATATTAAGTTATTCCAATAATAGAAACAAACTTTCCAGCTCTATTCTAGTCATTGAGCACACAGAGATTACGTCAAATTATTCAGGGGGCTGAAACTGGTCTCTCGGATTCAACCTAAATCACGAGGAAGGTGACTACCCTACATTTTCCTAGAAAAGTCAACATATGTCAAATTTTGTTCTTATCGCCGAGGAGCCAATTCTTTCTAAATATAGGTGCTCTTCCAGACTGATCCCGGTCACCATACATGCCCAAATATAACCTATCCTTTTGAAGATAAATGAGAAAATAGTTTCAATCACCATTCAGAGGTAAACCGTGATTAGACTACCCGATCATTAGGAGTATATATAAAAGAGAGAGAGAGAGAGAGAGAGAGAGAGAGAGGAAAATGAAAGAACATGACAGAAAGAATAACTTAGTAGCAAACATTCATAAATATGATTAAAACAAATGTTCGGTCGCCATACCCTAATCAAATAAAGCAAACGAATAAAAATTAAACCAATGTTTTGTCACCATATCCCGGTGACTGTAGGAAAATAAAACTTAGGAAAATAAGAGTCAGATCATTGTTTTGTCACCACAACCCCGTGAGTCTAGGCAAACTGAACAAGTAAAAGAGAAAAATAAAGATGAATAAGAAATAAAAGCAAGCTAAAACGTAAGTATCAAACGGAAGGATCGGTAGGCGAGAGACGGGTTACATCATCGGCTTACTCCTCTGGGACATCCTCGGTTGGTGGTTGCTGGACTTGTGCGTCTTCGGCAGCATCAAGGTTGCTAGTGACCTCGAGATTGACAGTCTTTGCATGGGTGTGAATCGCTCGCACCAGCTCCTTTATGCTGGGGGTATCTTCCTCGTCGGCAGCATCAGCTTGACTCTGAACTAGGGGAGGAGGAGTCGGGTATGGGATTTGCTCAAGGTTCCTCAGCAGGGAATCCTCGGGCACTCCCATTGCTTGAAGGGCTACCAACCACCCCTCCCCGAACCCATGAAACCGAGCTTGGTGGACAATGGGCTCCACGAAGTTCTTAGCATCCGCGAAGCCCTCGTTGTACCACTTATTCTCGTAGGCTTCAATGGTTGCCTTCAAGTTAGCTATCTGATCAGCTTGGGCTAGATTTAGGCTAGCTTCCTCCGCCAATTTAAGCTCTACCCCCCCAGCTTGTCCTTCACCTCAGCCAATTTCCTCTCCGCCACCAACCGGGCTTTCTCCGAAGACTGAGCCTTCTTCTCTTTGGCCTCAGCAACTTTTCCCTTCTCCTTTGCAGTGGCAGCAGCGACGTCCTTCAAGGCCTTCTCCCATTCAGCATCCTCAGCAAGCTCCTTCAACCTCTTGTCGAGGATGCGGGTCAGTTGCGCGGCCCGATATTGCAATAGTGGTCAGTATGAAGGTAAAAGGAATACGCGCGCATTAAAATAAATGTGAAAGTGAGAGATAGAAAATTACCGCTATAGTGTGCCACTGTAACTGCCTTGCCAATGATTCCATGGTCCCATCTGAGAAAAACTGAACATCTTCAGGCAGTAGGATGCCGTGCACCAAGCTCTGGGCCACCCTCCCCTTTTGGCCTTGGGCCTAGGTCCTTATGCTAGCGAACGTTGGCAGAGGCCCGTCGCCGAACATAAAAATGGGCTACCAATTGACCTCGACCGAGTGGAAGATGCCACATCAATGCCAACCTGGGCAGTTGGCCAGGAATCACCTGCCGGCTCCAGGGTCACAATCCCGCCCGATGCCTGGGGTGGGGTCTTAGAAGGGGCATTGCTTGGAACCTTGGGTAGTTGATTGTCGACACGCTACTTCTTTTTGGCGTAGCTAGTAGAGGGGGGAGGAGGAGTACGGTCCTTACCTTGAGGCTGTTGAGGTTGAGCCCCAGGGTGAGTGCCAGGCAGGAACCGGTCAACTGTCATTTTTCTCCTTGTCACCATCTCGGCGTCTTGACTGGCCTCGGCTGCTTCTGGTTCAGCTAGTCGGGCTGGAGCTTCCAGCTCTTCAACAGGTATGTGGACCTTACGGCTTTGAGACACACGTTCAGCCGATTTGTCTCTCACTGATGCAAGATCCTCCGCTGTAATATATCTAGGGCTGAGGTCCTGAGCTTCACCGACCATTAAAGAGGGCGGGAGAAAATTGGTGTGCCAGATGTCAATGTATGATAGAAGCGGGTTGTCCACCAACAAAGCCTAACTGAATAATTGCTAGGTAGAGTATACGGGGTCGCAGCCGAGTATTAGGTGGGATGCCCAAAGCTGTCCGTTTGTGTGCACAAAGATCTCTGACCTAAGTACAAAATTGAGATCTCTCACGTGCACAACTCTAAGATTTGGTTTAAATCTTCTTCCTTCTACAAAAAAGTTAATAAAAGGACTAGTTAGTACATACGTGAGTAAACCGAACAAAAGTGTCAAACTTAAAACAAGTAAAAGTACTCGGTACCAACCAACATCACGAGGTTAAAGAAGGCAGGGGAGTTCATCGGCAAGCCAATTGCCGTTCACCAGGACGAATTCTCCCGTCGAGTTTCTGTTGGAATCGAGAAGGCATGATATAAGCCGTACTCGCATATCCCTAGTCTTTAAATAGTAATCGGACTTGATGTTACCAAACAAACTATAGATGAAGTTGATGTCATGGTGGTTTAGTTGTAGCCCAAATATTTGGTTTAATCTACTGACACAACTCACCACTCAGTAAAAATTAGGGGGGAGTTGGTCGGGACACAGGCCATAAAACCCAAGGGTGCCTATAATGAGGGGGTCTATGGGAAACCTAACCCCACCCTCTAGAATAGCCATTAAAGGGGAAAAAGCTACATTTGAACCAATGTGCCTTTGGAACACCATAGGCTGCTCTAAAATCAGCCAAAGGCGCTCCAGGAGCAAGAAGGTAAGAATCACCCATTTTTAAACTATAAGAGTGAAGGAAAATTGAAAGGAAAGGGAAGAGTAAAGAGGACTTACTGTAGGCTCTCAAAAATGATGATCTGGGCTGGAGAGTTTACGCACAGGAAAACTACGCTTAAGGAATGTGCTTGGCAGAGAGAAAACTAGAGAAGAGAGGATATAAAAAGTGGTGTGGGAAGTCAGAAGGAGGTATTTATAGGGATAAAAGAATTTAATGAGAAAGAGGCGGGAAAACCCTTTTGATCCCTTTAGGTAACCCCCATTGGCAGGTTATAATTACTTATGAACGTAACAGCCTAGCATAGCGCTCCATTTAAGAAGGCATTGATGGACATCCGGTTCACTTAACAACCGACGATTAAGATTCTCGAGGGAACACTACCGCCGCTAGATTATCCTTGATTTGTTCTCGGTAGTTGGGCACGAATCAAGGGGGGCTATTGTACGAGGCTAGGCCCTAGGCCTCGGGCCTAAGCCTCACAACACATTATATGACCCTGTCCATTCTTGGACCTCTAGCCTCAACCTGGACACCTCAAGGCCTAATTTGGGGCCAAGAGTTGAAATAAGATCGCACTAGCCTGAATACCTCAAGCAAACCCCTCCGATCATTTCTAACCTGGTCGTAAGCATTATTGCTCAAAGACACCCTGTACTCGGCTGCCCGATAGTGCCTTTGAGAACATCACTGCCAAGCAGGCTCCTGAAGGTGGGAATCAATTCCAATGCCACTTCCACCTTTCCCGACGGAGCATCCATTTTGAGATGATGGAATGGGACCCCCATTCGCACTAGTAAGGAGGAGTAATCATAGCATCTCCACTTATCCTAGCCTATAAATAAAAGAAGAGAATGAGGAAAGGGGGGTGGATAATTCTGGAGAGAACATTAAGAAAAGAGAGCAACCATTCTAAGAGAAAAAGGTAGCGACACTGTGAGGTAAAGAGAAGGGTTTGAGGAAACAAGAGTGTACTCAGGTCTCCGAGTATAGGACCACCCATAGTAGGAAACCCAACGATTAGAGCATTTGTAGCAGAAGAGCTAAATAGCTATAATGCTATTTTAGCTCCACCAAAATACCAAAAAGGGCCATGTAGCAGTGGAGGCATAGGTATAATTTTTAGCTGAACTACTACAGTGCACATCTATCTATAGATGTGCACTGTAGCAGACATCTAAAAAAAAAATTAATTTTTTATTCGCCCCCTAATTAAAATAATACTGCTTTGTTTATTTTTTTTCATTTCTTTTATTCTCATCTCACCGTCCTCTCTCTCAGTGTCACTCTCAAGCTCCCATCTGAAATTTCTCTCGAGCTCTCATCTCTCACAAGCTCTCACCTCTCTGAAACTCTCAAGCTCACTCTCACCATCTCACTTGAAACTCACCATCTCTCAAGCTCAAGCTCTCAGACCGACGCCGTCCCAGCCGATGCTCGACCCACCGCTGTCCAAGCTGCCGATCGCCTCAGACCCACCAGCTGACCCAAGCCCCAAGCCGCCGCTGGGTTTCATCGTCAATCATCGATCCAAGCTCTGGGTTTCATCGTCGAAGCCGCCGCCGCCTTCCTCGTCGTGGGTTTCATGGGGTTTTCCGTCAATCCAAGCTTTTGGGGTTTTCCGTCAATCCGTTGTGGTTGTTGCTGTGGCTGAGGAAAAAGATTGGAGATTTGGGTTTTTTTTTTTTTTTTTTTTTTTTTTTCCCTGCTGTGGACTGGTGGTGGTGGTGGTGGTGTTGGTGGTGGTTATGGCTGTGGCTGATGGTAGAGGTGGTTGTGGTTGGTGCTGTGGGTTTTTTTGGTATTGGGATATATTATTTTATTGTAGCTGTTTATAATATTTTATTGTGATGTTTATATTATTTTATTGTGTTGAAAGCTAAAATAGATCCACTACTGCAGTATGTGTGTAGATAAAATATATAAAGTAACTTTTATTGGTGCTAAATAGCTAAAATTATAGATCCACAGCTGTGGATGCTCTTACAATACAAATAGATTATGAGCCCAAAAGCCACATTTTGGGTACGCACATTTACAAAGCATTTTCAAGAGTTAGATAAATATAAAAAATGACCATCAATAGTATTCAACTTTGATATGAAATTTAATATGCATCTAATTATGTTTATTTTAAAAATATTCATGCATGTGCCTGTGCAGTAGCGAAGCTAGGAATTTTTTTCTAGAGGAAGCCAAACTTTGAGGAAAACTCAACAAATATTTCATCTTATTGATTAATAAAATATACTCATATCAGTCGTCATAATCTAGAATCATAATTTAAGGAAGTAATTTAGGATCTAGTATAAACAATAAAGTGTAAATCACTATTTAGCGTCTATTTGGAAACAGTTTATTTAGCTGAAATTAAAAACTTTTTGCTAAAAGTACTGTAGATAAAGGTAACTATTAGTTGAAATAGTACAGTGGGACCCATGAATAGTTGCAAAAATAAGTTGAAAAAAATAATTAATGTCAAACACCTTATTTTTGCTACTATTCATGGGTCCCACTGTACTTTTTGATACTATTTATAGGTCCTACTGTACTATTTCAACTAATTTTTACCTTTATCTACAGTACTTTCAACAAAAAAATTTTAGTTTAAAAATAAAAAGCGCATCTCAAACAAACCCTTAGATTGATGAGATTAAACCAAACAATTAAGCAGTTGTTTTTCTTTATCTCAAAACAAAGTTATATATATATATATATATATATATATATATATATATATATATATATATATATATATATTGTCTATTTGAGAACAATTTATTTAGTTGAAACTGAAAACTTTTTACTGAAAATATTGTAAATAAAGTTAAAAGGTAGCTAAAATAGTATAGAGAGACCCATGAATAGTACCAAAAAGTACAATAGGACTCATGAATAGTAGCAAAAATAAGTTAAATAGTAAAAAGAACCTGGCTTTTTAAGCCAATGCTAAATGCAGACACATAGTGTCAGTTTGGGAACAGCTTATTTAGCTGAAACTGAAAATTTTTTACTGAAAATACTGTAGATAAAGCGAAAAAGTAGCTAAAATAGTATAGTGAGACCCATGAATAGTACCAAAAAGTGCAATGAGACTGATGAATAGTAGCAAAAATAAATTGAATAGTAAAAACGCTGAAAATTTCAGCCATACCAAACGCACACATAGGTTGCGTTTGGGATTAGTGTTTAAAGTCAGCTTATTTACTATTTAACTTATTTTTACTACTATTCAGTTTATATTTGCTACTATTTATGGGTCTTACTACACTTTTTGGTACTATTCATGGGTTCCACTGTACTATTTCAGCTAGCTTTTACTTTTATCTATAGTACTTTAAACAAAAAAAATTTCAATTTCGGCTAAATAAACCGTTCCTAAACGGACACAAAGAGTAAACATATGTATCTTCTTGTCTGAGAATGCTAGTATCTTCCATAAATAAAAAATAAATTAAAAAGGTAGTATATTTATAAAAATATACAAAAATACGTTAAAAAAAAATGAACAGCCACAAGTTAATTTTTTTGCCCAGAACTTAGAAAGATAGCCACAAGTTAGCAAGGTTAAAAAGTTCAATGAACTACAACTATACAGCACACAAGTTAAACTAGTAAAAGTCCAAACTATACTTTTTGCTTAAACACAAACTGCAATTTGTTCTTTTAAAATAATTTATTTAGCAATAATCGGCTGAACAGAGAGGGAGAGAGTGATAGAGAGATACTAGACACCACGTTGGACCATCTAGTGTGGGGGACAACACCGAACCCTTGGTGGAAATTCCTCATAAACATGCCACTAATCTCGAAAGTAGAAGTGGAGGAGTCGAACAAGCTAAAAAGGCCACTAGTGATGCCTCACATGGACGAATCGGGTTGGTTGGTTCAGGAGAGAAAGGTAATCGACTTCAAAGGGTCAACATCAGCCCATTTGGGGAATTTTCCTACAATGAAACTATTCCAATTTCTCAAACCAGTCAAGAAATGCGATCTCCTGATTTGCTACATAGAGGAAGTTTAGGGGATATTGAACTACTTGACAATGTGGAAACTAGATTGGGCAACATCCAAGGATTTGCTTTGGAGGATGGGATGAAGCATGATAGCAACATCAATGATAGGGACTAATCCGATGGAACTCCCAAACAACCATTGCTCCCAAATGAATGTTCTTTTGTGGAACTGTAGAGATGCACTAAATTTGGACTTCAAAAGGAGAGTAATTGAAATGGTTGTGAATCACTTCCCTTTCATCATGATCATAACTGAAACCAAGCTTGGAGGCGACAGGGCAACAAGGATTTGTGAGGATCTCCCTTTTGATGGGTTCTTTGCAACAGACACCATTGGATACACAAGAGGGCTTTGGCTACTATGGAAGAAAGAGGAAGCAGATGTTTTTGTGCTGTCCTCTATGGAATAGGAGATTCATGCCACTGTTAAGGTACGTGATTCTGACCTTTCTTGGCTTATCTCTCCTATTTATGCTAGTCCAAGAGTAGCGGAAAGGAAAATACTATGGGCAAACTCACCCAAGTTTCTTAGTTGCACAATATTCCTTGGTTATTGTTAGGAGACTTCAATGAAGTGCTTAGTAGTGAAGATAAATTGGGGGGTAGGAATATTAATCTTAGTAAAGCCTTAGATTTTAAGGAGTGCCTAGAGTCTTGCAACCTCCTGGATTTAGGTTTCTCAGGGCCTAAATTTACTTGGTCTAATCTTAGACAAGTATCAGACTTAATTCTAGAACGTATCGATAAGTGTTTTGCTAATCCATCATGGAGGCTTTTATACATTGAGGCTTCTGTTACCTATCTCCCCAGGGTTTTTTCCGATCATTGCCTCGTCCTTTTAGAACTCTCTAAGCCCCCCCTACCTCCCAGAACAGGGCTTTCCGTTTCTACACTATGTGGCTGCATCACCCTGATTTTCCTGAGGTGGTTAAACGAGCCTGGGAGCATGAATCAATCCTACCTTCTACCTTCAACTGTTCATAGAAAGAGTATATCATTGGAATAGGACAGTTTTTGGCAATTTGTTTGCAAGGAAGAGAAGGACACTAGCTAGGCTCAATGGGGCCCAAAAATCCCTTTCAAATAGGCCAAACCAATTCCTGGTCCAATTAGAACAAGACCTGATCAAAGAATATTCTGATATCAGGCTCCAGGAGGAAGAATATTGGGCCCTCAAATCTCGCATTAACTGGGCTGCCTATAGGGGCCATAACACGTCTTTCTTTCATGCATCCACACTGGTTAGAAGGCATAGGAACAGGATCAAGAGCATTAAAAATTCCCAAGGCAATTGGGTGATTGAGGAAGAGGAAGTGAAGAATATAATTTTATCAGGTTACAAAGATCTCTTCGAGACGAACCTTCTCTTCTCCACCCATTGTTCCGACATTGAGAAATTCTCTTGTTGTTTCCTCTCTGAAGGTGATATGGACTCTCTTTATGCACCAGTTATGGAGGAGGAAATAAAAAATGGGATTTGGGCTTTGAAGCCATTTAAAGCACCAGGGGTTGATGGGCTTCACGCGGGATTTTTTCAATACTTCTGGGCCTATGTTAAAAGCTTCAGTATGCCAAGAGGTATGTAGTATTTTTGAAGCTAATGCAGTGCCGTAATATTTGAATGAAACATTGATCTCCCTAATTCCAAAAAGCCAGAGCCCTGAGAGCCTCAATAATTATAGGCTCATCAGCCTATGCAACTCAATCTACAAAGTGGTTAACAAGATCATAGTAGGCCGAATCAAACCATTCCTTGACAAACTTATTTCCCCAGTCCAAGCTACTTTTATTTCGGGGAGGAAAGGACTAGATAATATCATCATTGCACAGGAGTTGATTCACTCCTTGGATAATAAAAAAGGGAAAGGTGGTTTCAAGGCAATCAAAGTGGATCTTGCTAAAGCATATGATTGTCTCGAATGGAGCTTCATCCATAAAGTCCTCAAAGCTTTCCACTTTCCCCAAACGCTAATTGACTTGATCATGACTTGTGTGTCCACTACAAGCATATCTATTCTCTTCAATGGAAGCAAATTGGACTCCTTCAAGCCTTCGAGAGGAATCAAGCAAGGGGATACCCTATCCCCATACCTATTCATTCTTTGCATAGAATATCTTGGGTCCCTCATTGAGAAGGAATGCATTGCCAAAAGGTGGATTCCGATGAAAGCATCTAGAGATAATGTTGAGATCTCACATTTATTCTTTGCGGATGATTTAATGTTGTTTGCAAAGGTGAGCGAGAAAGGGAGTGAAGCCATCAAAGATGTACTAGACACATTTTGTGAAGAATCTAGGTAGAAGGTTAGCTATGAGAAATCTTGTATCTATTTCCCACCAAACGTCCCATCCATTCTCAAGGACAAAGTCTGTGAAAATCTGGGGATTCATGCAACCACCAACCTTGGGAAATATTTAGGATTTCCATTGAGGCACAAAAGGGACAACTAGGAGGCAGTTTAATTTTGTTGCGGAACGAGTGATCTCCAAACTAGCTGGCTGGAAGACCAAGTTTTTATCCTTTGCAAGCAGAACTATCTTAGTTAAATCAGTTATGGCGGCTATTCCAAACTATGTGATGCAAGGGGAAACTCTCCCTACACACCCATGTGAGAAGCTTGATAAAATCAACAGGGATTTTCTTTGGGGGTCCTCACCGGATAAAAGGAAGTTACATCTGGTGGGATGGAACAAGATCATTAAATCTATGGAGAAGGGAGGTTTGGGTATACAAGTGACAAGGGAAAAAAATACAACTCTGCTAGCAAAGGTTAATTGGAGACTATATCTAGAAAAAGATTCTTTATAGGTAAAGGTCATATTAAAGAAATATTGTTCCTAATCAAGAAGAAACTCCAAGAACCCAGATAAACTTTCATGCTCTCCTTGTTGGTCCGTTGTGAAAAAAGGCTTCCCCATCTTCGAGAAAGGAGTGTGTTGGAGTGTAGGAAGGAATTCAAGACTCAGTTTCTGGGGGGAGAACTAGGTAAAGGGAAATTCCTTAAGAAGTATGGTTGAAGGCCCTCTCACCCCAACAGAAGCTAATCTGGCTATAACTGATATTTTCCAAGAAGGGAATTGGAATTGGGATTCTATATCCTCTGACTTGCCAAGTGAGATTAAGGACAAGGTCTGTGCCATGCCTATGCAAATTTATGGTGAGAAGAAGGATTCATTGTTGTGGAAGTCCTCCCATGATGGAGAGTTCGACATGGCTTGAGCTTATGCCTTAAACTTTCCCACAGAAAACAATCCTCAAGTTTTTATGGGAAACTAGGTTTGGACATATGGCCAAAAATCAGCTCCTTTCTTTGGTTGTATCATCATAATAGTGTCCCAGTGAGGCAAGTGGTTGCTGCTAGAGGTATCAATTGCGATCCTATCTACCCTTTGTGCAAGAGTCAAGAGGAAACAACTCTGCACTTACTAAGAGACTGCCCTTTGCTTCCACCTTTTGGAGAGCTATCAAAACCCCACATACCCTATCCAGATTAAGCCATTTGGACCTTCCCGAGTGGCTAAAGAAGAACTGCTTGTGCAGCAATCATCTGCAAGCCAATGGGCTTCCTTGGAGCACACAATTCATTTTTGCTATTTGGGGACTTTGGAAACACAGAAACAGAGTGGTCTTAGAAAACACCCTACTTGCCTTCACAAAACTTGCATTCAACAAGCTATGGAGTATTATTTTGTGTTGGGAAATTGCACATTCCTAGGCAATACTCAGCTAACCCAGTGTGCTAGCACAAACCGGAGGAGGGATGGTTTAAACTAAACTCTAAAGGAGCTTCCTTAGGGAACTCAGGGAAGGCAGGAGCGGGTGGTTTGATTCACAATAGCAACATCAACTGGGTGAAAGGATATAGGAGAAAAATTGGAGTGGCAACTAGTATTATAGCTGAATTTTGGGCACTAAGAGATGATCTCCTTTTGGCTGCCCAATTTGGAATCACCCACCTTATTTTGGAACTTGATGCTAAAGTTATTGTTCAGCTTGTTCTCTCCAATAATAACTCTAACAGAGCGTATTCTCCCCTCCGAAATGACTATAGGTTCCTCCTCAATCAGTTCCAGCACTTCAAGGTTAACCACGTGTACCGAGAAGCCAACAGAGCTGTGGACAAGCTTGCCAAGGAAGGCTATTCCTGAACTTTTGATTTTGTTATTTTAGACTATCCCAATTCTGATGATTTATGTAATATTTTGAGCTCAGATGCTTCGGGATTGTACACCTTAAGGTGTTCTGCCATAACTCTGTCTGGTTTAAATAGTTAATGTTATGTTTTTCCCACTTTTAATAATAATAATTAAAAAAAAAAAGAAAAAAAAAGAAAAAAAGAGAGAGATACTAGACACTAGTGGTTGCTGCCTTGGACTGAGGCAGAAACACGAAGAGGCGCGACTGGCAGCATGCAAGGCGCAGATGTAAAGAACACATAGTAACGATATATATATATATATATATATATATATATATATATATATATATATATTTTAATATGTTGATCTCTGGTGAATCAGTCTATCAGAATGTGTTGAAATAGAATTTGGTGTTTGTCAGTATTTGGAGGGCCACGGGCTGAAAGGGCCATTTGATGGTTTTTCTTTTTTTTTTTGGTACCAATTTAATTTGCTTTTGGCTTTTGTAATTTTTTTCTTTTTTTCTTTTTGAGTTTTTTTCTACATTACTTCAAACATTTGAGGTGCCAATTATAAATGTTAATGTTCTAAGTTTTACACAGAGAGAGAGAGAGAGAGAGAGAGAGAGAGAGAGAGAGAGAGAGAGAGAGAGAGAGAGAGAGAGAGAGAGAGAGAGAGAGAGAGAGAATGAAATTTCCTTTTAATTTGTATAATTTTTAGTATTTTAAAGCCTCTTTTAGTGGCTCTAAAGGAAAATTTTCAAAAGCCAGGGGCCATGGCTCCCCTTGGCTACGCCCATTTGCATGTGGATCCATGTTAGTATTATTAATTTGTTGTGCCGTATATCCTTGATGCGATGGTCACTTCATAAATATAAGTGGTTATGGGGTGTGAGGGGTCTAAAGTCTGGAGTTCAAGTAGCTAGGAAAATTATTGAAGATTTAGATATATTTATTGTGTTATATATACCTAAATGAACATCGGAAGACCTGTATCAATTTCTGTTGAAATGAACAAACTCGAATAATCGAATGGTCTCTAGGAATTGATAATTTCGGTCTTAGTTGCTTTTGGCTTGGCTAAGTATGAGAAATTATACAATCCTCTAGTGGACCATGTCACTTGTCCACCATTCCACTAAAAGACTTCCACTTATTTAAAATTGCTGAGTTAGTAATCAGTTTTTGTTTAAAATTTTTTCTAACTGAGCAATTTTAAACAGGTGTGAGTCTTTTAGTAGAATGGTGGATCACGTAACTTGTCCACCATGTGGACCTTATAATTTCTCCTGGGGTATACCTGGCTTTACTGCAATATAGTCTAGGAATAAGCCAAATTGAAATATAATTTTTTTTCATACTTTTAACTTATTCCAGGGTGTATCGAAGATTGAATTATTTAATTTTGTGCGTTGATCAAAAGAAAATTGCTCAGGCGAGACATAAATTAATAGTTTTACCAATTTTTATTTGAGATTCGTTGGCCTTTTCTGCTTTAAGGTATACACATTCAATCAGCTAGAGCCACCAGTGAATTTCGGTTGAACATTCAAAAACTAGCAGAAGACCAAAGTGGCGACGAACAAAAAATTATTGGATCAGGTATGTCTGTCCAAAATTCATTTCCTTAACATTTTGCTTGTGACTGATGTCAAATTGTAAATATTTTGGTCAATTTCATCATTTTCCTTGCAATTACTACTGTGGGAACCGACCCAGAATAACAAGTGGGCTGGGCCTTGGGCCCGTCCGAGGACCATTCCTTCCGAGGAGACGTCGCGGCCCAGAATCCCTGCCCAAGCCAACTGGGGCCAAGAAAACACGTCCGAGGAGTAATTCCTCCTCGGACATTCCAAAGTCCAGATCAATGATGCATCCCGGTTACTGTAGCCCTCACCCCAAGCATGTAAAAAGAAAGAGGATTCAAATATTCCATCAAAGGCTATCACCACCACATTAAATGCACCACAGCTACTCTCCTGGCCACATTAATGGGGAGAAGACCCCTGAACAGTGCCACCTTGGTCACTGCAACTCACAAGGAACTGGTAAGGGCGTCTGATGGGACAGGTGCTCAAATGGGGGTTTGGATGATCAACAAGTGTAAGGCCCAGATGATAAAAGAGAGCCTATATAATATGTAGGAGGCCCCCAAAGAGAGGGGGGCAAGAATTCATTGTACGAATGCATGACCATGAATAAAACTTCCAGTTCCCCATCCATTTTCTTGATTCACGTTTCTATATCCATTAAGGACATGTAACGAACCGTCTGAGCCAATCGAAACCAAGTTCTTCAGCCCACACTTTACAAAATTCATTGTGTGGGACTCATTAAGCCAGGGCTTGACAGTTCAGGACCGGGTTAACCAAAATCGTGTCCCTACAACTACTTTTAGGGTGTGTTTGTTTGGAGATGAAATAGGGTGGATAGAAAACTTTGAAAAGAAAATATAAAAGAAAATAGGTTTGTGTGTTGTTTGGTTGAAGGGGTGAAAGAAAAATTTTATGTGGGGCCCAAGCATTTTCTACCCGGGCCCACACAAAACTTTTCTCTCCAGAGAAAAGAGGTGAGAAATGCTGAGGACTGTTGTGCTGTGTAACAAAAATACCCTTGACTTTTTTGCCTTGTCCTCATTCTATTCCATGTTTTGCTGCCCAGTTATTTTTGTTGTCTTATTGTTGAACTTATATTTGCTGCCCACGTTTTGTTGCCCAGTTATTTTTGTTGCCTAGATTTGATTTATAAGTTTTGCTGCCCATGTTCCACGTTTTTCTTCTCAGCAAATTTTTTATTTTAATTTTTAATTTTTTGAGAATGCCTTCCCAACAAAGTTAACGAATAATACAATTTTTTGCACATAAATTTTATATTATATATAATAATAAAAATAATAATATAAATTTATATGTGTTTTGTGTTAATTTTTATATTATTTAATGAGTGTAAATAAATCTATTTCTTATATATTATGTAACAAGGACATAATAGTCAATTTATTTAAACTACATTTTCTATCCTCCTACTTTTCTCCTCAACCAAACAAAAGACTTTTCCACCCACCCACTTTTTCACCCCTCCAACCAAACACACATGAGGGAAAACCAAATCTCTTCTATTCTCCCACTTTTCCATCCTCTTACTAATTTTCTATCCTCCCACTTTTCCATTCCTCCAACCAAACAGACCCTTAATATAAAATCATGATTATTGCCTTCCATAATAGAAAAACCGTAATCAATATACTTGAAAGTAAGTCAGGATATAAATTCTTGAAGAATGAATATGATGAGGCAAGCCAAGACAGGTATAGTCCTCAAGGCTCAAGCTTTTGGAAAGGTGTTTGGTCTCTCCGAGTTCCAAACAAAGTGAAGAATTTTATGTGGAGAGCGTGTAAGAACTCGATTCCCACTAAGCTAAATCTATTAAGGCGAGCTATCTCCGCTGATCCCCAGTGTGATCGTTGTAAGAGTGAGGCAGAATCACCATTGCATGCTCTATGGCTTTGTAATGAGCTGGACTTGGTTTGGACATCTTCTATAAAATGGAACTTTCGCAGCACCAGACAGTTCGTAGACTATAAAGAACTATTATCATGGATTCTTATCAACCACTCAAACTCGGAACTCTTTGCTATGACAGCTTGGTCCATCTGGACCCAAAGAAATCAAGTAAGGACGCATATCCCCTGCTACAACGTTGATCGCATTGCCCAGGTGTCTAAAGAACGTTTGGAAGAGTTCACAGTTGTGATCCCTCCCAAACCGCCTCCCTATCCGAAGCCCAGAATTTTGTGGCGACCTACTCCAATTGATATGCTGAAAATCAACTTCGATGGTGCAATTTTTCGGAAGGAAAATAGAAGCGATATCAAGGTTGTCATCTGAAAATGCTAAGGGACTGGTTCTTGCCTCTCTATCCTAGCAGCTTCCCCAAGCTTTTCAACCTCTTGAGGTGGAGGCTCTAGCAATTGTCCGAGCCTTGGAATTTGGAGTAGAAATTGGAGCGAAAGAAGTAGTTATGGAGGGTGACTCAGAGATAATTGTTAATGCACTGAAGGCAGACGGTTCATCCGTGGGGTCAATAGCACCAATCTTGCAGGATGCAGCCTTATTCTCCAATTTGTTTCACTAAATTACTATACTCTCATACTAGGAGGGACGGTAATAAACTTGCCCATAGTTTGGCTAGGCATTCCTTAAATGTTACAAACTATGCCGTGTGGATGGAGGATGTTCCACCACTTTCTTTTCCTGTTATGCAGGCTGATTTAGCCAACCTTTGATTAATAAGAGTTATCCAGTTCTTCCTTCTCAAAAAAAAAAAAAAAAATTATATATATATATATATATATATATATTTGTGTAGCAATTTGAAACTAAAGGATGAAAATAATGAATAAAAATGTGGGTTTTAAATTATAAATTTATAATGAATTAAGCCAATAAATTCTAATTATTAAATAGTGAATCGATGTTCTTTCCAGCCCAATCAACCTCGAGGTCTTTCTAAATGTTGCATTAAATTATTATTAATATTATTATTAAATTTTTTTTTCTTCAAAGTTGCATTAAATTATATTGATCCTCGATCCATTTGGTTGTTTGAATTTGACTAATCAATCTGATAAATCAGTCTGCTCCACATTAAAAATCCGAGTAAAAATTATATAAGTCAAAACCAGTCAAACCAATTATTCAAACTAGTATATAATCTTGTGTATATGCACGAGTACAATTAAAAACAATCACAATTATACGGTTTAAATTATACATTTTTTGAGAAGAGATTCAAATTAGACATGGTATTAATTTACACATTTTTTAAACCACATATTTCTAAAATACGTAATGATTTCTTATATATATATATATATATATATATATATATATATATAATTCTAAGTTATACATGGTATTAACTTAGAATTTTATTGGATTTAGACTCTTCGGTTTTTGTACACACAAAAATTAAAAAATTAGATGGACAAGTGGCGTGAAATTGGACTCTAATTGAAATCCAATTTAGAATTTAATTAGATTTGTACTTTTCAATTTTATACTTAACTAATGCGTAACCCCATGCATATGCACAGGTATAATTAAAAACTAGTCGCAAACCCGTGCGATGCACGGGATAGTTTTAAATCAAATGTTTACACATTCAGATTTAAACATCTCTCTAATTTCAATTATTGAAAGCTAAATTGACTCTGATATAAGATGAAACATGTAATATTATGAAGTAATATTAAAAATGAGATAAATACAGATATTATGAAGTAATATATTACAATAATCATAATATGCTTTTATATTTGGTTTAATAAGTATTACAAAAGAACATCGCAGGGGAATGCTACTAATTTTTTTAATTAAAAATAAATAAAAATTATATCCATAATAGAAGGACATAAAATATCATTATTGTCCCAAAAGATGACACATAGATCATAGTTTTAAGCTGAAGCTCCTCCCAACAGTTTTTAATTTGCACATAAGTCCCAATACCATGTATTTTTGCTATGGCTTTTTTTTATTTTTCAATTTCATTTATTTCATGACTTCCACTAAATATTCATTGCATTCATAATATTTAAAAAACATTGAAGTAGAGCTGTATTCTCTAATAACTAAATAAAAGAGTTTAATTCCTCTCTGTTTCAATTTAAAACCAAATTGTGCATAAAAGCAAAAAAATTTCCTTTGTTCCACTCTGTCTTTAGTACCAAAATCACAAATCCATTAAAACCAAATTGTGCATAGAAAATCTTAGAGTTTGAAAGACAACTTTAAAGTTTTTTTTGTATCTTCTTCCTTTGTTGCTTTGTAGCAGTCCCTGAATATGCCCTTTTGTTTTCCTTGAGTACAGATGTTGGTGTGAGTTGCACATTGCTTTGAACATCAAGTTTTTGAAATTTTGTACAGTCACCATCTTCTTCAGTTGATAAGTTGTTGCTACATTCATTTGAAATATCACTAATGTAAGCCTAGCAATAGAACAGGTTGAGGAATGTATTACAACATATACATCTTAAATATCATATTTGTAATTTTGCTAAATTAAAGAATACGTACTTCTGTCATTTTATCAAGCTAAATTGCTTTGTCAATTTCTTCAAAAGAGTCAAAAAGTTTCTTGACGAAGTAGAATTCCCATCCATACTTGAGATTATAGTCATTTAGTTGTATTTTTCTTCTTAATTGAAGAAAAATATAGCATTCACATACTAACTTCAGAATTTAAAAAAAAAAAATTTAATAAATAAAATAAAAATAAAAACATGATTATTTGATAAAAATACAAATTGTACATAGAAGTAATTAAAACAATGGAAATCTTGAGATGAAACAGTTAAACCAAACATAAAACCAAGTTTGAGATAACCAAGAAACTTAAATATGCAATCATATTCCAATTTCAAATTCTTTCTACGAACATATTACCAATAAATATGCAATAAATAGTATAGAATAAAGGAAAGACTGGTAAATACCTGACTTTCCTCGTCTTGTAGTCGTATTACCAAATAAGCCAAATATCAAAATGCTAAATCCCTACCTACAAAACAGTAAGAATCCAATTTTCAGCCAAGAAACATTAATAGAAGAGAAATAGTGCAGTATAGAAAGTTTGAAACAGTGTAGTGTAGTGCAGATTTTAATGAAACAGTTCAATGTAGTGCAAATTTTTCTTTTTTAATCTCCTTCATATCATCAAACAATTTGATTGTGAGAGTAGGCAGCTT
Organism: Quercus tomentella; assembly: GCA_028535165.1. Taxonomy (NCBI): domain Eukaryota; kingdom Viridiplantae; phylum Streptophyta; class Magnoliopsida; order Fagales; family Fagaceae; genus Quercus; species Quercus tomentella. Next base: position 37,489,169 of record JAPQVY010000156.1, read on the forward strand.
ACCCTCATAAAAAAAAAAAAAAAAAAAAAAAAAAAAAAAAAAAAAAAAAAAAAAAATGAGAACTCTTTTTATATATGTTATTTTCTTCAAGAATTAAATAGATTAGCATAAAAAATTTTATGATTCTATCCAATGAAAAAACAATCACCTGCATCACCATAGTTGCTGCTGTTAGCTAACTTTAACTCTTTTTTTCCATAGTAACTAGTAATTTATAGAGGCAAAGGAACCCAGATATTAAAAGCAAAAGCCTAAACTAAATCCTCTAATTGATTTAAGAATTCCATTTTGTTTTATGCAGTTACTTTCAGTTATAGTCTTGTAGCCTTGCAAGTATTTGAATGTATCTTATCTAATAATGTATCTTATCTAATCAATGTGTCAGCTACATCATACCTTGCATGTCCATATGTTCATGTGTTTGAAGACAAAAATAATGTTGTTGAGCAATACAATATTCAATTCTGAAAAACTAACCTCAACGTACTCCACACCAATTTCGCTAAGATTATCAAGAATGTTGTGTAATGAAAGCAAGTTGATAACTCCACCTTGCTCAGTTTCCACAAAACAAATTCAAACCCATAGCTGAGTTTCCACACAAAAATTCAAATTGATTATCACCATTTTAATATCTATTTAAAATATTGAAGATGTAACTCACTTCAAGAAATATTATCGTCAAAACACACTACTAAACTCAATTACAAAGTTCCAAACCTAAGACTTATCTAAGCATGTGCACAAACTCAATTACAAATACAAAAGAAACATAGCTAAAACAGCACATATTAAAATAATAAGCCAACAGTAAACAGTTGAAGTTACAGAAACCAACAACTGTCACATAAAAAGCTGAATAAATCCCTCTAGAATTACAAAACAACTGACTTCACCATCTGTTGCAAATGCAATTCACAGAGTTCCATCTTTGGGGTAGCCCAAGACAACAAAGCCCCACATTCTACTACTGGTTATAACGTATCACACCACTTAATTCCAAGATACATCTTTCAATTTATGATACAGAAAAGAAAATAAAGCTCAATACAGAAAATTTTATCAACATATACTCAAAAACATTTTGCAAAAAATAGTAAATTGACCCAAAACCACCTACTCAAATCAATAATGCATTCACAAAAGAAAATTCCCAAGTATATGTATAATGGTGTTTTTTTTAAGGATTGAAAAGAAGTGGAGCAACTATTATGACAAAGAATTCCATTAGCGTAATCATATTTATAATGAAAGTGGTAGAACACAAAGTGCTTTAGAAAATACCAGGTACTGACACATAGATGGCTAAGAAAGTGAGTCCACTTAGAAGCACTCTGCTTCATGGAATAGGATATTCTCCAATTACTAATTCTCATGGCCCTTCAAACCACCCATGGAACAATGAATTTTAGACTCGAATTGGAAACATCAAAAGAAGTAAAGGGAAATCCATAAAGCTAGATTGTTGGGGTCATCTATAAATGTATAAATATATATATATATATATATATATATATATATATATATATATATATATTTCATTGAGAGTGAAAGAAGACCAGCTATTTCAAGCATAACCTAATCTTTAAAACCTCAATAGTTCTTTTCATTGAAGTGAACTAATTCAAAGTAAATTAATTTGAAGTAAACAAAAGCAAATCAGATCCTAGGTCATAATTCTGACATCAAATTGATTGAAAGCAAGCATAAATGCAGACCAACCATAAACTACCACTAAACAAATTCAAACCCATAGCTCAGTTTCCACACACAAAAAAAAAAAAAAAAAAAAAAAAAATCAAATTGATTATCGTCAAAACACAATACTAAACTCAGTTATAGAGTTCCAAACCCAAACTCAATCAATTACAAATACAAAGAGAAACGCAGCTAAAACTACAATTTAATCAACTCTAGAATACAAAACAAAAATCAATGAAGCTGGGGTAAAAAATCTCAGAAAGGCTAAGAAAAAAAGCTAAACTAAAAGCTAAGAAATCCAAACTAAACGAATACCATATCTTTAACCCTGTTGCAAAAACTAAAATTTACTAAAATTAACAACAATTTATAGCATAATAACATATTACCAGTAAATTTTATTTATTTCAATCAACCTAAACAAATAAAGACCAATAAAATTATGGTATATAACACCTATAACCTAGAGGCCAAAGGTTAGAGGTCAGTTCGTGTTTTGTGTTTTTCAGGGAAAAGATGGAGAGGTTCAGAGAGAGTTGAAGAAGAAGCAGATATCTTCGATTTTGCACGGGTTCAACATTAATCAAAACCAATTATCCAAATACCTAAATTAAAGAAAATCAAACCAAATCCAAATACCTAAATCTAAGATAACAAAAATTAAAATACCTGCACTGGTAGTGGCTTTGGCGGTATATGACGGTGGTGGGAGGTTGGCACTTTTTGCCATTGAAGGAGTGAGAGAGTGCCCATGGGATATGGTTTAGGGGTTTTGAGAATTGAGAGAGGCAGAGGCTAGAGAGAACGGCAAAAGAGAGAAAGGGTATAAAACCTAAAATAAAAAAGAAAAATAAAATAGTGGTAGAATTGGGTTTCGGTTTATAAAACCTAAAATAAAAAAGAAAAATAAAATAGTGGTAGAAATAAGTAGAATTGGGTTTCGGTTTTAAAAAGGTTTTATTATTATTATTATTATTATTATTATTATTTATATATATTTTTTTAATATTATGCTGATGTGAAAAATTGTGGGAGCTTCAAAAGTTTCGATTTTATATATATATAGATAATCACAATTACATGGTCCAAATTATATATTTTTTGAGAAGATGTTTAGATTATATGTAGTATTAGCTTACATTTTTTTAAACCATACATTTCTAAAATATGTGATAGTTTCTCATTATATATATATATATATATATATATATATATATATATATATATACGTAGGGTGTTCGATGACTGAGGAGGGTCGAATAGGAAGTAATACTCATGATTTCACCCGAAGAGCCTATTCGGCCTGATGATTCCATCGATCCGAGGAGAGAAGGAAAGGAGAGATACAGTTGTATGAGTATTTGCTCAAGGAAAGAAGCATTACGAAGAGGGACCAAAGCAGTGGGAAGAAGTTTCCTGTAAAAGTTTACCTATCACCTCTGCATTAAATGCATAGCAACAACCTTATCAGCTGCATTAATGAGGAAATGACACCTGAACAGTAGATTCAAAACTAAGCAGCCCCTTCTACCACCATCAGTAGAACTTTGATGGGACAAGTGTCATAAAGAAAGCCCTGAAGTATACAAGTGGAGGGTTAGGATGCAAAGGAGATGAGTATATAAGGGAGGGGAACCTCCCAATAAAAGGGGGACTATTTTTCTTGGAATGAGGAGGAAAGAGATAAGAACTTGAACAGTAATAAGAGACAAAAAGAAGGACTTGTCCAAATTCTTGTATAAGAACTCATCCTCGGACTTACCCTAAGATAGCATTAATCTGATATACTCTTTGAATCTTTCTTCTTTATTCGTATTTAGTTCTTCGGCCTTAAGCCTAGCTTAATTTAAATTACTCTAGAATCGTTTTCCCACTCTCTATACGAATTCTATTGTTTTGGGCTTAATTTGAAGGACAAGGCCTCACTAGTATCAGTGGACTTGGGCCTTAAATTTTCTAGCTCCTACAATATATATATATATATATATATATATGATTTAGAATTTGATTGGATATAAACTTTTTGGTTTTTGCATCTAATAATTCACTTGCCACAAAAATTAAAAAAATGGATAGACACATGGCACAAAATTGGGTAGCTTGGCACAACCCATTTGCCGCCAGTTGATGTGGTATATCTTACCGATAAGAAATACATTTTTCATGAAAGATAAATGCAAATCCGAGAGAGAGAGAGAGAGAGAGAGAGAGAGAGAGAGAGAGAGAGAGAGAGAGAGAGAGAGAGAGAGAGAGAGAGAGAGAGAGCAATGAGAGCAGTTGTATCAGTTAATGTAAAATGACATAAATGCAAAATTTTGGACGACTAAACCAAAAAAAAAAAAAAAAACCTATATCAGTTTGTCTTAAATTATACGTATCTTTTCCATAACTATCCGTGTAAATTTACATGGCTACTATTCATATGTAAAGACATATTTGATTCATTTCTCAATTCACTTTTTTAGTTGGTGTGTGTAAAAGCGATATGGTTGTTTTAAAAATAGTAGTTATGTGAATGATGAATGAATATTTTATTATAATAAATTTTAAAATATATAATTTAATGAGGGTTACTTTTGAAAAATAATTGTGTAAAAAAAATATATAGAGTAAGTTTTTGGCGAAAACCATATTTTCGTCCCTATATTTTCGTACGATTCCCACTTTGATCCCTATCTTTTATTTTCACTGCTTTTAGTCCCTGAAATCAAAAAGGTGATCTCATTTTTGTCCCTACCATCATCTCATGAATGAAAATAGTCTACGTGGCAAACGGAGTGCATCGCTGGCACACTAAATGCTGACATCAGCATTAAAATAATAATATAATATTTTATTTATCATTTTAAAAATGCCACGTCATCTTTTAAAAAAAATTAATTTATGAATTTTAACTAAATGAAAAAAAAAAAAAGGAAAAAACAGAAATAAAAACCAAAAACCATATAAATTGAGATCTAACTATATCTTAAGGAAGAACAAACAATAACAAAAACCTAGAAAATTCAAAACCCATTACACAAATTCACTGGAAATTCCAAACCCCAACTATATAAACAATATCGTAATTCACATTTAAACTCGAAACCCATTTACACAGATTCACTGTAAGCTCAAAACCCATATAGAATTGCCCAAAAACGCACGCATCCCATGATTCGAATTCAAGAACCCAACAAACTCCTTAACCCTAAAATTTAAAATTACTAGAACCCCACATGGAAATTCCAAACCCCAACAATATAAATAATATAAAAAAATTCGCATTTTAATTCAAAACCCATTACAAGATTCATGGTAACCTCTTACTCCATCAAGAATTACCCAAAAACACATGCACCCCAAACTTCAAATTCAAGAACCCAACAAACTCTCTAACCCCGAAATTCAAAATCAGCAAAACTCCACATTCAAATTCAAAAAATCACATCCACATTTCCAAACCCCAAATAAAAAAAAATCAAAAAATCAAAATCAAATTTTAACTGAAAACGCATTACACAGATTCAAAATTGAAAAATTAAAGAAAACCCATTACAGAAAACCTCAAAATGAACATACCCTTGAGTCCGCAAGAGGTGTCTCTGATGTACAGTGGTGCAAATGGACAACAAGGACAACAAGCAAGCCCTTCTGATTGGGGTTTCCTAAGGCCATTGAGAGCGAAGTTGACCTTGTTGACGTGCTCCATCTCTCCAAACTCCTGAGCCTTCATCAACGTGGAGGTCGTCGGAATTGAGAAAGAACAAGAACTGTTAGCTTTCTTGGGCTTCTTGTTTAGCAGCCTCCTAGCGACACCGTTTGATTTGACTAGATGTTTTTGGGTTTTGAATTTTCTGGGTTTTTGTTCTTATCTGTTCTTCCTCAAGATAAAGCTAGATCTCAATTTATATGATTTTTGGTTTTTATTTTTGTTTTTTCCTTTCTTTTCATTTAGTTAAAATTCATAAATTAAATTTTTTTTTTTTTAAAGATAACATGGTATTTTTAAAATGCTAAATAAAATATTATATTATTATTTTAATGCTGACGTCAGCATTTAGTGTGCCAGCGATACACTCCGCTTGCCACGTAGACTATTTCCATTCGTGAGATGACGGTAGGGACAAAAACGAGATCTTTTTTTGATTTCAGGTTCTAAAAGTGGGGAAAATAAAAGATACGGACCAAAATGGGAATCACGCGAAAATGTGGTTTTCGCCTAAGTTTTTATGTTAAAATAGATAGAATTTATCACCAAATGATAATATGAAGATTCACTTTCTATTTTAAAATCAATCTTCTCATGCAAGCCTCCAACCCACCACACCTTTTGTACAGATTCAGAACTCTTTGGATGTGTTTTGTGTGAAAAAATTATATTAAAAAAATTAAATGAAAAAATGAGAGCGGTTCTCCTATGACACGTGCCGTGACATTTTTCCCATAATATCTCTTTTGTCTGGTGTAAAATTTAGAAGAATATTCTCCCCCCACTTCTCATTTCAGAAAAGCGTTTCCAAGCTTTCTGAACGTACTTCTCAAATGAGGTATAATAATAATGTACCTGTAGCCTTCTCAAGTGAGAATGTTAATTAGCCTTCTCATGTGGTTTAATTTTTACAGTTAACAGTTGAACGTTGATCGGAACAATGTGAATTAGTTTTGGTCAATAATACTGTTAGGTATAACAAGCCTAAGCTAAAAAATTTTCATTCTGAAAAAAGTAATCCTCGAAGCTAAAATTTTTTCATCCGGAAAAAGGTAATCCACAGAAATTAAAGATTGTAAATCTGATGTGATAATGAGGATGACAAAAAGAACTATGCATTGTTGTATGACTCGTAATCTTACCAATGCAAAAATAATTTCCGTCAGGCCAATCAACAATTTACTAGTTAGAGCACCCCATTGGCTTATGCAAAAAAAAAAAAAAAAAAAAAAAAAAAAAAAAAAAAATCTTTTTGCATCATCGAAAGCTTTTTTCCTCCTTCTTTTTTTTTTTTTCTTTTTTTTCTTTTTTTTTTTTTTAAATTTTAAATTTACATGATCATTCTTACATACCTTGCATCTTTTTTTTCTTTTTCTTTTTTTGAGGAAAACATACCTTGCATTTCATTCTTCATTTTGCAATACACCACATTATGTTTTTATTTACACCCATCCACAAAATACTCAAATATAACTTTGCGCAATGGCTACAATAATAATTCGTATCTTTGAAGAATATTGTAGCAAATTGAAATTTTGTATGCAAAATGAATAAGCCAATGCAACATGCAAGGGGCTGGTTTTTTGAATTTTGGAGTTTTGCTACAAATAACCAGGCCCGGACATGGTGGGTATTTTACAAATTTGGTCATGTTAATAGGTGTCCTTAGGGTAATTGTTAATAAATCATTTTAAGAAAATTTTGACTCCACTTTTATGGAAAATAGAAAAGGCTATTAAAATATTAAGAGTAATACTACAGCTACAAACTATTTTACAACATTTTTAAAAAATGTTGATGTGGCCAACCTCTTATTGGTTTTCATTTAGATTTACCATTAATATCATTTTTTCATTTACCAATAATCATTCGTCATATTAGCAGTTTGTAAATTTTTTGTAAAATAGCTTGTATATTCAAATATTAATTGTTTTTTTTTTTCCTTTTCCTATAAAATTTTTCTTTAAATAGTTCACTAACAAATGCCCTTAAAGTATCCGTTAACATTTTCCTTACAAATTTGCTAGTTTCAAATTCAACATTTCTCATTTGGACACGTATTATTATGGTTGTTTGAGGAATTTGCTTAGGACCGATGTATGCTGAGTTGCTAGCTAGTGACGTGGCAAAGAAAGAGTTGGACTCGTTTGATCTAATCATTGCCAATATTGGACTTGACCCAAGTCTTTGATCCCATTGAGGTTTGAGTTTAAAAGTGTGAGTTACTTTTGAGTTAGTGTTGTTTGAGGAATTTGCTTAGGACCGATGTATGCTGAGTTGCTAGCTAGTGACTCGGCAAAGAAAGAGTTGGACTCGTTTGATCTAATCATTGCCAATATTGGACTCGACCCAAGTCTTTGATCCCGTTGAGGTTTGGGTTTATAAGTGTGTGAGTTACTTTTGAGTTAGTATTGACCCTATAGGTTGTTGGTGAACTCAACCCAAGTCTTCCATCCCATTGAGGTTTGAGTTTAAAAGAAGGGAAAAGTTAACGGAAAACCTAAGAGTATTTAACAAATCACTTTTAAAAAGTTTTTATGGAAAAAGAAAAAAAAATTTACAATTTTTTTATTTTAAAAAATATAGTATAAAAACTTTGCTAAAATAATTCATTAACAATTACTCTAAGGGTTTCTTCTCAAAAAAAAAATAAAAAATAAAAAATAAAAAACTCTAATTGCACCTATTAATAAAACCCTCAAAAGAAAGTGAGTTACTTCGTTAGTTACTGATGATGCCGTAAATATCACCAGTGAGCTACACGATCTTCGCGCGCTCGTAACGATACCTGCACAGAAAAGAGAGAGGACCTAATAGAGAGCACCGGTGTGGTGCCGGCCAAATGCCCTCCGAAGGTCAAGTTAGAACTATTCTCACAACTCTAGAGTGCTAGAGAAGGGTAAATTATGCGTACCTCGATTTGTGAGGGTATTGGGGCTTTTATAGTAGTAGGGGGTTGGCCTATCTTCCTTTGTGTAGAGGTCTTTTCCTTATAGGAATCCTCTTGAATAGTCCCAAACGTGATGGACAAGACTTTTCCTTGTAGAGAAGATCCTCATTAACGCACGTATCTTCCGGAATCTTCTTCGTGCTAGGATTCCATTTACCTTGGGATTCTATGGTGATTAAGTGTGTGTCGCAAGTATTTCCCATCTAGGGTTTCTGCTGTATCTGTCCATAACAGACCTTTGCACAAGTTGGGCTTGCCCTCTATCGGCCCATGGACATGGATCCGTTAGGCCCATTTAACGAAGGTCTGTCAGGCTATATTTTTACCCTCTTCAGTTGCCCCCTTCACCACATGGGTTCGTCACCCTTGAGTGAAAGGACTCGTGGGGTGACAGTTCAAGGTTCTAGGGATGACGGTTCAAAGGCCTGTGGGTCGACGGATTTAATGCGGATGCCATGAACTGCACCCACCCCTGACAGGTTGTCTGGAAGCCATTATGACGCATGACATGTGTCGCTCTTTGATTGGATTTTACCTCGGATCGAAGCGTCGCTTCGTCTTCCGTGCACTTCCTCTACAAATATCACACTCCTCATTTCTCATTTCTCCATTTTCAGCTAAAACACACTGTCAAAGCGCTACCGTCATCCTTGTCAGAGACCACTTCGTTCAGTTGCTGTATCCGTCATCAACATACCTCCTCTATTCATTCACAAAATTGGTAAGTATTCTCTTTTCACAAGTCTATTTTACTTGCAAATATACTTTCTTTTTATTTTCCTAGACTTTATACACCTGTCATCACTTCTAGATCCGTTAGAGTCTTAGGTTTTGTTGTCACGTGTAGGCAATGTCTAGTGCATCAAGTAATCAGTCAGTTGTTCGTGACGTGGCGAATTACGAGGAAGTATACCTGTCCAGTCACAAAAACCAAGAGAGTCCAGGCGAAGAGAGGAGTCTGTCCGCCTCTTCCTCGTCCTCAACAAATGAGGATATGGAGATGGCTGAACCAAAGGAGGTTTCTGATGACGGCGTGGAACAATCGATAAGATCTATCGTAGGTGCTGATGGACTTAGGGAGTTCATCACGCTACCAGAGTGGACGGTGCATAATTTTACGTCCACCATCAAGGAGAAGCACTTCAACACTCTTAGGGCTAATTTCCAAATTCCAGATAATATCCTAATCCGTCTACCCTATAAGTCAGAGAAATGTTATTATGAAGGGGTAGAAGGTGTCGGGGTGTACGAACAGATACTGAAGGCAGGACTTAGGTTTCCACTAAGTTCCCTACACCATGAGCTTTTCAAATATCTGGGTCTGTCTGTCAACCAAGTATCTCCAAACGCCTGAAGGGTCTTCATAGCAATGGAGGTCCTGTATGGTGCTATGACAAACGGTGCTAGGAGGCTGACGGTGCGGGAATTCCTTCACTGCTACCATCCAGATGAAATAGACAAATCAAAGGGGATGTATAGTTTTACGCCTAGGAGTCCATTGTTGAAGGTTGTATTTGAAACCCCCGACTCCAATAGGGACTGGAAGAGCCGTTATTTTTCCTAGAGGGTAACGAGTGGATGTGTCGTCCAGGGGACATAGAACACATGCCCGTTGACACGACTTGGGGCATATTGCATCCGTCCAGTATGCACCCGTCCTAGTTTGTGAATTCTTTATATTTGTTCAATTTGCTATAATTTCTTCAACACTTTTAACCGTCCTCTTCTTTTGCAGTTAGACGGCGTCCACAAGTTAGTCTTGAGGAGTTCAGCTTTCTTGAGAAAATTTTTACCAAGACTAAGCCGAAGGAAAGGACTTGGGCAAAATTAGTGACACTTGATACCATCCATTGGTATTGTGACGGTCTTGAACCAACACCAGTAGCTGTCAAATATAATGCCAAAATTCGCAAATGTAAGTCCGTCACCCTTATTTTGTTTAGACGGCTTTTATTTTCATTAGTAAATAACTTCATCCGTCCACCTCTACAGAAATGGACAATGCTAAGAGGAGGGCGTTGATTAAATCGCAGGCCGCCAAGAAAAAGGAGACCGGCGATGTGGCTCTTAAGGGGATGGGCTCAAGCAACCCGTTGATAAAAAGGAAGCAGCCGTCCAAAGGGGACTGTCCACTCAAGAAACCTAAGGTCCCATTGGAGGCTGTTGTAGGGTTAATGGCTGAGGATGCAAAGACGGTCACCCCAACAAAGCATGGGGCTGGTAAAGGCATGATGAAGGCCCCGTCCACTAGCCAGGAGAAGCCACCCGTCCTCCTCCATGACGACTCCAAATATGCCTTGGAGCAACTTTCGTCCATCATAACGTCGGAGGACTATGAGGACTTAGGCAATCACTCCACGAAGGTAATAGGGGAGACGGGACTCTTTGCAATTGCTCAAGTAGTCCTGTTTGTCGACTTTCCATCCGTCTTTTCCACTTAGCTTTCCATCTAACCCTTTCTTCTTTCTTTTTTGTTTCAGTCCATGGTTATGATGAAAGGGCTGATGGATCGGTGTCTTAATCATGAGACGGCCTTGGAACGTGTGCGAGCCAAGGCAGAGCAGACGGAGGATGAACTGGGTCAACTCAACAAATGGAAATCCACAATGGAGAAAAAGTTTGAGCTTTCAGAGAAGGTAAGGAAGGAGCTTGAGCAAAGGACGGACGAGGCGAGGAAGCCATGGAGGATAAAGACAAGGAGGTCCAAAACCTAAAGGAAAAGCTCCGTCAGGCTAAGGAGGTGGCGATACGAGAATACCATGACTCCGACGCCTTGCTGTCCGAGCTGGGAGACTCTTTCCTGGAAGGTTTTGATGTTGCTCTCTGTCAAGTTAAGAAGGCCTACCCTGATCTGGATGTTTCAGACATTAAAGTTGACGATCAAGCTTAAACCTCCGTCATGCCTGTCGCCTTAGAGAACACTGACGACCTTTTTGCTGAGGATGCAACTCAAGGTGACGGAGAGCCAGCCCAGGCACAAAATGTTGAAGGTCCAGTCCAAATTGTGGAGAAGGATGCAGACCCTCAGGAGTAGATCTTTTTTTTATTTTTTTATTTTTTTTATTTTTATAAATTGGGAGAACAATCTTTTAATCTTTTGTCAATGCATTATTTATGTCGAACAATTTCCCTTCAAGGGCTATATATTTCTATCTGCCCATTTTATTTTAATTGCTTGTTTCATGGATGCTATGAATGTAGAAGGTTCGTTTTTATTCTACCCGTCCACTATAGGCCTTTAATTTTATGGCCAGAGTTAAAGAACCCGTCTTCCAAAGTGAATCCGTCCATATTGTTTTGGAATTTAAGTTGCGTCCGTCTTAATGTCTAGAGGGACCGTCCTCTTTATGGACTTGAATAGGATTCACATCCTATATGGATGAACTGTCCACTTCATAGACTTAAGTTTGTTCCATCCATTTTTGGACTTAGAATTTTCATCCTTCTGGGATGATCCCTCCATCTTGTGGACTCTATTTATATCCGTCCACTTTTGCAGACTTAGAATTTTCATCCTTCTGGGAGGATCCTTCCATCTTGTGGATTCTATTTATATCCGTCCACTTTCGTGGACTTAGAATTTTCATCCTTCTGGGAGGATCCGTCCATCTTGTGGACTCTATTTATATCTGTCCACTTTCGTGGACTTAGAATTTAGAATTTTCATCATTCTAGGAGGATCCGTCCATCTTGTGGACTCTATTTATATCTGTCCACTTTCGTAGACTTAGAATTTTCATCCTTCTTGGATGATCCATCCATCTTGTGGACTTCGGTTTATACCCGTCCACTTTTGTGGAATTAGAATTTTCATCCTTCTGGGAGGATCCGTCCATCTTGTGGACTCTGTTTATATCCGTCCACTTTCATGGACTTAGAATTTTCATCCTTCTAGGATGATTCGTCCATCTTGTGGACTCTATTTATATCCGTTCACTTTTGTGTACTTAGAATTTTCATCCTTCTGGGGAGGATCTGTCCATCTTGTGGACTATCTATATCCCTCCACTTTGTGGACTTAGAATTTTCATCCTTCTAGGATGATCCGTCCATCTTGTGGACTTTGGTTTATACCCGTCTACTTTTGTGGATTTAGGACTTTCATCCTCCTGGGATGATTCGTCCAGCTTGTAAGAATTCAGGTAAAAAGAAACATAGTTGTGTTTGAATATTTTCCTCCTGAAAAATGCGTTTGTAGAAAAAGTACCTGCCCCTTTGGGCTTAAAAAGGTACATAAATAGCAGCAAAAATTGTCAAAGTAAAACTGGAAAAATTGTCTAAGCAAAACTGGTATGAAAAATTTAATAAACTTATGAAATTGGGGAGCGTTGATGCTCTTCATATCATCTCTACAGGTAGTATTTCCGTAAGTGCTCCGCGTTCCATGGGTGCTAAAGCTTCCGTCCGTCCAGCGTTTCGAGGTGGTAGTTGCCCTTCCTCTGCCATGATGTGATCCTGTAGGGTCCTTCCCAGTTGAGGCCGAGCTTTCCTTGTGAGGGATCTCTAGTAGCGCCCATTACCTTCCGTAGTACAAGATCTCCAACTTGAAAGTCTCTATGCCTGACATTGGAGTTGTAGTGTTTCGCCATGAGATTTTGATACTGTGCCATCCTTTGCTTTGCTGTCACTCGTACTTCGTCCACCAGGTCGAGCTGAAGGCGCATGGCCTCTTCGTTCTTATCCTCGTCGTAGTTCTCCACCTGATAGCTTATGAGCCCTACTTCTGCTGGGATGACAGCGTCACTTCCGTATGCTAGTTGGTAAGGTGTTTCTCTAGTGGGTGTTCTTGCTGTAGTTCGGTATGCCCACAGAATGCTTGGCAACTCATCCGGCCAAATACCCTTTGCCCCCTCGAGTCAGGTCTTGATGATTTTGAGCAAGGATCGGTTCGTGACTTCAACTTGCCCATTGGCCTGTGGGTGTGCGGGCGACGAGTAATGATTCTTAATACCTAGCTCCGAACAAAAGTCCCTAAATGCGCTGTTGTCGAATTGCTTTCTGTTATCGGAGACAAGCACTCTGGGTATCTCGTACCTGTAGATGATATCCCTCCAAACGAAACTTCTAATATTCTTCTCCGTGATAGTGGCTAGGGCTTCTACTTCCATCCACTTAGTGAAGTAGTCGATACCAACCACTAGAAACTTTAGCTGCCTGATTGCTGTTGGGAAGGGGCCCGTGATATCTAGTCCCCATTGAGCAAAGGGCCAAAGGGTTGTCATAGGGGTCAGCTCTTCGGATGGTTGCCTGATGAGATTACTGAACCTTTGACATTTGTCGCAGGCCTTGACATAGACTTGTGCATCCTTCAGCATTGTAGGCCAATAGTATCCTGCTCGGATCAACTTGTGTACCAATGACCATGCCCCCGAGTGGTTTCTGCAGATACCCTCGTGGACTTCTTTCATTACGTAATTGGCTTCCTCGTGGCTTAAACATCTCAGATACGGTTAAGAGAATCCTCTTTGTATAAGATATCTTTTATCAGCACAAACCGTGAAGCTTGGACTTTCACCTTCCTGGCGGCGTCATTTTACCATCTGGTAATGCGCCAGTCTTCAAGTATGATATCAATGGCATAGTCCAATTGCTCTTAGAATCTACTTCCTGCACATTTGTTCCATCATCAATTAGTGAGGAGATTTGAACAAATGACAATACCTTTTTAGGGACGAGCATAAATTCTGCCAAGGCCACTTTTGCTAGGCGATCGACACATTCATTTTCCTCCCTTGGGATTTGAATGAATCTGACTTCGAGGCTGCCGATTCGGTTCTTCACCTCTTCTAGATACCTCTTTATCCTTTGATTCTTGCACTCATAGCCACCATTGATCTGACTTGTTACTACCTGTGAATCGCAGTGTACGACCATGTTTTCAGCACCTGCAGCCTTTGCGAGGTCTAGTCCTACCACCAAGGCTTCATATTCGGCCTCGTTGTTGGTTGTGGGGAAATCAAATCGGATCATACACTCGATCCTATCCCCCTCTGGGGTTTGGATAATCACACCGGCCCCTCCTATTTGCCTATTGGATGACCCGTCTGTATAAACATTCCACTGCCGCATCTCCTCTGCCCCCTGGCCATCTCCGAGTGTGAATTCGGTGATGAAGTCAGCAACTACTTGTCCTTTTATAGCTGTTCGTGGACAATACTGTATATCAAATTCGCTAAGCTCCACTGCCCATAAAGCCATTCGTCCTGCAGCCTTGAGGCTGCTCATGGCTCTTCTCAGGGGCTTGTCTGTCAAGACAACGATGGTATGTGCTGGGAAGTACGGCTTGAGTTTTTGCGCTGCTGTTGTCAACGCGAGGGCCAACTTCTCCATCTGAGGGTACCTCTCTTCTGCTCCTCGGAGCGCTCGGCTTGTAAAGTAGACTGGTCTTTGAGATCCATCTTCCTCTCTCACCAAAGCTGCGCTAACAGTGGCTTGTGAAACAACTAAGTATAGGTAGAGTTCTTCTCCTGGCTTTGATGGACTAAGCAATGGGGGAGATGAAAGATACGCCTTTAAGTTTTTAAACGCCACTTGGCATTCGTCCGTCCATTCAAACGATTTTCTTAGAGTGCGAAAGAAAGGTAGACATTTGTCTGTCGATTTTGAGATGAACCTGTTCAGCTCTACGATTTTGCCATTCAAACTTTGCACCTCCTTGACCGCCTTTGGCGGTTCTAACTCTATTATGGCTCGTATCTTCTCCAGGTTAACCTCTATACCTCTTTGGGATACCATGAAGCCCAAGAATTTCCCCGCCGTCACTTCGAACGCGTACTTGCTTGGATTCAGCTTCATGTTATATGACTAGAGGGTGTCAAAGGTTTCCTAGAGGTCGCCTAGGTGATCACCTTCGTGCAGGCTCTTCACTAGCATGTCATAAACATAAACTTGTACGTTCCTCCCATTCTGGTGCACGAATATCTTGTTCATTAATCTCTGGTATGTTGCTCCAGCATTTTTTAGTCCAAATGGCATCACTTTGTAGTAGAACAGTCTATGGCTGGTAACAAAAGAGGTCTTCTCTTGATCGGCTTCTTCCATTTTGATTTGGTTATAGCCCGAGAAAGCGTCCATGAAGCTCAAAAGCTGGTGTGTTGCGGTTGAGTCTACCAAAGTATTTATCCGAGGGAATGGATAACTGTCTTTAAGGTAGGCCCTATTGAGGTCCATGAAGTCTACACACATTCTCCATTTTCCATTGGCCTTTTTAACCATGACGACATTTGCCAACCAATAGGGGTAGTACACCTCTCGGATGAAATCTGCCTCAAGCAACTTTTGAACTTTCTCGGCAATGGCTTTGTCCTGCTCCTGAGCAAATACTCATTTCTTCTGCCGGATTGGGGAAAATGAGGGTGATACATTCAACCTGTGAACCATAATTAAGGGGTTGATTCCTGGCATGTCCTCGTGACTCCAGGCGAACACGTCTTGATTGCCTCTTAGGAATGCCATGAGCTCTTGGCGTGCTGGCCAACTTGCCAGTGTACCTACTCTAGTCGTCTGTTCTGGCCTTGAGTCATCAAGGATAACTTCTTCTAATTCTTCAACCGACTCCACTACCATCCGTTGTTCTCCTATGCACATTGTTTGTTGATGATCGTCCATCTCTAACATAGCAATATAGCATTCTCGCGCTGCCACCTGATTCCCACGCAGTTCTCCTACTCCATAATCTGTAGGGAACTTGATCATTAAATGGTAGGTTGAAGTTACAACCTTCCATGAGTTGAGGGTGGGTCATCCAAGAATGGCATTGTAAGCGGATGAGCAGTCGACCACTAGGAAGGTTACTTCCTTCGTGATTTGCTGGGGGTAATCACCTACTGTTACCAATAATGTGACGGCTTCGACGGGGAACACTCTCGTCCCTCCGAAACCAACGAGAGGGGCATTCACCGAGACCAACTGTTCTCTATCAATTCTCATTTGCTGAAAAGCTGGGTAATACAGGATGTCTGCCGAACTGTCGTTGTCGACCAAAACCCGATGCATGTTGTAGTCCCCTACCCGCAGGCTGACAACAAGCGCGTCGTCATGCGGGTGGTGTAGCCTTCGAGCATCTTTTTCTGAGAATCCAATGACGGGGTTGTCGATCTGCGCCATCTTGGGTACGGTGCCCGTGAGTTGGACGTTTTGGACCGTTCTCAGGTAGGTCTTTCGGGCTTTTTTGGATGACCCAGAAGTTGCCGTGTCTTTTACGATCATCCTTATGTCTCCAATGGGTGGCCTTGGGCCCTCACTCTCTCGTCGTTGAACCTGTTCTTGGGGTGGATCCATTCTTTCCTAACTAACGAACCTCTATAGCTTTCCCTATCTTATAGGAGCCTCTATCTGCTGTTTCAGATCATAGCAGTCAGCTGTATCGTGTCCGTGGTCTCGATGGAAGCGGTAGTACTTGTCCTTTGGCCTCTTGCCGGGATCTCCCTTTAGCTTGTCGGGGAAAGTCAAGGTCCTTTCATCTTTGATCTGCATTAAGACCTGATCTATTGGGGCAGTTAACGGGGTGAAGATGGTGAACCTCCCAGTGGGGGGTTTGGAGCGTCTATCATCCCGTCGTTCTCTAGTTCTAGCCATCTTTCGCCCCCTATCCTGCTGTATGTCCTCCTATCTTTCCTTCTTTCTGGGCTTCTCTTCGTGGGCCAACAGTGCGTCTTCCGCGTTCATATATTTAGTAGCCTTGTATAGGACATCCGACATGGTCTTTGGATCGTTCTTGTAAAGAGAAAATAGGAACTTACCCTTTTGTAACCCATTAGTGAATGCTGCTACGAGTATCTTGTCATTTGCTTCATCAATTGAGAGGGCCTCCTTATTGAAACGGGTTATGTAGGACCTCAGCGTCTCATCCCCCCGTTGCTTAATGTTCATCAAACATGCAATAGACTTTTTGTATCTATGCCCTCCAATGAAGTGCGAAGTGAACTGTGCACTCAACTCCTTAAAAGTACCGATCAAGTTGGGCGTCAACCGACTGAACTAAATTCTTGTAGTACCCTTCAGCGTTGTAGGGAAGGCCTTACACATGATTTCGTCTACAACTCCTTGAAGGTGCATCAGGGTCTTGAAGGTCTCTAAGTGATCTAGAGGGTCCTTGACTCTGTCGTAACTGTCTATCTATGGCATGCAGAATTTATGCGGCAGAGGGAAGCAATTGACGGAGGCAGTGAACGGTGAGTCGGTTCGGTTGACTAGGTCGTCAAGATCGCTGGATACTCGTCCCTTAAGGGTGTTCATCATAACTTCCATCTGCTCCTTCTTCGTTTGCATCTCTACGACAATAGGTGGTGGAGCCATATCTACGAGGGTTGGGAGGCTCATGTTTTGTCGCTCTGGTCTACTTAGGGCGTTACTACCCTCTGGTCTCTCCTAGTTCTTGTGATCAACACTGGCACCTTCTTGATCTTCCTCTTGGTTTCCCATCACCGCGTTCTTCTGTCGCAGCTATTCCTTTAGGGTTTAGTTTTGTCTAGTGAGGCACTCCACTGCCGCTGTAAGGGTTAGGACCTGTCTCTCCAAGGCAGTAGGTTGTGGCTCGTCTTCCTGAACGTTGTTGGTGGTCGCCATTGAGCATGTAAGTACCATGTAGCTCTTTGTCTGGGTAGCGTTCGTATGATGTACAAGTTGCAGTCTTTCCCATAGACGACGCCAACTAATAATGTTGTAAATATCACCAGTGAGCTACACGATCTTCGCACCCTCGTAAAGATACCTGCATAGAAAAGAGAGAGGACTTTATAGAGAGCACCGGTGTGGTGCCGACCGAATACCCTCCGAAAGTCAAGTTAGAACCATTCTCACAACTCTAGAGTGCTAAAGAAGGGTAAATTATGCATATCTCGATTTGTGAGGGTATTGGGGCTTTTATAGTAGTAGGGGGTTGGCCTATCTTCCTTTGTGTAGAGGTCTTTTCCTTATACGAATTCTCTTGAATAGTCCCAAACGTGATTTACAAGACTTTTCCTTGTAGAGAAGATCCTCATTAACGCACGTATCTTCCGGAATCTTCTTCGTGCTAGGATTCCATTTACCTTGGGATTCTATGGTGATTAAGGGTGTGTCGCAAGTATTTCCCATCTAGAGTTTCTGCTGTATCTGTCCATAACAGACCTTTGCACAAGTTGGGCTTGCCCTCTATCGGCTCATGGACATGGATTTGTCAGGCCCATTTAACGAAGGTTTGTTAGGCTATATTTTTACCCTCTTTAGTTACAATCCTTTTTTTTTTTTAGCAAAACTATATTATTAGTCCTTGAAATTTATTCTATGTGCATAATTAATCCCTCAAGCTTCAATTGAGCGCAATTAGTCCTTCAAGTTTTCAAAATAAGCAATATAAGTTCTTCAGTTAACTTCCGTTAATGGTGTTACTTACGTAGCTAACGGAATAATGACCTAGCATTTTTTTAAATGATGTGGCATTTCTTTTTATTAAAAAATTAAAAAATTAAATTTACTTAGAAAGAAAATAAATCCATTCCAATTCAAATCTTTATCCTAACCTGGTACCCAAAAAAAAAAAAAAAAAACCTCCATTTGCAATTTTCAAGGCCTTCCTGCCACTCACCCATGGTGGGTTGATTTTGGGTTTGAATTTGCACGCAAGAAAGTGGCAACGTCAACATAATAAAACAACTCAATACACATGATTCTTAAGATCTTGAGCTGCATTAGATAATTACAAAAAAATTAAGAAAAATATTATTCATCATACAAAGCTTAAAACAACAAAAATCTAAAAACTTATTTCCCAGCAGCCAAATACCCAAAACCCAAAACCCAAATTCTTAATTCTTTATTTCCCCTCACTTTCCTTCCAATCAAACAGAAAAAAATAAAATAAAATAAAAAAGTCCCCAAGATTTCAAGAACCCCACAGATCTACTATCCAACCCCAAGCTTCTGGTGATTGGAGCTACAGCAATGTAACGTCGGCAATATCCCCGAAGCAAATTATCTTGGGATGTTTGTGAATTCAAATCCACAGCTCCACACTGAAATTACATTAGAAAAAAAAAAGTAAAAATAAAACATGGTCTACTGCTTCACTAGTAAAACGGGGCGTAGTGAATGGCTCCCCACATGTTTGTGAGAATGCCTCAGTAGAGTTTATTTGTTTGTTTGTTTGTTTGTTTTTTTTTTTTTTTTTTTTTTTGGTTAAAAGGGGGAAATATATTGAAAATTAGTTAGCCAAAAAAGGCGAAGTATTGGCTGAAAGCCTTAAGGAGTACAAACCAGCAGCATCCGAATTAAGTAGTACATAAAAACTATCATAAGCCTCAATAGAGTTTGTAAAGCACTCTTATACCATGCAAATGGAGATTTTATTTTATTTTATTTTTTATTTTATTTTATTTTATTTTTACTAGGTTAGGATAAAGATTTGAATTGAAATGGTCTAGTTTCTTTCTTATGTGTAAATTTTATTTTGTAATTTTTTAATAAAAAGAAATGTCATATTCTTTAAAAATAATGTCAAGCCATTATTCCGTTAGCTACGTAAACAACATCACTAACAGAAGTTAACTGAATGACATATATTGCTTATTTTGAAAACTTGAGAGACCGATTGCGCTCATTTGAAACTTAAGAGACCAATTGCACACATAAAATAAATTTCAAGACTAATAATGTAGTTTCACTTTTTTTTTTTTTTTTTTTGCACCCACATTGTGAAAAACTAAGAATTCCACTTACATGTGTATGAACCTAAGCATTAATTGGAGGACGGCTTTTTAGTTTCATTAATTACTAAACCAAACTACCATCGTGCACTTTTGCAATGGTCATTTCATAAGTATAAGTACTTATGAGTTGTGGTTGAGGTTTAAGTCTATATTGTATAAAAAATATATATATATATTGCTAAACCAGACTTCAAATTCGAAAACCATTAACACACTCTACTCCACTACAAAAAAACCAAGGGAGACGATACCATATCATACCGGCCGCTACGACTAGTGTTTTCCGTACCAATACCTTGGTCGGTACAGAAACGTTGGCATTCCATGCCGTTTTAAATATCAGCTATATTGGAGTCATTTAAGTTATACTAGAGAAAAATTCGGATTTCGGCCGGTAAATTTGAATTGGCCGGTAAAGAAAAAAAGAAAAAGTAAAAACCTTGTCATCGCTTGCCACCACAGATCTGGTCACCGACACAACGCCGATCTCAGAGTTCTCTACTTTTTCTTCTCAGCCTCACGTTGCTGCTACTGCTTCTTCGTCCTCTTCTTCTTTTAGCTCCATCTTCTTCTTCTCTTCCTTTTTTTAAGTTTTCTCTTTGTCTTCCTTTCTCTTGTTTTATCCGCCCCTACCACACGAGAGTTGATTAGCTTTTTACTAATTGACACACTTTTTAAGGGACACCGGTTTGAACTGTGAGAGTTTAAGGAATGGTGAAAATTTGAATGTAACTTTTTAACTATTCAGACTCTCTTTTATCGCATCAATCAATCAATAGCCAGTAAAAGTCACACTCACGTCTTCAACACTTCAACTAAAGGCTTTATTTTAAAATTTATTTTTCTTTTTATTTTAATTATCTGACTACATTTAACTCTTTCTTTTTCTTTTTTAAATGTATATAACTACATGTATCTTATTCACTTTTAAAAAATAAACATATATCTCCTCCTTATTATTATTATTATTATTATTATTATTATTGGTTAATTGAATAAATTAGGCATTTATATTCAATTAGACATAGACTTAAAATTTTATATAAAATTAGTGGCAACTCCAAAACAGTACACCAATATTAATTGGTATCGAAATATTTAATTCTCTTGATCAAAACGAAATGGTCATCGGTACGGCATTAACTCCCTTGCGAAAAATACCATCAATTATTTATTTAATTACTAGAATAACATTCCTTCCATTCTAGTTCACATATGCTTAATTACTGATTGTCCTTATTTTATATATGCTTATGGATTTCTTAAAATATGGACAACTTTGTCTTTTACTTATTTATTTAATTACTAAAATAACATTCCTTCCATTTTAGTTCACATATACTTAATTCGTTTCATGGTGTGATGCTGACCTTGCCAAAGATTGTTAATATATTTGCAAGAAAAACTGAAAGATGCACTGTTAGGACCTGGAACTGGAATTTGTGCAAAGCCCATATTTACAAAAAGTGAAATCATGAGTATGGAATAGTTTTCTTATTATTGTTGACACTGGTATAAATTTTTTTAAAAGTTAAATTACTATTTTTGGCCAATGAATTATAGTGTAATGGTTAATTTTATTTATAAAATCTAGATTATTAATAGTTAATTATCAGAAGACTTCCACACTTATTAAAAAATGACTCAATATCACTCTTGCTCCACTTATCATTAAATTATTAGACTGCTAAAATTTCATAAATCATGCTTTACTTAAACCTTTTGATTTCTGATAGATAAATTGATAAATAAATAAATAAATAAATTAGCAGCATGTTAAATCATTCTATTTGCAAAGTAGTTCTTTGAAAATTACATTATTCTTAAAATTGAAACAGAATGATATTAATTTTGATGGAAATAAAATTGACACTAAATAGTTTTTTTAACAAAATCTTAAAGGGTTCAATCACCGCTTACACTAAAAACTTATTGGTATCTTGATTTGATTGAAACATTCTTTAAAAAAAATTAAAAAAAAAAAAAAAAAAAAAAGCTAGGTGGGAGTAGGGGGTAGGGGGGTGGACTTAGCATGTCTATCAATTATCAAATAGAATAGTAGCTTCATTCAAAAAGGAAAAAAGAAGTTGTTACCGCTTATAACGTTTTTCTTTTGAGAAGGAAGATTGGTTAGAGTTAGTGGTGGGCTTGAGTTCTATAATTTAAGAATTCTTGGAATTGGAGGCCTTCATACTCATACTTATACACATACCCATATCACTTCTAAACTTGAAACCACACCACTTTACTAGTTTACTACCATCACTATCAGTGGCGACTCCAGGAATTTTGTACAGGGTGTTCCTATTCCACTTTGAAAAAATTTTGGGTCATTTCGGGTGTTTCGGGACGTTTCGGTAAATACTGGCCGAAATTCAAGATTTGGCCGACATGAAGTTTGTGCTTTAAAAAAAATAAATAAATAAAAAAGTTCTTAAAACCAAAACAAATTTGCATTTTGTACACCGAAAAACCTCAAAAGGGGAAAAAAAATGAAAAGAAAAGAAATGAACAAAGGTACTTATACAATAAACTATAAGTTCATTTAACATATTAATAAAATTATTAATTATTGTTTTTTAGTTGTTTCATTAATTTGTTTGTCTTTTATAAACTATAATTTGTTGTATTGTTATTTCATTAATTATTAAATTATTAATTGTTGTTTAGCCTAACATAATTTATTTTGTTTGTCTTTTATAATGTATTGGTTAATTAAATTATTAATTATTGTTTATTAGTTGCTTTCTCCAATTAATTATTGGTTAATTAAATTATTATTTATTAGTTGCACTAGCACACATCTACGTGCACATTACACTAAAGAGCCAGCCATGTGCACATTACACATCCCATGGGTTGATGTGCATATTAAACTACCTTAATTATTGTTTACCTGGCCCCATGTGTTCATCCACCCCCACTCCCACCCCACTCCACTTAACAGACAAGCCAGTCAAGCCTCAAGAAAATTTCCCCAATCACAAGAGCCCGCTGCCAATCAGAAAATTTCACAATCACAAATCACAATACACATTACACTAAAAGACAATTAATAATTTAATATCTCACTGACACAAACACACACACCAACACCAACAAAAATACCCACCAACACCAACGAGTAAGATATTAAGATAAAGCCAAGGAGAAAAATGGAAATTAACATTAAATTTCAAACATTATAATTAGTAGTTTAAGTTTTCAAACTATATTTTTTACTAGCATCTCGAGTCTAAGAGACTCGATTTAGGGTCTATAAATTGAGTTTTTGGGACTCGATTTTCATGGGTTGTTCACGTCTGATGTGGCACTTTTTTCACGTGGCATCTACATGAAAATCAAGTCTCTAAGACTCGATTTACTTCTCTAAAAAAAAACAAAGAAAACCACAACGACAACAGCAACAGAAAACCACAACAACAGCACAACAGAAAACCACAACAACAGCAATTCCTGAAAATATGTGTTCATCAAAGAAGAATATGTGTTCATCAGAGAAGAAAGAAAAAAAAAAAAAACCCAGAAACAGAAACAGGGCGACCTGGGTCACGCTTGGCCTGGGTAGCGCTGTGACCTGGGTCACGCTCGGCCTGGGTCGTGCTGCGACCTGGGTCGTATGGTGACTTGGGTCGCACGGCGGCCTGGGTCTGGCATGGCCTAGGTCGGCTTGAGCTGCATCTCCATTTCTTCTTCTTCTCTCTTTCTTTTTTTCTTTCTTTCCGCTGTTTCTGCATTCTCCATTTCTTCTTCTTCTCTCTTTCTTTTTTTCTTTCTAGACGTGAACAACCCATGAAAATCGAGTCCCAAAAACTCGATTTATAGACCCTAAATCGAGTCTCTTAGACTCGAGATGCTAGTAAAAAATATAGTTTGAAAACTTAAACTACTAATTATAATGTTTGAAATTTAAGGTTAATTTCCCGATTTGGCCTAAAGCCAAATTCAAAAAGTCAAAAAAACAGCCAAATATTAATAAAGAGAAAGTTAAAGCTTCAGCAGTTCAGCTGCCTTTTGATGTGATTTCTTTTGGGACTGTATGTAATCTATGGATTCATTTGCCGAGTTCTATTTTGGACAATAGAGGATTTTTTTTTTTTTTTTTTTTTTTTTTTTTTTTTTTTTTGAGAAAGGACACTAGAGGAAATTAAAGCAATTTAATGGGTCTGTGTCTTTGAGCAAAATTCAGATACCATGGGAAGTAAGGCACCAGGCTGGGGTGAGCAATGGAGCGCAGAAGGTTATGGTGGCAATGATGATGATGACAAGCTCATGAACAAAGTAGGAAACAGCAGTGGCAGCAAGATGGGAGATGTGAAAGCAGCAGCATCGGCAGGACTCGGCAAGGCCAAGGCAGCTGCATCAGTGAGCGCCCAAAAGGTTAAGAGCAGAAGCTCGGTGGGAATCAAATGGGTCAAGAATCAGTACCAGAAAAAGGTCTCTAAATGAACAAAAATTTTCTCCTTTGATTGGATGAATGAAAATTTGTATTTGTTCCAAAAAAATAACCAAGAATATTTTACATGAAACTTTATACATACAAGGTGGACAATGTGAACAGCTCTCTTTGTTGGCTTGGTAGTCAATTGCTCACTTTTCTTATCCCAAGCCCGAAGGTGGACAATTTTATTTAGTTTTGCTCTTCCTCACCCTCTATAATATATTAATATTGTTGTGCTTTATGATGTACATTCTGGAGATTTTGTAAAATCCTTTTAGTGACATGATGCCATGGCAGTGCTAGCAAGCTCTACCATAGTAGTAGATAGCTCCCACAGGACAGCGATGGCAGAATTAAGACTATGATCTTAGTTTCGACTTAAAATTTCAATCGCAGATGACTATTTTTGTCTCCCAACTGAACGGTCTGTATAATAGCTGTGTCTATAAATTTATTGGAACTTTCCGTAATAATCTCACTGGAAAACACTTTTTAGTTTTTAATAGTAAGGGTTACCATTAAACCATAGAAAAATAGAAAACAATACACATTACAACACCTCTAAAACACGAGACAATCACTAAACTAAGAATTGTTGTCAAAATCCTCTAGGGGGTCTGGGAAGACAGATTTTGCAATAGTAAAACAACCACGCTTGACAAGTGTTAGTGCAAACACAATAAGAATGGAAACAATACAAAGGGAAACTGAATAATAGGCTGAATATTATTAATTTGAAGAGATGAACACAGCACTATTTGGACTGAGGCGCGGCACTCGCTCTCTTTAAGGAGATTCAAGCCCTTGGTTGGCTAATCTTTGCAACCGGTGCAGACCTTTTCTGACTTGTCTCCCCCAAGATACAACAGTCCAACAAATGTTGTATGGCTAGAACAGCTTTTGCACAAAGTGTTCAAGCTCAAAGCTCCACCAAAACAACACCTTTCTTTGGCCCGAAATCTCTCAAGTATTTAGGAAGATTATTGAATTCACTCTCTCACACAATACTCTTTACTTTTAACTATTTTCTTCATTCACTCTTGATATGAAATTAGTCCATAGCATAGCCATATATATAGTCTTCCAACCCTTCACATAACCTACACGTTATTTATTAATTTAGAAAACTTCTCTTAATTTATTTAATCTAACATACATACAAGTAAATCTTTCTTTAACAAATTATAACTCATCTCTTTATTCATCTTCAGTTATTTTGAGTTTCAACATATTTAATTTAAAATGTACAAACATTCCCCCACTCATTTTAATATTAAATTTGGAAAATGAGAGATTACCGGGCAAAGAGAGATTATTATGCATCATGAAGGTGTGCTCTGCATTGAACCTTCACTTAGTGAAACAACAATCTCTACTCCAGAGTCAATAGTGGTCTCCGACTTGAACTATGACTGCTTAAAGGAAATAAAGTATTACTGCTCACACATAATGATCTAGGTGTTGACATAAGCTTTTATAGCTAGCACTTTACGGCTGTGTGCTGATCCTAGTTTCATGAGTGTATTTGAGATTAAGTCCAAATCTCATAGGGAGCGGCCCTACCCCCACACTCACATAAGTGAAATTTTGTCAAAGGTGCTTCTGTAATTCTGACACCCCACTCATACGAGCTACAAAATTTCATTAAGAGTTTTTTTACTCAACCTCTCCACATTACAGGATAAATGCACTTACATCATAGAGATGAACAATTAAAAAATTATTTACAAAATAAATAATAAAAAAAAAAAAATAGTGCATTTCTTACGACCATTGTATGATTCGTTTTTCCCATTGAACCAAATTCTCAGGATCTCTGGTCCTTGGGTTGGGTATCCTCATACATGGCTCATGATTCTATGGACTTTAGTCCCATCCCCCTCGATGTATTCCAGACCCTATCTTTTGCCAAGGCCTTGGTAAATGGATCTGCAAGATTATCATTAGATTTAATATAATCCACAGTTATGATGCCACTACTCAAATAAGATCACATGGTACTGTGCTTTCTTCTTATAGGTCTAGATTTACCATTGTAGTAACGGTTTTTAACTCTACCAATTGCGGCAATGCTATCACAATGAATTAATATAGGTGGAATTGGCTTTTCCCAAAGTGGAATTTCATATAACAAATCTTTAAGCTAATTTGCCTCTTCACTAGCTGAAGCTAATACTATTAATTCAGCTTCCATTGTTGAATTAGCAATTATTGTTTGCCTTTTAGATTTCCAACAAATAGCACCACTACCTAAGGTAAAAATATAACCAGTGGTAGAGAGAGAATCTCCTGACAAAGTATTCCAATCGACATCACTAAAAGCTTTAATCATAGTAGGGTACTTTTTATAAAATAAGCCATAACTTTTGGTACCAATTAAATATCTTATGACTCGCTGAATAGCTAGCCAATGATCTTTACTAGGTTTGCTAATAAATCTGCTAAGCACTCCTACTGCATATGCAATGTCAGGTCTAGTACAATTAGTAGCATAACACAAACTACTAATGATGCTAGCATAATCCTTTTGATTAAAAATCTCATCATCATTATTCACAAGAAATAAATGAATACTAGAATAAAAAGGAGTAGCTACACTTTTGTGATCATGAAAATTATATTTTCTCAACATAATGTGATTGATCAAGAAATATTCTATCACATGCTTTTGTAATTTTCATGCCCAAAATAAAATTAGCCTCACCAAGATCTTTCATATCAAAATGGCTTTTAAGCATACTTTTCGTCTCATTTATAACATGCATATTTGAGCCAAAGATTAACGTATCATCCACATAGAGGCTAATAATAATATGTAAATTATTCCATGATTTAGAATAAATACATTTATCACATTCATTTGATTTATAACCATTCTCAATCATGCAGGAATCAAAATTTTCATGCCGTTGCTTAGGTGCTTGTTTTAAGCCATATAGGGATTTAGTTAACTTACATACCTTGCTTTCTTGTCCAGGCTCTACAAAGCCTTCGGGTTGATCCATATAAATCTCTTCCTCTAGGCCCCCATTTAGAAAAGCAGTTTTTACATCCATTTGATGAATTTTCAAATCAAAAATTTCAGCAATAGCAATTAATAATCTAGTAGATGTAATTCTTGTTACCGGAGAAAATGTATCAAAGAAATCAAGATCAGCTTTTTGTTGAAAGCCTTTTGCAACAAGTCTGGCTTTAAACTTATCTATTGATCCATCTAGTTTCAACTTTTTTCTAAGGACCCATTTACAACCTATGGTCTTACAACCCGGTGGAAGATCTACTAATTTCCAAGTTCTATTAGAAATTAGAGATTCCATCTCATCATTTGTAGCCTCTTTCCAAAATATAGCATCAGGTGATGTTAAAGCCTCTTTTAAATTTTGGGGATTTTCCTCAATGTTAAAAACATAATAATCAAGACCAAAATCCTTTTCAACTCTAGCTCTTTTACTCCTTCTAGGTTCTATTTCAAAATTTTCTTGATTTTGTAAATTTGAAGTAGAAGAACTAGGTTGTGTCAAAATATTTTCTTCACCCCCACTATTTTTCAATTTAAAAGGAAATTTTTCTTCATGAAAAATTGCATCACCAGATTCAAAAATTATTTTGTTTTCAAGATCAAAAAAT
The DNA here is from genome assembly GCA_028535165.1 of Quercus tomentella. Lineage (NCBI taxonomy): Eukaryota > Viridiplantae > Streptophyta > Magnoliopsida > Fagales > Fagaceae > Quercus > Quercus tomentella. Next base: position 37,517,266 of record JAPQVY010000156.1, read on the forward strand.
CTATAGGCTGCACTATTAATCACATAACCAAGAAAAGTACAGGTAGTTGCTCTTATACCTAATTTAGGCATTTTAGGGTCAGTAAACCTTACATAAGCAAGACAACTCCATACCCTCAAATATCCCAAATTTGGCTTATGTCCTTTCCACATCTCAAAATGTGTGGTGTGTGACTTTTTATGTGGCACTTTATTCAAAACATGACATGCAGTTAAAATAGCTTCACCCCAAAAGTGTAAAGGTGCACTAGATTCAATTAACATGGCATTTGTTAACTCAATTAAAGTTCTATTTTTTCTTTCAGCCACACCATTAGAAGCAGGTGAATATGGTGCAGTAGTTTCATGGATAAATCCCAAAGACTGAACAAACGAGTTGAATGCACTTGATTCATACTCACGGCCTCTATCACTTCTTATTCTTTTTATTTTTCTATTGAATTGATTTTCAACTTGTAAGGTTGAATTTAATCAACAATCTTATTGGCTTTATTCCATGCCAAATTTCCTTGTAATTTAGCAATTAGTAACCCTGTGTTTAGGTGTGAATCATGTAAGGGTAGTGTGTGAGAGAGTGTGAAGAAATGCTCAAGACTGTGCAGTGAAGCAGGGACTCGTGGCTGGATCTCATGGGTGGCTCGCGACTTGTAAGCCGCCAGAAGATGCACACAAGTGAAGCATGCAGAGAAGTTGAACCGCCATGCCAACTGTAGCATTACAGGACAAAAAGTCTAGACTGGCGATTCAGTTAGCTCGCGGCTTGGACTCGCGACTCAGTCAAGTCACGAGGCCAAGTTGCCAGTCCACTCTGTTATGGAAAAACTGACTCTTCGCATTCCTTTTTCACTCTAGTATAAATACCTCTTATACCCATGAAATATAGAGAGCTTACAGAGAGAATTTTGAGAGAAAAACCCTAGAGAAAAACAAGATTGACTCATCCACAATCTTTACATAGTGACTCTTCAAATTCCTCAACTCTCACTCTTTTCATTGTTACATCCTTGAGAGGTACATTAGCCAAAACATTTTCTCACCATACCCATATCTGTGAGAAGGCCTTTTTGATGCTTAGGAAGCAGTTAGGAAGGGACCAATTGATATTGGTTGATGCTATGGGTTATAGCGGAATCCGGTAAATTAAAGAAGAAATAGGTTCGGCGTAACCTCGTTGGAGCAAGAAGCTTAGAGGGATTAGGTACACTGGGTAGATTAGACTTGGAGGGTCTTCTGCTGTTCATGTATCCCAACTTGATTCTTTAGTGGATTATTGACCGCTTAGAGGGTAGCGGAGAGGTTTTACGCTGAGAGCTTTGATTTCCTCTTCGATAACACATCGCTGTATTGTCCTTGTGTTTGTATCTCTCTTCCTTTAATCTTTGCCATTTAATTTCTGCTGTGGATGTGATTTTATTTGGTTTAGATTGTTTATCAATTTTGTGTTAAGTTTATTTACATTTTCAGCACGTACATTGTTTGTTGATAAGCTTGAATTGGTCATTTGTTATTTGGGGGTCTAAACGTTCAAGGGTGTTTTACACACATTTTGAACATTCACAACTTCTTTTAAAAAAATCTTGAAATTTTTCAAAAGCATCACTTTTTTTTTCCAACAAATAAATAGTTGTATATTTTGAGAAATCATCAATAAAAGTGATAATATATCTATTTCCTCCACGAGTTAAAATTCCCTCAAATTCACATAAATCAGAGTGAATTAACTCAAGCAATTCGGTATTTCTTACAACACTTTTATGAGGATTTTTTGTAATCTTAGCTTGACTACAAGTTTCACATTTTTCAAAATCTTTTGACAGTCTTGGAATTAATCCTAAACTACTCATGATTCCCACATATCTACTATTTATATGACATAAACGAGCATGCCAAAAATTAATAGAAGAAAGCATATAAACTGAACTGGTAGATGCTTTATTATTCTCAATATTCAATTTAAACATTCCATCACAAGCATAACCCTTGCCCACAAATAATCCTTTTTTAGTGATTACATAATTATTAGATTCCATAGTTTGCTTGGAGCCAACCTTATAAAGCAAAAAACTTGACATCAAATTCTTCCTCATGGACGGAGTGTAAAGTACATCTTTCAATGTTAGCACACATCCAGAAGTGAATTTCAATTCAACCTCACCACTCCCAAGAACCTTGGTTTTGCTAGAGTCACCAAGCATAATAGTTTTTTCTTCTTCAAAAGGAGTGTACAACTTGAACCAATTTTTGTCATAGTAGACGTGCCTATTAGCACCAGAATCTGTCCACCACCCTTCAATATATTGCACCATACTGATGTCTATAATCATAGCCACTAAAGGCTTTTCGGTTACGTTAGCCTGTGGGATAGATTCACGTTTCCGAAATTTGCAAAATCGAGCAATATGCCCACTCTTGCCATAGACAAAACAGGATCTATTAAATTGATCTTGCGAAGGGGGTCCTTGGTTCTTATTGTAATTTTTATTTGGGTTTCCCCTTCCTTAAGGTCTATTATTATTTTTAAATGCTCTTTTTTTAGGTTTCAATTGACCATTTCTAGGAAAATGATTTTTGGGCATATTATTATTGGCTGAAATAAGGTTTACCTTTGTGGTGGAATTACCATTGCTCTTTTGTGTCATGAGTGCATCTTGTCCTCTAGCCTCCTCCTCCACATGGATGCGTGTGATCAAAGTCTCCAAGAATGTCTCATTTTGTTTGTGCCGCAAAGTCTTTTGGAACTCCCTCCAAGATTGTGGTAGTTTATCAATTATACCAGCTACCATCAAATTGTCTCCAATCGTTATGCCTTCAGATCTCAATTCTGCCACAATCATTTGGAAGTCTTGTGCTTGATCCACCACCGATTTTCCATCCACCATTTGATAACGGAAAAATCTACTAGCAGCATACTTCTTTGCACCAGCCTCCTTGCTATCATACTTGCTTTGTAAAGCTTTATAATCATAGAAATGATTTCCAAGACAATTCAAAAGATAAGAGCGACAATTATGTTCATCTTTTGTATACTTATCTATTTTTTCTTGATAGAGACTATATTCTTCTTCACTTATCTCATCGGTAGAAACCTTTGATGGATTCTTGTCAGTGAGGATGTAGGCGACTTTGAGAAGACTCAAGTAGAAGAGGACCTTTCCTTTCCACCTCTTGAAGTGGACTCCCTTGAAGCGAAAGGGCTTGTTGACATCTCCAATAGGCTCATTTGGTTTCTCTTGTGTAGGCTCCATATGTTGAATCTCTTTAAAATTGTTGGTGCAAACACAATAATAATGGAAACAATACAAAGAGAAACTGAATAATAGGTTGATTATTATTAATTTGAAGAGATGAACATAACACTATTTGGACTAAGGCACAGCACTCGCTCTCTTTAAGGAGATTCAAGCCCTTGGTTGGCTAATCTTTGTAACCGGTGCAGACCTTCTCTGACTTGTCTCCCCCAGGATACAACAGCCCAACAAATGTTGTATGGCTAGAACAGCTTCTACACAAAGTGTTCAAGCCCAAAGCTCCACTAGAAGAGCACCTTTCTTTGGCCCGAAATCTCTCAAGTATTTAAGAAGATTATTGAGTTCACTCTCTCACACAATACTCTTTACTTTTAACTATTTTTTTCATTCACTCTTGATATGAAATTAATCCATAGCATAGCCATATATATAGTCTTCCAACCCTTCACATAACCTACAAGTTATTTATTAATTTAGAAAACTTCTCTTAATTTATTTAATCTAACATACATACAAGTAGCTCTTTCTTTAACAAATTATAATTCATCTCTTTATTCATTTTTAGTTATTTTAAGTTTCAACATATTTAATTTAAAATGTACTAACAACAAGTACATTTGCTTCTCACGCAAATCTACTTCCCACGCAAGCCAATTGTGCAAAGGATCAGGCCTTCCCACTCAACTTCACAATATTGATACATGTATTAGTATCACCTCCAAATAGACATGCAAATCCACATGTTTAAGTGTGAAGTTGTAACTGATGTGCTTAATTTTTTTATTCAGCAAGTACTCATGGTGGTCCCATGTATAATTGCTTAAAATCCAATCCCAGGATAATACTGAAGCATATTGTGAAGTTGAGTGTGGGTGTGTCAATAGGCAGACTAGTCACTAATCACAGCTTGTAAAATTCTATCATTAGATGTGCCATTATTTATTAACGATGCCAATAACAATTTTTGCACCAGGTCCAACTTCTAAAACTATTATCTCAAACTAGATGACTAGATGGAGGCCATCCTTTATCAGTGGTGCTTAAGAAACCAGTCCATGTGCCATTATCATCCCTATTTTGCTTCCAACCCTCCACTTCTATCAATTGATTCAATACCTCCTCCCACCTCCCCTTTTTTTTCCCACATACCCATCGGTGTTGAGCTTATGCCAACCCCAGAAATCTAAAATACAGAGTCAAGCGCACACACATCCATAGAGCTGCACAAACAATTCATTTACTTAAAATAGTCATTCACCCTAATCATAAAAGAGGTAGTCAAACTGGCAAAAGTAGAAATTGATCCAAACCATCTGGAATTTAAAAAGAACATAATACTAAACAGTTGACAAACTAAAAAACATAGTCATTGATCCAAACCATAGTGTACTGCCTAGAATATTAATCTAATGAACTACAGAGAATTTACATCTAATCTAATTCCATCATTTTCTTAGTTTTATTTGCAACTCTTATTCACATAGATGCAGCTTAATCACGATTCAGCAAATCCCAAAGGTGTTCTTGCCACTGTAGGTCATATACTGGAAACCATCTTCTTCCTTATTTTCCTCATAAATTGCAGACATCATAGCTGCTGCAATAAATTGAAACCACCTTCTTCCTTTTTTTTCTGCTGGCAACCTGTGGAGGTGGAACAATGGTTGAGGAGCAATGGAGGAGATAGAGAGAGAAACGTAGGTTTAGAATGTAGAGAGAGAGAGACAAACAGAGAGGAAGAGAAACGTAGAGAGAGAGAGAGTCAGACGTCAAATTTTATTGGGTTTAGAGATAGGTTTAGAATGTAATAAATGAGGGTAATTAATGAGGTTCTAATAAAAATATTTGTAATGATGAGGGTATTTTTTTTACCGTTGAATCTACTTAAATCCAATGGTTTAAAAAATGTGTAACTTAAACCCATCTCATATAGATATATATATATATATATATATATATATATATATATATATATATATAGATATAAAAGTTATGTAATGCTAAGAGTTTTGTAGTTCAATTCCTTCCATCCCCAACTATCAATGTAAGTACATATTAATAAGTTATGATCTATTCTAATATAAAAAAAATTAAGATATATTTTTTTTCTAATATATACACATGCACATATGAACGTTTGTATATTTTTTCTTTAGCGGTTGTCTTCTCAAGAGGCCTAATATGCTCCTCAACTCTGTCACCTTAAAATCGTCAAATAAATATTACTAATTTATTTATAATATTAGGAGATATATATTAAAGCACCAACAAAGTAATCTATCAATTTATTCTCTAATTTATGGAAAAGACAACTTTAGCGAAACATCATATTATCTAAATTCTATGAATTATGAAATGCAATTTATAACATCTTCACGAAACCACTTTCGTATGTAACATAATCTATATATATATATATATATATATATATATATATATATATATAAAATCGAAGCTTTTGAAGCTCCCACAATTTTCCACGTCAGCACAATATTAGAAAAAATAATAATAATAAAGTAAAAAAATAAAATCAAAACAAAAAAAAATAATAAAACAAAAAGCACAGTATTAAAAAAATAATAATAAAACAAAAAAAAAATAAAACCAAAACCAAAAAAAAAACACGTCCTTTCCCTTTCCCTTTCACGATGCTCTGCTTTTCCAAATCCTCTGCCTTTTCCACCATCGACCATCGATCATCTACCTTCTTCAGACCATCGATCTCCTTCATCAGACCATCAACGACGGCATCACAACGTCCTTTCCCATTCCCTTTCACGATGCTCTGGCTTTCCCAGTCCTCTGCCTTTCCCAGCGCATCCGATATCTCCTTCCTCAGACCATCGATTTGCCTAAGACCATCGATCTCCTTCATCAGACCACCAACGACGGCATCGCATCCACCATACCCACCATCGCATCCGATATCTCCTTCCTCAGACCACCGATTTGCCAAACACCATCGATCTCACCCATATCCACTTCGCTCAGTTTCCACTCTTCCTTAGAACAAAAACGGAGCCCCATTTGCCGTGGGTCTCATCTAGCCCATGGCCCATACACTATGTCAGTCGGCAATACAACCAACCCAGCCCGTCGAGACCGGCCCAAAGGTATTATCTTATAAACCTATAATATATATATATATATATATATATATATATATATATATATATTTTCTGAATCCAAACTCTATAACTATTAGGACTCTATAACTATATATATAAACCTTTCACGATGCTATTTTTTTTTCACGGCTGTTCAATTTCTAGGTTTATTGCTATTGCCTTTCTCTTCATTCTTTTCCTCCATTCGAATTAGAGTTAAAGGTATGGATTTCTTAACTTTTTTTTTTTGAATTTTAGTTATATGTTTTTGTGGAAACTGAGCTATTGGTCAATTTGAATTGTTTTTGTGTGGAAACTGAGCTATGGTTTATTTTTTACCACAGCCTATTTTTAGTGTGGATTTCTTAACTTTTTTTTGAATTTTAGTTATATGTTTTTGTGTGGAAACTGAGCCATTGGTCAATTTGAATTGTTTTAGTGTGGAAACTGAGCTATGGTTTATTTTTTTACCCCAGCCTATTTTGTATTCTAGAGTTGATTGATTGTAGTTTTTATGCACACACTTAGATAATCAATTTGAATATATGTTTTTGTGTGGAAACTGAGACGTTGGTCAATTTAAATTGTTTTTGTGTGGAAGTTGTTGTTTTAAATCTGCTTTTATGCTTGGAGTTTTAATATCATAGTATATTGTAGTGTTCTGTTCACTACTTGTGATGAAGAAATTGCTGTATATATATGTTTCTTTTCATAGATATAAAATAATTTTCTATAACATTTTCTTTTTTGGTATATTTTGTTGTTAGAAGTATGGCTTTGATTTTAAATAGGATTTAGGCTTAGGGATTTCGATCGAATTGATTTTGATTTAGGCTTAGGTTTGGGTATGTAATTTTTGGAATGTGAAATTCTTTAAAATAAATCATGTTTAAGGTTTCAGATATGCTCTTGATTTTTTATTTTTTATTTGTTCTTCACTATGTTGTTTGGTTAATCATCTTATGGGTTCTAAAAACAACTCTACTGGAGATAGTTCTACTTACATTGTTTAAATTTGAGACAAAATTAAGAGAGAGAGACAGGGTCTCTAAGGTTCATAGAGAAATCTGAGGGTCACCCCTACGAAAGCTGCCACCTATTATCATTACACCATTCCGTCAATGTCATATTCCTAAAACCACTACCAGTAATTTAGATAAATAAATAATTGTGTGTTATATAGGTTTTGGTTGGCTTAGTTTTGATATAGGTATCTAGGTTAATCTTAGGCTTTGAATTAGGATTTTTTGCAGAAGAACAAACATTCATGCCATTCTTTTAATTTTTTTTTTATAATTTAAATAAATTTACAATGAGTAACAGCAAGCGTTACAAATTCCCCCTTTTATATTATTTTCAGCTTAATTGTTTTGTTTCATGCATTGCACAGTGAATCAGATTTATGGTTTTTTCAAGACACACCCAATCTCATTATATCTCAAGGTATTTTGTCCTTTTTATGTTCTTTTCTCCTTATTCTTTAAATAGTTTTCTTTTTGTCTACATGAATATTAGATGGGTATAGAGTCTCTAGAAAACCACCCCATTCTCCCTCTCTCAAATTTTGCCTTTTGCTATATGCATGCAAATTGTTTGATAAAATAGCTTCATATTTTTTCCGTTTTAACTTCAACAGACTTTAATATAACTATATGAACGGTTTGTTGCAGATTGGTCCTCTTAGTTGGTATGTTCTGTGAAGTTGAGGTGGATCTGTGAAAAGGGTTTTGGGTAAAATTGAAGGTTTGTTGGAGTCCTGTCAGTTTAAATTATTTTGGTTGTTTTAGTTGCACACCTCTAATTAATGGCATTTATCTATAAGGAACTGTAAACTTTTATTGATCTATCAAAAATAAAATTAGAACAGCTTCATACTCTGTGAGATCCAAATAATGTTTTATGTTTTCTTTTGGCATTGAAGCTATTGAATCTTTCATTATTAGCAATGAAGATAAGTTAATTAATTAATGGTTAAACATCTTGACAGCTCTGTTGTAGTTGACCAAAGTGAAAAGTTGAATCAATACTACTTACAGCTCTTTTGTCCAAATTCCTTATTAGTTTTTCCAATCTTAGTTTGATATCTAGCCTTTTAAATTCTAATGTCATCATCTTATTCCTCTCATTGCAAATTGAACCAAATTCAATGGAAGCCCCCCACTTGGGTTTTGCCCTATTTATGGGTTGAAAATATGTATCTGGGTTTTTTGTAATCTTGGGATTTGACTTTGGTTTGGGATATATTATATATATGAAATTAACGGACAGCAATGCAGTGTATTGGTGTGTAAAATTGCTGTGCCCAATGCATTGGACAATATGGAGATGCTGTAAATGGCACATTTGAGGTTGATGACCCCCCCCCCCCCCCTACCGTTTTCCCAATTAGGTAATAGTTAATAGGATGAACCTGTGAAAACATTGTTAATGTGGTTTTGTTTTGTTTTGTTTATTTATTTTTTTTTTTTTTCACCTCACATAGTGAATGATGGGACCCATGTGAAAATTGATACATATTTAGAAACATGGATTAGGAAAAAGGAAATAAGTTGAACCAGGGGAAATATTATGAAAAATGTATCTTGGTCCCATCTCACATATTGAATGACCAATTATAAATTGCGTAATTACTAGAAATGTGCAAATACAAATACTTTGATAGTGGTAAGTTTTACTACAGAAACCTAAGAAAAGATCTATGCTGTTTGTGAGGTAAATTAGTATTATATTAAATCTACTTTTATGTTTGGAGTTTTAATATCATAGTATATTATAGTATTCTGTTCGCAAATTTGGATTCTTTTTTCTATTTGTAGCAACAACTTATCAATTGAAGAAGATGGTGATTGTACAAAATTTCAAAAACTTGATGTTCAAACCAATGTGCAACTCACACCAACATCTGTACTCAAGGAAAACAAAAGGGCATATTCAGGGACTACTACAAAGCAACAAAGGAAGAAGATACAAAAAACACTTTAAAGTTGTCTTTCAATCTCTAAGATTTTCTATGCACAATTTGGTTTTAATGAATTTGTGATTTTGATACTAAAGACGTATTGGAACAAAGGAAATTTTTTTGATTTTATGCATAATTTGGTTTTAAATTGAAACAAAGAGGAATTAAACTCTTATATTTAGTTATTTGATAGCCAGATTTGTTTTTATTTTTTATGGATGACCAAGTTTGTGATTTTTTAGGGATATTTTTGGGTTTTGCGTGTTGGATTATATTCTCAAAATTTTAATTAAGCTTCTATTTAGGTGTTGAGGAGAGAAAAACAGTGAAGCACAAGTAAATGGAAGCTCAATCAGTTGTGAAGGGTCTTTTTAGATATATTGGTGAATTGTGAGTTTTGCTTTGTTTTCTAGAGAATTGATGCTGAATTCCAATAGCTAATGTCACATCATTTGGAAAAAATTGGTAGCTTTCCCGTGCATTGCAAGGGTTAGCGACTAGTATATTTAATTGCTGTTCTTCTACTTTTAGTTCCTGAGGAATATGATTATGTGGCTTGGAGCGTCCGGATGAGAGCCTATTTAAAGGCATGCGATCTTTGGGACATCGTTGAAGCTGCCACCCAACCTCCGAAACCCGAAGATGATGAAATGGCCTTTAATGCTTGGAGCAAGAAGGATGCCATAGCTTTATATTTGATTAGGGAATCGTCCTCTGCATTTTATAGCTCTCTGTTTCCCACTGGAACTGCCCAAAATGGTTGGGATATCTTGGCATAATTTTACAACTCAGAAGCTAGCTCCCTCTCTTTTAATTTGTTCTTGTACAGAATAGTAGCTATCTCTCTCTATTTTTTTTTTCTTTTGAGAAGAATCTCTCTTCTATCTCTTGTAACTCGATTAAAATCTCCTGATATTTCTAATAGTGATATTCAAAGTTCACATTCCCCCTCTTTCCAAGCCCCAACTATGGAATTTTTTTTTTTTTTTTAAAAAAAAAAAAGTTATATCTTCACTTAATTTGCACTATATGTATTTTGGGTGGAGTTTAGGGTATAACCCTCGTGCAAATATGATTATTCTTTTAGTGCTATTTTTTTTTTTCTTGTTTTTTTATAGTTCGATAGTTGGGAGGATTGATCCGTAACTGTTTCTATTGAAAACATCAAGAGGTATAAGTTGAAATCCAGATAAAAAATCTTGTAATTGTATTAGATACTCTAAATCTTTTGCTAAAAACTTTGTAGGGATAGAGAACAGTGAACTCCGTAAGTATGTATTATTTAAGCAGTATGAATGTTCAAATAGTGTGTAAAACACCTTGAATGTTTAGACCCCCAAATTACAAATTACCAATTCAAGCTTATTATCAAACAATATATGTGCGGAATATGAAAATAAGACAAAACAAAATTAATAAAACAATCTAAACCAAATAAAATCACAACCACAACAGAAATTAAATGACAAAGATTAAGGGAAGAGAGATGCAAACACAAAGACAACACAACGATGTGTTATCAAAGAGGAAACCAAAGTCCTCGATGTAAAACCTCTCCGCCGCCCTCCAAGTGGTCAATAATCCATTAGAGAATAAAGTTGGGATACATGAACAACAAAAGACCCTCCAAGCCTAATCTACCCAGTGTACCTAAGCCCTCCAAGCTTCTTGCTCCAACGAGGTTACACCGAACCTTTATCTTCTCTAACTTACCAGATTCCGCTATAGCCCATAGCATCAACCAATATCAATTGGTCCCTTCCTAACTACTTCCCAAGCACCAAATAACCTTCTCACAGATATGAGTATGGTGAGAAAAAGATTTGGCTAAATGTACCTCTCAAGGATGTATCAATGAAGAGGGTGAGAGTAGAGGAATTTGGAGAATCAAAAGATGAAGATTGTGAATGAGTCAATCTTGTTTTTCTCTAAGGTTTCTCTCTAAAAATTCTCTCTAGAAGCTCTCTACAATACGTGGTTACGTATAAGGGGTATTTATACTGATGTGTGTTTGGAATGCAAAAGGTCAGTTTTTCCCAAATAGAGTGGTCTGGCGACTTAACCTCATGACTTGACTGAGTTGCAAGTTTGAATTGCGAGCTAACTGTCTGGCCAGACTGGAAGTTTTGTCCTGTAGTGCTTTAGCTGGCGTGACTCTTCAGTTCCTTTGCATGCTTCACACATGTGCCTCCTTTGGCGACTTGCCAGCCATGAGCCAGTCGTGAGATCCAGTCACGAGGCCCTGCTTAAGTGCACACTCTTGAGCTTTTCTTCACACTCTCTCACACACTACCCTTACATGATTCCCACCTAAATACAGGGTTTCTAAATGCTGAATTACAATCAAATTGGCACGGAATAAAGCCAACAAAATGGTTGATTAATTTCAACCTTACACAGTATCTTCATGACGGTAATTGGGCCACAACAAATCAGTTCATTACTTCCAATCCGGGGGCAAAGAGTGCAATAATTTTAAATACAAGAAGTACCGCTTCACACATTGCTATCATTGTTGTACATCTGCATATTGTGAAGGAGTTGGTAAACATTGATGAAGCATGACTTCGTCAGTCGAGGTGAATGCGTCCAGATGGATCTGGGCTCTCGTCTAGATACCTGCATAAATCAAAAGACCGCTCCTTCCAATGTGGTCACTGGTGTGGTGTTTGCCACAACTTCTCCGATGCCAAAGTTAGAACAGGAAAGTGTTTTGTAAAATGAAACAGAATAGCAGAATAATAATCAATGTCTTTTAGAATGTTTGTTTGTGTGTACCTTGTGTTGGCAATGTGAGGGCTTTATATATTATGCCTTGGATTCTAGCCGTTGTGATTGATATTGTGATGTTAATGCCTTCCTTGGTAACGCCTCCTGCCTAATAATGGGGCTTTAATATGCTCTTAACGGTCTGTATAGTTGGTTTTGTAACCATCCGGGGCATTATTGGCAGCATTGAATGATCCGACTGCCTCTGTCAGTGACGTGGGCATTTGTTAGGCTCGCCTCAGGGAATGGTCTCATCTGTCTTGCTGAGCCCGTCTGTAGTCAATTTTGTCAGTCCCATCAGTTGCCCCCGGATTCTGTGGTCGTCGTGACATGTCATGATGACCATAGAAGATTAAAGGTCTTTGGACTGTAAGTGACTCTTGGGATTTCGCGCCGTATTAAATTTGTAGTGGCAGCGCCACATGCATCGTGACCACGTGGCGTGTGCTAATCGGTGGGGTTTTTTGCGTGACCCTTGGGTTTCTCGCTGTTTTAGTTGTTTGGGTTTTAGTTTTTAAACTTTCTTTTCCTTTCGTTTCCCCCTTCACTTTTCCCAATTTTCTTAATCATTGCTCTGAGTTTCTTCTTCTCCGTTTGTTCTTGCAACTATTCCGACTTTGTTCCAACGACTTCCTTTTTCCGATTGCGCTGCACCTTTTCGAGGTATGTTTCTCTTTTTCCTCTTCCTCAATTTCCTTTTTCTTTTTCTTCGTAATCTGTTGTAAGTTCCTGATTTTTCCTTTTTCTTTCCTTTGTTGTGGTTGTCTTTGTTTTCTGGCTTTTGGGATTTTAGTATTTACCTCCTCCTTCTGTGTTTTTTTTTGGGTGTCCATGGTTAGGATAGCTTGCCCCTCAGTTTCTTTCCTTTTTGCACGTTTGGGGGGGGGGGTCTTTAGGTGTTTTCCCAAACCTCGAGGACTTTGTTTTTGAGGGTAACAGTTTGGGCATTGTATTGGCTGAGTTGTGTCCTTTGCTTCGTCAATCTATTGATTGGTTTGAGGGTCTGGTGAGAGAGTGGGGGACGATGTCTGAGGTTAGATCCAGTGAGCTCGACACTGGGTTATCATCTAGCGGTGACCCAATGGAGGGAGATACTGATGTTTCTACCCTTTGAGAGGTTAGGGCTTTTTACGCTGTTGAGGAGGTGTGTGGACTGGATGCTGACACCGTGGGTAGATTCAGAGATAGGTTTCAATTTCCGAAGAGGGTTCGTGTTCGTCGGCCCAATGTCGAGAATAGGGCTTGCCACTTCTTCCCTGGTGAGGTATGCTTCTATGAGGCTGCCTTCACTTGTGGCCTTAGGTTCCCCGTCCACCCGTTCATGATGGAGCTTTTGGATCATTTTGGCATTGCTCTTGGGCAACTTATGCCCAACTCATAGAGGATAGTGGTTAACTGTATGGAAATATGGTTGGCTGCTAACGGGAACATGATTAAGGTGGGTGAATTTGTCTATATGTATCGTTTGAAAGTCTAAAGAGTACGGGTATTATGAGTTAGTGCCTTGGGAGAGGAAAACAAGGATTGTTAAGGGTTTACCATCATCCTTCAGGTATTGGAAATCAAGATTTTTCTTTGTGTCCTGGGATGATTTTGAGACTCCCTCCAGCAGGGACTGGGGTGATATCCTGAGGTTGCTTCGTTGGTGGGGAACCTCGACCTTAGGTGCGTCAGTATTTCTTCCTGTCGTTTCTAGTTTTGTTATATTTGCTGTTATCGTCACTGACTCCTTCGCTTCTTGTTTTGTGCAGTTAAGAGACAACCTAAGCTCAAAAGTAGGCATAAGGAGTGTGTTGAGAAGGCAATAGAATACGCCCTGACGATCGAAAATTAGGACAACCTGGTAGATCCGCAGACCCTTGCCTTTTATAACCTTGGTCCCGACCTATCTCCCTACGTTCTGCGCAGTCTTGACATTGAAGAAAAGAAGAGTAAGTATTGAGTTTGTCAGTGTTGAGATCGTCAGTATTGATTTTTTTTTTTTTTTTTTTGACAAGTGTTTTCTTCTTGCAGAAATGACGGCCAAGTTTAACAAGGATACGTATGCGAAGATGAGGTCCAAGAAGGACGAGCCGTTATCCAGCATTGGGAAGAAGGGAGTGCGTGTAACGGGGAAAGGTCCGTCCGTTACTCTAGTTGCTTCTGCTACTCCCATCGTCTTCGGTGTTGAGACTGTGAGGACGGCCTCTCCAGCCACTTCGGTTGAAGAAATCCCCTCTCCTTCATCAAAAAGGCCGTGCATATCGGGAAAGGAGAAGGAAAAAGCTGATTCTCGCTCGTCTACCGTCTGGGACGACAAAGGGTTGGCGGTGGACAGGGCGGACGGGGTCGTGACTGTTGAGGACATGAAGGTTTTTACTGGTGTGCCATTCAACGTGGTTGTGAATCAGCAGGTCCACAAGCTCGTCCAGGTAAACTGCTCATGTGTCTTTTAGTCTCTTTTTCTTTCTCTTTGTATTGATGGCTTTAGTTTTCTTTTCAGGTGTTGAGGGAGAGTCTCCATATTGCTTCTAAGTACCTCACTCAGGAGGCTAAGGTGGCATCCCTAACATCCAGGATGGAGTCTTTGGAAGAGGAGAATTTTACGTTGAAGAAAAAGCTCATCGACTCCATGCACGAGGCCAACACTTTAAAGGAAAATGCCAGGACCTTGACTGACGATCTCTGAGCTGAGCATTAGTTAACTCTGGAGAAGGATGATCAACTTTTGGCAGCCAAGGAGAAGCTTAAGACTATTGCTACCAGGTCTGTCGAGGCTTTCCAGCAAACTGACGACTACAACACTGTGCTCTTTTGTTGATACTTTAAAGGTTTTGAGCTTCTGAGGAGGTACCTCATCCAAGCATCCCACTGGAGTCGATCTGCAAAACTTGGATCTTGAAGTGGTGGACCAGGAGATGGCGATTGACAAGGTTGCCTAGTCTTCGGCTCCTGAGGATGACGCCCCCAAGAAAGTTTCTGCTGATGACACCCCTGCTGGTGATGACGTTGCTGCTGACCCCCGAACCTAATACTTATGAAAGTTTTCTCTTTTCTTTTGTTTCTTTGGTTGCCCGTTATGTTTTGGGCTTTTTGTAAATCTAATTTTTAGAACAATTTTCTTTTAATCTATCTTGAGAACAATATTTTTAGCCCAGTGTTTATGGGCCTTTAGATGTGAACACAATGGTAACTGCCCATTGTTTTTGGGCTTTAATTAAATTTATGGCTATGTACTTACTTGCATTTGTGACTGCTCATTTACTGGTTCGTCATATGCTTGTGGTGTCTTACATCCGTCCATGCTTTGTACTTAGCAAAATTTTTAGTTGTAAATTTCCTTTTTCTTAGTCATCGATTTTCTTCTCGTCTGCGCGGGTTCTGCTACTTAGTTGATTTCCTGCAATTCTCTTCAAGGGATCTCATCGAGGGTCTTGGTGAATTGGTTGGGAGCTCAGATTTAGCCTGAGCTTTGTTTTGATTTGTTGAAAGGTTCTTGTCCTTTCCTTTTTTTTTTTTTTGGTATCCTCTTAGGGATTTTGCCGCGCATATGGCTTTGTTAATAACTTACATCCGTTAAGGCGGAATCTTGTTACTTCGCCATTTTATTATGTGACTTACACCCATTTAAGGGATCTTGTCTTGTTTGTGGCTTCGTCAGTAACTTACATCCGTCAAGGCGGACTCTTGTTACTTAGCCGTTTTATTGTGTGACTTACACCCATTTAAGGGATCTTGTCTTCTTTGTGGCTTCGTCGGTAACTTACATCCGTCAAGGCGGACTCTTGTTACTTAGCCGTTTCATTGTGTGACTTACACCTATTTAAGGGATCTTGTCTTATTTATGGCTTCGTCAGTAACTTACATCCGTCAAGGCGGACTCTTGTTACTTAGCTGTTTCATTGTGTGACTTACACCCATTTAAGGGATCTTGTGTTATTTGTGGCTTTGTCAGTAACTTACATCCGTCAAGGTGGAATCTTGTTACTTAGCCATTTCATTGTGTGACTTACACCCATTTAAGGGATCTTGTCTTATTTGTGGCTTCATCAGTAACTTACATTTGTTAATGCGAAATCTTGTTATTTAGCCATTTTTGATTTTACAGTTGATTAGACTTACTTGCACGAAGACATCAGTTGAATAATTCTTTTATTAATTTCAGGAATGGATACATTTATTTGTTACGTCATTGGTGGTACTTCTTTAAGTGCTCAATGTTCCATGGTCGAAGGAGCTTCTGTCCGTCCAGGGTCTCCAGGTGATAGCTGCCTTGCCTAGAGTAGTGGACGACTCGGTAGGGTCCTTCCCATATGGGGCCAAGCTTTCCCTGGGCTGAGTCCCTAGTTGCTGTGGTGACCTTGCACAGGACGAGGTCGCCTATATCAAGTCGTTTGAGCTTTACCCTCTTGTTGTAGTATTCGGCCATCTTCTGCTGGTATTTCTTCATTCTACTATAAGCTTTGTCTCTTACTTCGCCTAGAAATCCAGGTTGATTCGTAGCTGATCGTCGTTGTCTTTGTCTTCTTCGTGTAGAACCTCTCGCCTGATGCTGGCTACTCCTACCTCGATTGGGATTGCTGCTTCAATGCCATAGGTGAGTCTGAAGCGGGTTTCTCCAGTCGGGGTTCTTGTCATGGTCCTGTAGGCCCACAAGATGTTGGGCAATTCTTCTGGCCAGGCACCCTTCGCGTCATCCAGCTTAGCTTTGATAATCTTGAGCAGTGTCCAATTCGTCACTTCCGTCTGTCCATTCGCTTATGGATGCCCTGGGGATGAGAACTGGTTCTTGATGCCTAGGCTTGAACAGAAGTCTCTGAAGCCTTGGCTGTCGAACTGCCGCCCGTTGTCAGATATGATCGTCTTTGGAATCCCGAACATGCAGATGATACTCTTCCACACGAAGCTCCAGATTCTTTCTTCAGTGATGGTTGCTAATGCCTCTGCCTCGACCCATTTTATGAAGTAATTAATAGCAACTAGTAGGAATTTTACCTGACCTTTACCTTGGGGCAACGGGCCAACGATGTCGATTCCCCATTGTGCGAAAGGCCACAGGGTGGCTATCGTCGTCAGCTTCTTTGCTGGAAGTCGCTGGACATTCCCGAACCTTTGGCATTTATCACACTTCTTAACGAGCTTTACTACATCCACCTGTATAGTAGGCTAGAAATAACCTATTCGAATGACCTTGCTTACCAGGGATCTAAGGCCAACATGGTCCCCATAAACTCCCTCGTGGATCTCTTCCAAGATGTACTTGGCTTCCTCTTCGTCGATGCACTTCAAGTAAGGCATGGAGAAGCCTCTCTTGTATAAGACGTCATTCAGGATCGTAAATCTGGTTGCCCACTTCTTGATCATTTTGGCCTCCTCGGCATTATGAGGGAGGTGCTCGTCTTGGAGGAAAGATACGATTGGTGTCATCCAGCTGTTTGTACTCTGGATTGCAAATGTTAGGACTTCTTCGATGCTGGGGCGCTTTTGGACCTCTATGTCTAACTCCATGCTCATTGAGCCTTCTTCTGACGAGGCCATCTTTGCAATCTCGTTTGCTGCCATGTTTTGGCCTCTTGGGACCTGCATGAATTCCAATTTATCAAACTCCTGGGCTAGATGTTTCTTCAGCTTGAGGTATTTCTGCATTCTTTCCTCCTTTGCTTCATACGCTTCTTTGATCTGCCCTATTACTAATTTTGAATCGCTCTGGACGAGCAGGTTCTTAGCCTCGAATGCCTTCCTAAGTCTTAGCCCCGTCAGTATTCCTTTGTATTCGGTCTCGTTATTGGTGGCTGGGAACTTCAGTTGGACTCCGTACCTGAGCACTTCTCTGTCGGGGGTGACTATGATGATCCCTACTCCCCCTCTCTTCTGAGCTAACGAACCATCAGTCTGGATCATCCACCATTTTGTCTCATTGGTAGGGTTGTCATCCTCTGGGAGGGTGAACTTTGCAATGAAGTCCACCAGGGCTTGTACTTTGATGGCTGCTTTGGGGTGGTACTCGATGTCGAACTAGCTGAGTTCAATCACCCATTGAACCATTCTCCCTGCCGCCTTGGGTTTGTTCATGGATTTTTTGATAAGTTGATCTGTCATCACAAGGATGGGGTTTGCCTGGAAGTACGGTCGCAATATGTGCGAGGCTACTATTAATGCGAACACGATCTTTTCAATCCTTGGGTACTTGGCCTCAGCCCCTTGGAAAGCCTGACTAACGTAGTAAACGGGGAGCTGCTTCTTGTCTTCTTCTTGAATTAGGGTTGCACTCACGGCCATAGATGATACTGCCAGATACAGATATAAGTCTTCTCCCTATTTGGACAGACTCAGGAGGGGTGGATTGCTTAGATAACGTTTGAGTTCCTGAAACGCTGCCTCGCATTCGTCAGTCCAGGCGAAAGCTTGTTTCAATGTCTTAAAGAAGGGTAGGCATTTGTCTGTCACTTAAGAGACAAACCTATTGAGTGCCGCGATCCTTCCTGTGAGCTTCTGGACCTCTTTGACAATCTTGGGTGACGTCATGTCGAGGATGACTTGTACATTCTTCGGGTTCGCTTCTATTCCTCTCTAGGACACCATGAATCCCAAAAACTTTCTCGAAGCTACACCAAAAGCACACTTACTAGGGTTCAGCTTCATTTGGTATTGTCTTAGTGTGGCGAATGTCTCCTTCAGATCATCCAGATGTGTTAGTTATTCCCGGCTCTTGACGAGCATGTCATCCACATATACTTCCATGTTTCTTCCAATTTGATCACTGAACATTTTATTCACCAGCCTCCGGTAAGTTTCCCCTGTATTTTTTAATCCGAAGGGCATTACCTTATAGCAGTAGAACCCTTGACTTGTAATGAAAGCAGTTTTCTTCTGGTCCTCTTCAGCCATTTTTATTTGGTTGTACCCCAAGAAGGCGTCCATGAACGTCAGCAATTTATGCCCAGCCGTAGAGTCTACTAACTAGTCTATCCTCGGCAAAGGGAAACTGTTCTTTGTGCAGGCTTTATTCAGGTCCGTGAGGTCCACACACATTCTCCATTTCCCGTTTGCCTTTTTCACTAAGATGACATTTGTGAGCCATGCTAGATAATACACTTCGCATATGAAGCCTGTTGCCAGTAATTTGTTAACCTCGCCTGTAATGGCCTGGTTCAGTTCTGGTGCAAAGACCCGTCATTTCTGCTGGACGGGCTTCCTTTCGGGATTCATGTTTAACTTGTGCTCGATAACCTTCAGTGATATGCCAGGCATGTCCTCATGGCTCCATGAAAAGACTTCAAGGTTTTCCTTAAGAAACTGAATAAGCATTGACCTCATTTCGGGACTCAATGCCATTCCTATCCTTGTTGTCTTGGTTTTCTTTCCTTTTACCAGTTCCACTTCTTCCAGGGCTTCTACTTTATTTTCTTCCTTTTCCTCGATCATCCACGTATGGTTCTCCTTGGCAGCCAATACGGCCTAGTAGCATTCTCTTGCCAGGACTTGATCTCCTCTTACCTCGCCTACACTGTTCTCTGTTGGAAACTTCACCTTCAGGCAATAGGTGGACGTGGCTGATTTCCATTTGTTGAGTGTGGGCCTCCCAATGATTACATTGTATGACGAGGGGCAATCCACCACCAAGAAGTCTAACTGACGGGTCAACTGCTTCGGGTAGGTCCCCGCTGTCATTGTGAATGTCACTATGCCCTTGGGGTATACCCTTTCTCCACTGAAGCTGACGAGGGGGGAGTCAAATGGGCGCAGTCTTCTAGGATCTAGCTTCAGCTGCTGAAAAGCGGGTAGGTAGATGATGTCTGCGGAGCTACCATTGTCCACGAAGATCCTCTTGGTATTGAACCCTTCAATCGTGAGTGTTATGTCCAAGGGGTCATTATGAGGCTGCTTCACCCCCCTCGCGTCTTCCTCATTGAAGAACATATCTTGGCTCGTTCGTCTCTACTTAAGCGGGGGTACCATGTGGACGCTGTTCACCTGTCTCTGGCATGCTTTCTTGAGTGATCTGAATGACCTTCATGTGAATGGCCCCTCTACGATCATCGTTATTTCCCCAATCACATTCTGTGGGGGCTGGAATGGGTGATCCTCGTCCTTAGACGAGGACTCGTGTTGGCTTTTACTGCCGTCTCTGAACCTACTGGGCTCCCCCTTCTTCACATACTTCTGCAATTTTCCTTTCCGTATCAGCTCCTCTATCTATTCTTTTAGGTCCCAACAATCCTCTGTGTGATAGCCATGATCTTTGTGGAACCAGCAGTTCTTGTTTTTGTCACGGACGTTAGGGGATGAATGCAACGGCCTTGGCCACTTGAGGTAGTGATCATCCTTAATTTGTGCCAAAATTTTATCAATAGGCATAACTAGAGGAGTGAATTTTACCCTTTTTGGGGTTTTCTCATCCTTCCTTTTATCCTCGTCGTTGATTCATCGATCTGGCAGATCCCTTTTTTGCCCTTTGCGATCGTCCTCCTTTCTTCCCTTATCTCCCGGCTTTTCTACATCCTTTATGGCGGCTAAAGCATCTTCGACATTCATATACTTCTTTGCCTTTAAGAGCATCTCTGCCATTGTCTTAGGTGGATTCTTCGTGAGTGAAACCACAAAATCTCTAGACTTCAACCTTGCTTTAAAGGTTGTCAGCTGCACCATGTCATTAGCTTCGTCTACCTCCAGAGTCTCCCGGGTGAATCGTTTCACGTATGACCTCAGGGTTTCTTTTTCCCCTTGTCTGATAGTGAGTAAATGGTCAGTTGGTCTCTTTGGTTGTTGTCCCCCGACGAAGTGACACAAAAAGAATCGCTTAATTGCTCAAAACTTTCGACAGATGATTTTGGTAACTTCGTGAACCATTCCCTTGTAGCTCCCTTGAGAGTTGTGGGGAAGGAACGATATAGTATTTCAACAGGAGGCTGTTGGAGGCCTAGAGTCGTCTTGAAAGTGTTGAGGTGGTCCAGAGGGTCCTTAAGCCCGTCAAACGGCTCAAGTTGAGGTAATCGTAATTTAGATGGCACAGGGCACTCCAAGAATGCCGTGGTGAACGGCGAATCTGTTGTCCTGACCATCCTATCCACACTCCGATCTGTCTGCCCTTTAATGGCCTTCCTCAACTCATCCATCTCTCTTCTCATCTCCCGGAGAAGGCCTGAGTGGGGTTCATCCGGGGTAGTTGGTCCTCGACGGTCACTCTTTCTGAGGCTATCTCCATCATCCTCTTGATGGGCTGCAGACCAGTTTTCCTCATGTTGAAGCCGTAACTTCATCTCTTGATTCTATCTGGTGAGCTCCTCGACAGTGGCCGCAAGAGTCTGAACTTGCTGAGCTAGAGCTGCAGAGTCTTGATTGGATTCCATCTGAATGTGGAAGTTGATAGGAAACTACGCTTTCGACCTTGAGTATGAAAATGTCGTTCCCCACAAACGGCGCCAAACTGATGAAGCGTGACTTCGTCAGTCGAGGTGAATGCGTCTAGATGGATCCGAGCTCTCGTCTGGATACCTGCATAAATGAAAAGACCGCTCCTTCCAATGTGGTCACCGATGTGATGCCTGCCACAACGTCTTCGATGCCAAAGTCAAAACAGGAAAGTGTTTTGTAAAATGAAACAGAATAGCAGAATAATAATCAGTGTCTTTCAGAATGTTTGTTTGTGTGTACCTTGTGTTGGCAATGTGAGGGCTTTATATATGTTGCCTTGGATTCTAGTCGTTGTGATTGATATTTTGATGTTAATGCCTTCCTTGGTAACGCCTCCTGCCTAGTAATGGGGCTTTAATATGCTCTCAACGGTCTGTACAGTTGGTTTTGTAACCGTCCGAGGCATTATTGGCAGCATTGAATGATTTGGCTGCCTCCGTTAATGACGTGGGCATTTGTTAGGTTCGCCTCAAGGAATGGTCTCATTTGTCTTGCTGAGCCCGTCTGTAGTCAATTTCGTCAATCCCATCAAACATGTTGCCCACAGACAAATTAAGAATGACGGATAAAGATGGTAATACGGTTCTTGGTTGTTGTGCTCTTGTTGGAAACACCGAGATGGCAAAATGCATAGTTGAAAAGTGTCCAATGTTACTTAGCATTGGAAACGGAAGCAAATTTGACAAACTAATTCCAGTCGTGATGGCTCTTACGCGTAACTCCAGTTCAATAAC
The DNA here is from genome assembly GCA_028535165.1 of Quercus tomentella. NCBI lineage: Eukaryota > Viridiplantae > Streptophyta > Magnoliopsida > Fagales > Fagaceae > Quercus > Quercus tomentella. The sequence goes on from JAPQVY010000156.1 coordinate 37,539,475, forward strand.
TGCGGCTCAATATCTCTATTCTGTAACTCCTCCAGGAAGTCTAAGTCCTGGAAAGGGCAGTGTAAATGGTGCTACGTTTGTTAATCGATGCATTTATTTAAAAAATTTTGGTAAGAAGTTTAATTAGATTTGACTATACACTCATTATTATTACTATTATTTGACAATAACTCATTATTTCTATGCTTTCAAATATTAGCTATGATTCCCTTTCAATTAGTTCCTTCCGTTTGCAACTCAATAGATATGGCTTTGGATGTGCGGGAAAAATTCCCTACTTTGGTGACTGCGTTAGATATCGAGGAGGAGTCCCCTGTGCTGGCATTAGCTAGCATGTCTTTTCCATATACGAGTGAAAATCAGCTCATATCTTGGAAACGATGGATCTATAACTGTGAGTCTCACTCTCTATTATCTACTGCCTATTAAATTATTTTGCTATTTTGCACACACCTTGGATGGATTAATTTTTTTTATTTTTTTATTTTTGAAAAGGATGGATTTAATTTACAATATTAACTACAGCTCTAAACAATATTGGGAGAAAATGGGCAAATGCCCCTTTCAAAAAAAAAAATCTAGCATTTTGCCCCTTTTCTCAAACTAATTAGAGAAATTCCCATCTTTTGAAACTCGATTTTCTCAAAATCGAGTTATAAAAAAAAAAAAAATCTGAAGCCCTATAGTGGCGCTTTAAGGAGCCTATATTGACGTTTTAAGGACCTATAGTGGCGTTTTGTAACTCGATCTCCATGAAGTCGAGTTACATGCAAATTTTTTTCTTTTTTTTTACCTATAACTCGACTTCATGGAGATCGAGTTACAAAACGCCACTATAGGTCCTTAAAACGTCACTCTGGGCTCCTTAAAAAGGCCACTATAGGGCTTAACTCAATAGGTCCTTAACTCGATTTTCTTTAATTTGCATATGAATTTTTAATAAACCCATACCTCACACATGGGCGAATAATGATATTTTTTTTTCATAGATTTGATAAAAATTTAACATATGAGGTTCACCTCATAATGATACTAATCAGTGTTTAGTATACTTAGGATTCAAACCTCAAATCTTTTGTTGTTATCAATACTGAAACTACAACGCGAAATGATAGTTTATACAATAAAAATTATGTGTTGTAATTTGCAATCACACTGAATGAATGGCCTTGCCCTTTGACGGTCGATCCTTTTACCCTTTATTTTATACATGTAAAAGTTTTTATCCTCACAATTAGAAGAGCTCTTGCCACATAGTAGATATATTAAAATTATTATGTGAATTGTTATGAACAAAGTTTAGCTACGAAACTTGTTGTAGCCTAAGACTACAACTTTACTCAATAAAATAAATGTTACTATATATTTTGAAGATCTAATTGTTGAATTGCATATTCTACATGCTCTTAATACATATGTTAAAATTTGTGTCAATTAGACATTATTTACCATATTATCTATAAACTTATATATTATGCATAATTTTAAACTACAAAAACTTGCAATTTAAACAATTTATTGATGACATAGCTATTGATCTTAAATTTTTTAGAAATTTTTTAAGCATGGAGGATATAAGAATAAGATGTAATCCAATGGTAGATTTCTCAAAATTCAGTTCCAATGAGTAAGTTTGTAGCCTTAGGCTATAAACCCATTTTGTACCTAAATTTTGTGCAATTGTTATTTTGAAATGTGTTTCTGCTCAACACCGGTACTGGGTGAAAGTTTTCATTTAATGGGTAACAAAGGTGGCTAGCTTGTTGGGAAATATTAGTAAGGACAGTATTGTAATTTCACCATGTGGAAGGGTAAAATGGACAATTTATTGAATTAGGATCATGTGACTTGGACATGCAATTTTTAAAATATGAAGTAGTGATTGCTTTGCAAGTTTTAGTAGATTGGTGTGCAAAGTAGTGTAGTGACCCCCATAATTTTAGGATGAATCAGTACAATTAATCCTAATTTAGAATATAGGGTAGAATACTATTTTGGTCTTTAAATTTTTCAAAATGTATGTTTTTGGTCCTTAAACTTTAAAAATTTCTTTTTTCATCTCTAAATTTTGTAAAAAGTTTTTTCAATAGTTTACAGACAAAAATAGGGATGAAAAAAGAACTTTTTAAATAGTTTAGGGATATTGAAAAACAAACTTTTGGTAAAGTTTAAGGACATGAATAAAACATTTTCAATAGTTTAATGACAAAAGATGAACTTTTCAATAGTTTAGGTGCAAAAAAAGAACAACTTAAATTTTAGGGATAAAAACAAACTTTTGATAAAGTATAGGGACCAAAATAGTATTTTACCATAGAATATATTTAGCAAATACAAAACCCAAATTATTCAAAATTTGTTTAATGTTAAGTTGCTTTAGTCTAGTGGTTTTTAATTGTTTTCAACTAAAATATAACAGTTGATCAGTTCTTATTATATCTCTTTAAGTTTTTTTAAAATAAAAAGTAAATATTATAATGTCGACAAGGTTACGTAATAACATTGAAATAGTCATAAAATTAAAAATTAAAATTTTTTACTTTTACTATTATTATATATATACGCATTCCCGGGGTTAATGACAGCAATCAAATTCCTGTAAGCATCCAAAAACCAGAAAAGGGAAAAAGTACTCAAGTAAGAAATATTGGATTAGGTATGTTCCCGTCTACACTCTCCTATCTTAGGAATTTTATTTTGTCACAATGAAAGTCATATTTTTGTGCAACTTTATTTTTCTTTTCAAGAAAATTTAGAGACAACAAAATTTCAATACATTTTCATAATATTCTTATTTCATTTTATTAATTTGGACTTATGATGGTTTGACATATCATTTATTGTAAAAATATTGTGAGATATTGTAATGGCCATAAAATAACTTTTTTTTTTTCTCACACGGTAATGGTAAAATGATATTTAAAATATTTTTTGGTTGCTGGCAACAAAAATGGAGAAACTAATTTGGTTTTTTATATATACTTGATTAATCTGTAGGACATTGTTTGAAAATAAGAGAAAAGAAAAAGAAGAAATAAAAAAATCAAACAGAAAAGGCATAAGCTAAGATGTTAAAAGAATGGAAAGAAAAAAAATTAAGAATTTGAACTACTTTTTTGGTGATATTTAATATCTCAGGACAAATGTCTTGTTCAGAATTTATGTGATATTCTTATTTATTTAAAATTTTTCTTTTAATAAGGACTTTTACTTACTAAATAATGAAACTAGGAATTAGAAAAACGGAGTATAAAGCAAAAACGGGAAAGATAAAATCTTGTACAATGTTGAGAAGAAAGTGGTAGAAAGCCACAAACTAGCAAAAGGACATATAAATATGTAAGTTGATGAGAAAACTTGACTTACTAATGAGTTGGTGGAGTTGGACTTTCTGGACGGATTTCATATTGGTTCAAACTGTGAGTTTAGTTATTTGTCTGTCTAGAAACAAAAACAAAAGACAAACTACTTGGTTAGGTTCTAAATATTTAGGTTTTAAATACTTTGTATGTTGGCAAACTGAGAACAAAAACTTGTTTAGGATTAGATCTTAGGGTCTATGAAGTGTTTTAGACATTACTCAAGGTGCTACAAGTCAAGAATCAAGAACGTACAAACTGCAGAAAGTTGAATTGAAAAACTGAAGAGCTTGATCGATCGAAGGAAAGGCTCAACTAATTGAGATGTGACTTTGCAAAATTTTAAATAAGGCCCAACAGCTCGTGAAACGATTAGGGTTTGAATCCAATTTTACTATGTATATAAGGAAAATCCTAATACACGTTTTTCAGGACTTGAGAGTTACTCTTCTGAGATCTGTGAGGTTATTGTACCTTCTAACTCTTTCAAGCACCTACCAAAGATCACACGCATATTGCTAGTACTAGTGGAGTGAAGTTGTAGTCAAGTTTCAGCTATCAAGCATACTAAAGACCAAGACGCGAACTGGAGGTTCATGTTGGAGCAAGTTCACATCAAAGAAGTTTGAGAGGTTCATAGCTCAATTTGGTAACTGTGTTAGCTTTACTATGAATTGGTATTCTTGAATTGTAAATCTCAATTTGATATAGTGGATTGTTCCCTTGGGATAGTTCCCCCCAAGTTTTTACCTTGAAACTAGTTTGTTTCATTAGTTTTCCTAAATCATCACATCTTGTGTTATTTAGATTTCCGTTGTGTATGTTGATTGTGATGAACGTTTAACCTAGATTTGGATAATTAATCTAAGTGAAAACTTGATTCAAAATAAATTAGGTTAAACACTATGTTTTTCCAGGGGTCTAAAACTAACACTACTTAAAAGAAGATAGCTTTTCTCTTTTAACATAAAGAATAGGATATAAAAACTCCAACAAAGACCCATAAAACCAAAAGGGATAAAATACTCTTTAACTCTCTATCATATAGGTCCAATTCCAATCCTATTTGTGTGCAAGTAAAGTCTTCTACTTGTACTAAAGGTTTATTAACCATAGTTAGTGTTTTATTAGTTTAGAATTTAGTTTGCTATAAATATCCTTGTTGGGTTTATTATAATACCAGATTTGTACTTTTCTCTTATAATAAATATGTTGCCCCTTAAAGGTTTCCTTCATAGATGTAGGCTATTAAGCTGAACCACGTAACCTTGTGTTCTTGTGTTTATTTCATACCTTTTCTTTCGCATCTATTTTAGCATGTTGGGTTGTAAATTGAACCTGGTTAATTGATTTAATTATCCAAGATGATTAATTATTCAGATTTTATGCAAATAACGTAAAGGCACAAACAAATCACAAATCTAATCTAGAGTGTAGCAAAAACTAAATTTGACATAGTGATTTGTTGACTAATGGAGAAAACCTTCACAAGGCAAAAACTCTACCAGATGAATTTCAGGTCACCACTCCCAAGAATCCACTAATAAAAAACAAGTGGTTACAAATATAAGAAATCTTGCTACTACTTTAGCCTATATGAAAATACTAGCCTACAGTTGAAACTTTGCTCTAATCCCCAATTGGACTTGATCTTGTAGAAGACTTCTTCCCTTGAACAAATCTTCAATCTATAACTAACTGTTTTGCATGAATCCTACTACTTGACTAAATCCACGCCAAACCTTTTGATTGTTGCAGTTGATTTGCAACAGCTTCACAAAATAACACCAATAAGATTTTCAATTGTTGATGTCAAATACTTTGCTTTGCATAGAACCCAAAGGCGCATAAGAGTCGCAGCAAGATCTCTTTATTCTTTTTTTTCCTAAACTCATAAGTTCAAAAGGTGGAGGCTAGGGTTTTAAATAAGAAAACTTTATGAAGCATTAGGGTTTTGGTTTTCTTTTTCTACCGTCTTATTGAAATAGGAGTTTAATGGGTCTTTTAAATGGGCTCTCATATTCCTATATATTAGGTTTACACAAACCCATAAACAAATAGCCTCTTAGAATAAAATGTTCTAGGCTATATTCTAAAATTTCGTTAGCTTGATAGATCGAGATAGGTGTTGAAGTTAAATCTCGATAGATCGAAGGTATTGAGCTAGGCATCAGGACCTACAGATTCAACTTTTTTTGAGCAATTTCATGAGTATTCTTCATGTTTTCAGCAATACCACTTGCTATACTTCTTCAAGTACTTCATGATGATCTTAAACCCACTTAGATCCACTTAATTACAAGAAAAGTGTGTTTTGTCATATAATATGCCAACTACATATAAAACTATGAACCTAACATAGAATTTTTAACAATTTGTAAGAAAATATTGGAGCACAACATACCATATGAGGAATCAAAATAAAAGGAAGAAGCCATGCAAAAAATGGAGTGTTTGTGTGTAAGAGGAAGGAGAGCTACACGTCGTCCCTTGCTCCTCTCTGTTTTCTTCCATATTCGGCCAAAAGGCCCAAAACCACACACATTTGAGTCACGCCGTACACAAGAAAATGGTGTATATATATGGGCCAGAGAGTACCGAGTATATTGGTTTTAATGTGCTAAACCAACACCTCAACGAGTAGAGAATATGGACCTTTCCACCGTGAGAACTAAAATTGCAAGCACATTCCATTAAAAGCTGACTATTATTGAACAAAATAGATGATAATAAATGCATTAAAATGACCCAATATTATCAATATGTGGTGATCACTATTTAATATTGGGTATTTTAATAAATGCTTACTAAAATACACCCAAACTAATCCTTATTTTATTAAATACATAAAAGTAAACAATGACTATGCTAACTCACAACATAAAAAATGCCAACAAAACATTTGGTTCACAAGTAGACTGCTTTAGAAGGTAGAATTTATTTTAGAAAACTTTTAAAATCTTTTTATTATTATTATTAATTTAGAGCTTATAGAAAACTCTTAAATCTCTTCTTATGCTATATGGAATCAATACAAATCTTTTGTACTATATTTTGTGTTTCACTTTATGTTCCATCAATCACAGTTGTGATTGGTGGAACATAAAGTAGAATACAAAAAATAGTACAGAGGATTTGTATTCATATGGAATATGTTTTCTTTTTTCTTTTTTTCTTTTGATAAACCATATGGAATAATGTAATTCATAGGAATTTGTTGGGTGTTGCTGACTATTACATATATATATTAATTCAATTTTCTTCTCTTTATGGGTTCCAGTTAGCTCAACTGGTAAAATCTCTGATAGTTGTATAAGTGATTTGGGGTTCAATCTCCACCTACACTAAATACTGATTGATGTCTTGGTCTGATGATAAAGAGCTATCATAAGGAGCGGACGCCATAGGTTGAAACTCTCTCAAAAAAAAAAAAAAAATCTTCTCTTTAAATAGAAACAAAAACCTATGAGTAATTTTACAACTACAAAAATAGAAACAAAAGCCTATGAGTAATTTTACAACTACAAATTGTTTTACAATATTTTTAGAAACTTTTGATGTAGCCAATCCTTACTGGTTCTCATCTTGAGCTCATCACCGACATCACTTTTTCACTTAATGATAACAACTCACCACATCAATAGTTTGTAAAAAATACTATAAAATAGTTTGCATTTCTAGTATTTCCGAAAACGCTATTAGCTGCATACATTATTCCGCTGCCCACAAGTCTCATAGTCGCAAAACTACGCTAAAGACTTTCGGAAAATTCATCATATATACTTATCTCTCTTCTCCTACGTTTTATTTCTTATTTTCTTTATGTTAGAATATTAGCTCAAGATTCGAGATCCACTTGGACTAAACCCTGTCATACTTTGCACTAGTAAGTTAGGTAGTTAACCTAAGTTAAGAGCTTATATGAAGACGATTCCTGTACAGTCATTGACACAAAATAGACGGGACTTTCACAATTTTCTAATTACTTTGAAATTTGGAAATGTAAAAAACTGATATTACATTTGATAGTAAACTCCCGCATCAAAAACTAGTGCAATGTGAAAGTTTAATATCAATGGATGGTTTACCAAATTTTGTGGGTAAAGATGGTTTCGAACATATATATTAAAGGTCTCATTAAGTATTGGCCTTCCCATCATCAAATGGTGTGAAAGCTTCATGATTGATCTTGGAAAGATGATCTCGTTAAAGGTGTTTCCCATGGTTGATCTTAGATAGAGGAAGAAAGGTGTTTCTCACGGTTGATCTTAAATACTTTATTGTTTGTCTCTAATATAATTGATAATGCCAAAAATCATCAGTTGGGTTACTCGCCCAAATTTAGAGTTTTTGACTGTTTTTTAGGATTTGCAAAAAAAAGAAAGTTGATCAAAGAGACTACTAAAGTATGCCTGCTTCTGATGTTTAAGTTAGTGTCAATTAATTTATTTTGTATGTAGATAGTATTTTGTGGGTTTTTTACTCACACTTTAGCAAATTGAGATAGGCTATTCCTTTTATAGTTGGCCTAGGTAGTTAGAAATTAATCACAAAGAAGAAGCTAGAAGAGAGGAAAGACAAGAAAGAAGAAACGACAGTAGTTTAAGTAGTCATTTCGATTAAGCTACAAGTAATTTAATTTACTTTGTGAAGTGTGCTGCTCATGTGGCTTAAAGTGTACAGCTGTAAATAAACAGAGTGGTAGTTTTTTTTTTTTTTTTTTTTTTTTTGAGAAAAATAGAGCAGTAGTTTAGTAGTCATTTCGATTAAGCTACAAGTAATTTAATTTATTTTTTGTGAAGTGTGCTGGTCACGTGGCTTAAAGTGTACAGCTGTAAATAAACAGAGTGCTGAATCTAATAAGATAAAATTATTAATTCCATCATTTCACACTTTTCTGTTACAGATAGTCATATTTTTTTTTTAGAAAGAGTTTCAAAACCGACAATTATTTAATAGATTTAAAGTGTTTAAATGGTTACATCTTTTTTTTTTTTTAATAACCTGCCAGTAACACAAGGTTGTCTATTATGGTGGACTATCTAATGATTTTTCTAAACTCATCAATAATAGTTCTCTTATTTTTATTTTTTAAGTAAGAAAATTTTATTAATTAAATTATTATTATTTGCTTTCTTCACTTTGAAGAACTTATTATTTGTTTCAAATCTCCTTCAACTTTTGGTTACAATATATTTAATCAATTAATTCCGTATATTTGATTATTAGTGATTGATTGTGTTAAAAAGTTTATTTTTTACTTCATTTTTTTTCCTCATCTAGTTGACTGATCATTGTTTTTATTATTGACTCAGGAATCAGACAAACATATATATGATTATGAATCGAAGCAGCAATACAGAAAACTTCTACTTCGCATGTGCCAAGAGTTACAGTGATAAACAACTAGAAAAGGGTCTTGTTTACGAGGAAAGCAACCAAGAAGGGGATGGTTGAGTTTGTTACTGCTATTTGGAGCGCATGTCCTGAACTCGTGTGGGCCGAGGAAGAGTTCACAGGGAGAAACCCATTTATGTGCGCCGTTCTGTACCGTCAGTATGAAATATTTCGTCTTCTGTACTGTTTTAGTTTGAAGGACTCAATATTCGCTGCAACAGATGACGAAGGAAATAACATATTACACATGGCGGCGATGACAGAACCTTCCGCCAGACGTAATACTATTCCAGGCGCAGCTTTTCATATGCAAAGGGACCTACAATGGTTTAAGGTAACATCTCTCGCTTTACATTATTAAAACCCTTATATTATTTAGGTATATACTTTCAGTGCAGAGTTTTTTTTTTTTTTTTGTTGGCAAAATTTCAGTGCAGAGTTGTTTTCAGTTCTCCTCGACATTATGATTAATTATCTTACCTTTTATTTATTTATTTTTTTTAGAGGGAAATCGATAGCAGACTTGATAAATAATCAAGTTATACATTTGGGAACAGAAAATGTGGACATTCTTCAAACTAATAAATAGTATTCTTTTTTTTTTTTTTTAGCAACACTAACAAATGGTTGAACAGCTCAATTACAATTCAGTGAGACATTAGCTAACAAAAGAAACTAAATGAAAATTTTTACAAATTTGATTAATATCTTCAAGTTTTCATGTAATCAAAGCATCAGATTCTTTGCCTACCACAAATCATTAAAGAAACACCCAAAGTATACTTCATTCCCAGCTTCAACTTCATAAATTCAGCTCTTCGAGTAAACAAGTTTAGTGATTTCCGTAAGAAACATAATTTGGGGATCCAACTCCTTCACAAAACAGTGAATGTCTCTAACTGCTTGTGAGTTTCCAAGGCCATAATAGTTTAAACTAAGAATTTTCATGTTGGGTAATGAGGCTGAAAGATAGTTTCACAGAGGAAATTAGAACATAATCCTTTTCCGACCCCACTGCTCTCTTCTTCACCAAATTCACCTAATCATTGCTGTCACTTTGATAGACGATGAACAATTTTTTGAAATAGGTACATCTACTCCCTCATCAAGCGAACAAGATATATCTTTAGCCCCTCCAATAAGTCTTTTCCATGTTCTCAAACTTTTAGCTGTAGGTATCTTTTCTGTTAAATATATAATTATTATCAACGCAATGTGTTATACCATGTTGTGTATGCTAGAGTGGATGCGGAAGGAGTAGCATAGAATAGGAACACCGAGAACACAAGGGTTACGTGGTTCAGCCTTGTCGGCCTACATCCACGGAGAAATCCCTTAAAGGCTACATCTTTATTGTATAAGAGTGTAGTACAATAACCTGTGTTACAATGAACTCTAACATAAGTATATATAGGTGACTAAACTCTAGACTACTAGTACAAGTAGGAGTGGGCTTGGGCCTATTACATTGGGCTAATATGTCTAATATATCTCTAACACCCTCCCTCAAACTCAAGGCGAAAGCTCGATGAAGGCTTGAAGTTGGATAAGCATGAGAAGATCCCTTGAAGATGCCATGAAGAATGCCTTCGAAGAAACCACAATGAAGAATGTGCCAATTGACCAATTTCAGAGTTTCAAATGAAGAAACGGAGTCCAAAATCGAAATCTACGCGAAAAACTGAGCAAAATAGGCTCTGTCGGAAATTTTGACTTTTGGTCAAAGGTCAACGCAAAAAGTCAAAGTCAATTGGTCCAGGGTCAAAGTCAACGGATACTGGTCTGGGTCGGTTCTGGGTTTCTGGGTCAGGTCATGGGTCAGGCTGCAGAGCCGCTGACATCATCCTATGACGTGTCGCTGACGTGGACTAGGGTTGATGTGGAGGTGCTTGCATGGCTATTGATGTGGAGTGATGATGTCATCTAGTGACGTCAGATGACATCAGCAGCAGTTTTCAGCGCCTGGCAGGAGCGTGCGATGTTCACCGGCGCGTGGAGGAGAAGCGAGAAACCCAAGTGGTGCGTGGAGGCGCGTGTAACAGCGGTTGAAAGTCATATTTCTTCAATAGGCAGGTCAGTGGTTGACATGGCCGATAGGGGCCAATGGATGAGCTACACATTAGGAAATCGTGGCGGTCCGTGGGAAGGATCCTGAAATGCAGGTGGTGCGTGTTGGCGCGTGTGAATGCGATAGATGGCCAGACTTCTCGGGTTTTGCAGATCGCCGAGCAATGAGGCCAACATGGCGGCATGTGTGGCTATGATCTAATTGGGTCTCAAGATTTTTTTGATGGTGCGTGGGGACGTTCCGGAGCTGCTAGCGGCGCGTGTTGGCGTGTGAGCTTGCTATTGAGGGCCAAGTTTCTGGGTTTTTGTCGCGGGAGGTTGTGGAGCACGTCTGTGGTGTTGGTTTCATCAGGCGAAGCAGGGATTTGCACAGATCTGAAGAGTTAAGTCACAGCTTTGCTTGAGTTTGTGGATCTTGGACACAAGACTGAGCCATGGTGGCTGCGAGATGCTGTGGAGTCTAGATCCAGCAGAGAAGCATGTGTGACTTCTAATGGTGGTGTGCACGTGATATTCTTCTTTGCTTGCTAGAGATGTTTTGTTTAATGCCAAGAACGAAGTTTGGCTCTGATACCATGTTAAATATATAATTATTATCAACACAATGTGTTATACCATGTTGTGTATGCTAGAGTGGATGCGGAAGGAGTAGCATAGAATAGGAACACCGAGAACACGAGGGTGACGTGGTTCAGCCTTGTCGGCCTACATCCACGGAGAAATCCCTTAAGGGCTACATCTTTATTTTATAAGAGTATAGTACAATAACCTATGTTACAATGAACCCTAACATGAGTATATATAGGTGACTAAACCTTAGACTACTAGTACAAGTAGGAGTGGGCTTGGGCCTATTACATTGGGTTAATATGTCTAATATATCTCTAACATTTTCAAAGTTAGAATTTTTTGATATTTTTGAATCCTTACTCATCTTAAATTTGGGACAAAGTTTGACTACAAACTAGATTGCATACTAAGGCTACAACTCCCCTTAATATCATTTTATTTGATGTGAATTTTAATAAGCCTATCATTGGATTGTTAATTTACCGATTGTTCCAACTGGTAATTTAACATGTTATCAGAGCAGCAAGTCCTAAATTCGACCCTTATCTCCTCCACATTACCTCCTATTTAAAATCCCATGTGTCGGGTCTCGTCGCCTATTAAAATGGAGTTTGAGCCCACACATGAGAAGAAATGTTAAAAGTATATGGTTAAATAAATAAATTATCATATCTCAATAGTTTAAGTTTTTGGAATAGTTGGTAATTTAACATTGATTACATTTTCTTCTTACATCCTTCATACTTGCAAAGTTTTTAGAAGATCAAAAACTAATACTTGCAAAGTTTTCAGAAGATCAAAAACTAATAGTTATCATAGTCATGCAAATGAATCATCTTCATATATATGTGGTGAAGAATTGATAGTGTTGGCGTCGCAAAGATCGTGTACGGTGCTGAACCCATAAGCCACACTTTGACTTGAGATTAATATAATCTTACTTTAGATCTACTGTTGGAGTTCATTGATTCATTCCTTTTGAATGTCATAATGGTGTAGAGATGTTAGATTCCATCTGGAAAGCCCTCGTGAAAGGTGAAACAATATATGAAAGCAGATAAACTACATGCAAAGATCAAATTAATTAAAGCTTGTGTGGAAGATTTCATATCAACAGTCAAAGATGTGACCGGGTGCAAGCCGTTTCAATCTTAGTCAATGCAAAGAAGATTATACATCCGTATTCATCTAGCCATGTTTTTCGCGAGTGAGGCAAGATGAATAAGAAACGTGTTCATTTGGCTTGTGTTTTAGAAAATGATTAGATGGAAATTATTGATAGGGCTTCCAAAAGATCTAAAGGAAAGATTATTGGCTTAAACTCGAAGAAAAATTGTGGGTGGTTATTATTGGTCACTGTCTTTATAGAAGTGTAAAATCTTTGAGTAATGGTCATCATTTAATGTGTTGAATATGCTTGAGAAGTTACATCTTTTTCTTTAATGGCTTGCCCATGCCTTAAGGTTGTCCATTAAATGATCTTACTGATTTTTTCATACTCATTATAACTAAGGGTGTGGAGGTGTCTTGAACCTATGTGAAGCTATGGAAGTCCAGTATCAAGCCTTTTGTATTGAATTTTATCAATTTTATCTTTTGGTTGAGCTTAGCTCCCGTTTCATGGGCAAAATGGGCAAATGCCCTTTTTGGGCAAAATAAGCAGCGTTCTGCCCTCTTTCTCAAACTAATAAGGGAAATGCCCCTCTTTTGTAACTCGATAATCGTAAAATCGAGTTATGTGAAGAACTCGATCTCACTATAGTTGAGTTAGCTTCAGCTTTGTGCCACGCTGGACAGCTTTGTGCCACGCTGGTTGTCCAACGTGGCATTTGCTTTCTTTAATCCCTACATAACTTGATTATAAGGAAAACGAGTTATATAATTGACTATACAGATCTCGAGTTATACTCTTGTTAAAGCTGTTTTGACATTGTCTTGGTGTCAGGCGTACAAGTTCAAGTCTTTTAATATAACTCGATTAATTGAATGTCGAGTTATAAAGCATACTCGAACTCCGTAAAATCGAGGTATTCTCGTATATTTCTTCTCCTCCCATTCACAGTGTCTTGCTTTCTGTCTGAACTGAATTCCACTCTGCTCCACAGATCCACAACTACTTTCGGACTGAACTAAAATTTGTATCACCTCAGGTAAAAAACTCACACCAGAATTTTATGGCAATGGTATTTTCAGTTGATATTGTATTGAATTTTTATTTTTTTGGTTGAATGAGTGTGAAGTAAGTATATTGGTGTGATTTTGGTTGTTTGTTGTAGTAAACGTTGGTCACAAGAGAATGAAGTCTTCACTATAGCAACATTTTGTATTGCATATAATCATCATTGGTCATAATCATATAGGCAGTGTACATAATCATATTGGTCAGACATTAACAATAACATTTTGTATTGCACACAACGTGTAAACATTAACAACAACGTCTAATGTATATGGTCAAATGTTAGTGTTAGTATTTCATTTTTAGCATGTAATAGTACACAAATTTATGAATGTCTTTGTCGTGTACCATTTTATGTAGCATTACATTATTTACCAACAGTTGATGCACACCGTTAACTTGATCATTTGCTATTATTGTATTCAGCGTCAATGTCTGGTTCTAGCAACCCATAACTCTATAGGCCTTACAATGTGTTCACTGCTATGGGTCGTTGTTAGGTATTGGAAGATGAATTCAGCTATCCAATCAATCTGAATTTGCGAAATAGTGCTTACGTTCACAATACCATGAGACAGGAGTAGGCTTGGTTATTTCATGAACAACAAATGTTTTATGATGAGTTGGTTGGTTTTAAGTTGCCAATGCCTCGGGGACTCGCATCGCAGATGCCCAGAGACACGATCGACGAACTTCGTAAAGCATTGAACCGCATAAGAGAAGAAAATAATCGAATGAAGATACGTCTTAATTGACAGCGGACCCAAGTCGAGATTCGAGAGTCAGTGGAGGGAGGGTAGTACGAGCACGCACAATTCATGCAATCACTTCTTGTTGATCCCATTTATCAGTCAGACGTGGAGATGTCAGATGAAGAGTAATCATGTCGTGGTGTAATTAGACTTTGTTGTTGAACTATTTTGCTAAACTATGTTTTAAATGTATGTGTGTCACTATTGTTGCATTTGTACTATGTAAACCTTATGAGCATGCATGTTATTCGTAATCTAATTTATTCCCACATAACGCATAAAAGTTAAATATTCCCACACATGATGTTTTTCAATAAGCACCTACAACATAACACAGAAAACTTAAAATAACTTACATGATGTCACCAATATGCATGCATTACATATTGAACACTAATGCTACTAATATTATTAACTTAACCCTAGACATAATACACATACCACATAGGCATTCACTCTGACAGGTTGTCCTCGTAGTTGAGGATATTGTTACGTTCCGTCGGAGTGAGTTGCCTGTTCGTTGCGGCGACCAGCTCTTTTGCCAGCTATAGCATGTGATACCTGGACCTACAGAGTATCATCAGATTGTTCTCTTTTTTTATTGTTGTCACTGCACGCTCATATTGGTGCATGTTTCGCCGTGACAGTGTGAGCGAGACACAATCGACAAAAGGTGCTCCGAGTTGCACGAGATCATCGTGCAGAGCGTTGGACTCGTTCACGCGAAAGTCCCACTCTTGCCGCAGTCCGGCATAGTATTCCCTCTCGTCGGAATCTCTCTCCCTCCTATAGTTATTTAGAAAACGAGGTAGCATCCAATTGCGCATTGACATTGGAAAATGTGACTTCTGGTCGGCATGTGTAGATGTTTGGCAAAGGTAGATGTAAATGGGACTTTATATAGGAGTTTTGCAAGGGCAAGTATTCACGTGGATGTGACTATATGTAAGGGTAAGTATTCACGTGAATAAAAATGATATGACTCGACAGTGTATTGTTCAATGAGGTGTTGAGGAGCACATACAAAACTGCGAACATGACTTGGGTATACAGTGGCACCTGTTGGTGCATGTGGTTCACTGAGGCAGCTATTTGATATGGCTATAGCTTGTGCTACAGTAGCGGGTTGGTGATGTGTACTACAAAGAAGGTTGTGTATTTATTCACATTAAGACTATTCAGCATTTTTATGCTTCATCTGACATGACTTGACGAGAGAGTGCGGAGCTCCGTTAAATGTATCATAAACTTTTCGGGGATGCTCTGCATCCTTAAAACCGGTGCATTGCAAAATGATGCATACTGTGTATTGACGTGCGCGTAGGTGATATGACTAGACAGGGTTTAACAGTGCGAAGCTGTTGAGCAGCACATGCAGCACTGCGAACATCAGTGTAGCAATGGTGGACAACTCACTCCCAAAATTGATGCATAAACTTTCTAGGGATGCTCTGTGTATTCACGTGAGTGTGGATGGATACTTGTGGTCAGGGTTCAACAGTGTTGGGCTATCCACCGTAGCTATACTCATTGCACCCTATCGTGGTATTTGGCAAGTGGGATTGAAGAAAGCTGATAACGACATTTGGTCTAGAAACTTGGTTGGGAGGATTTCGCTGAATATTATTCTATCTGTTATGGTTAATTTTTAGTCTTCAAATATGAAAGAAATTCAAGCTTCCATGTTCTTATATTTGATAAGACTGCCACTGGGATTCAATATCCACCCAGCAAGAACTGTAAATTGGAAGATCATCAGGTAGAAATAATAGACTTAGATGAAGATGATACAAACATTTCTCCCTCAAATGATTTGGCCACAAAACATGAAGTCAGAGAAAAGTTTGTTACGAAAATATTTTCTAGCATGTCCAGAGGAAGAGAGAGAGAGAGAGCAATCCTGGCAGTCGAAAAGTTCAAGCCTAAAAATCCTTCTTTCATGGGTATCTCGCGGCCGCATAATATGGTGAGCCTTTATACATAATGTGATCATGATGTTCTCTTAAATATGGCCTTGAAACATATATGCTTTAATGCTTAGTTGTTTCTCCTTCTTGTGCAGTATGTACTTGCTGAATTTTCTACCAAGTAAAGTATTGGGAAGCAATTTGTCACACTTCAATGTCTTGTGCTATTACCCCCCATCAAAACTTATTTAGCAATGAGATTCAAGAAGGGATGGGTTGCATTTTCGAAAGACAATCATTTAGAAGAAGGAGATGTCTATGTCTTCGAGGTGATCGCGAGGAAGCCTATTGTGCTTAGTGTCTCAATATTTCACATGGTTGACCATCAAAGTTCGTACTAGTATAACCTGTTTAAATTTTAAACTAGTGATGTTTATGCTTTATATCTAATGGATGTGGTTTTAAGACTTTTCTCTTACCAGTTTGGTATGTCTTGTTGAAGACTATTCAGCATTCTTGTGCTTCATTTGACATGACTTGACGAGACAGTACCAAGCTGTGTTAAATGTATCATAAACTTTTCAGGGATGCTCTACATCCTTGAAAACGGTGCATTGCAAAAGGATGCATATCTGTGTATTGACGTGCGTGTAGGTGACATAATTGGACAAGGTTTAATAGTGCGAAGCTGTTGAGCAGCATATGCAGCATTACGAACATCAGTGTAGCAAAGGTGGACAGCTCACCCCCAAAATTATAATGAACCAATTCAAGGATGTTCTGCCTCCTCGAAAACGGTGCATTGCAAAGGGTTGCACATTTGTGTATTCATGTGAGTGGGGATGTGTACTTGTGGTCAGGGTTCAACAGTGCCAAGCTATTGAGCATCACATGTAGAACTGCGAACATCAGTGTAGCAATGGTGGACAGCTCACCCCCAAAATTTTTCTTACACTTTTAAGGGATCCTTCGCATCATTGAAAACAGTGCATTACAAAAGGTTGCATATCTGTGTATTCACGTGAACATGGATGATATGATTGAACAGGGTTCAATAGTGCCGATCTGTTGAGTAGCACATGCAAAACTGCGAACATGACTTGGCTGAACAGTGCCAAGCTGTGTCAGCCTTCTCCAACCTGACTTGCCCATTGTATTGTATTATGAGCAATGAGTGTATCAACATTGGAGAGTTTTATCCCCATATTCCCTTACAAACTTTTCAGCGAGTCTTTGCGGGTATAAAATGTAGTTACATTTTCTCAACATCAATGTAAAATTACATGAGTGCAACTATGCTTCCAAGGTTTACATCAATGGCTTCCGATCATCACAATTGCAACATTAGGGAGCCGTGAAGCAATACTACAACAAACCAATAAGTTGAATGAAACATTTTAGAGGCTGATCAAGCTTTTAGGCATTTGCCCTATTTCTAAGTAAGCCAAATATCGTCGTAATGATGACCTTGTGTGAGCCATATGGATTTTCAGTGAGTGAGTGGTTAGTTTGGTTTGGATGAGTCTGTATGTAATGTATCTATATAAAGTAGTACACTAGCAGAAGTAAGATACATGGATCTGTGTATATGATACAGCGACTCAAACAACTCATATAAATGAATTATTCGTATTATTGAATCATATGTGTGGTTGGTCTGTGTGGTTTGGATGAGTCTATATGTATTGAATCTATTAAATTTTCCTACAAGTAATGTGCAATAAATCTAATTTGGGTGATGAGTGTTATGTGTGTAACATTTCAAGTTACACAGACAGAATATTGGAAGCATCAACATATCTAACTGGAGGCATTTTACTTCCTAAGGTTTTTCCTACGTTACAAAGCAGAGGACATTGTCCAACCAATGCAGAAGAATCATATGTAGCAACAAAGAATAGCAGGGAAAACAAGAGAAACTGATTTCATATAAACTTAGCCAAAACTAATGAACAGTTAATCTTTAGAGTTGCAAAAGTTGAACGTACATAATCATCATTTGTCAAACATTAACAACAACATTTTGTATTGCACAGAATGTGTAGACATTAACAATAACGTTTAATGTTCGTAGGTAGAAATTTTTGGAAATCATCATTGCTTGAATTTGAGAAGTCTGAAATATCTCTTTTATCATCTAACACAGTAATTTCATTAATAGACTTGATGGCTCGCTCTTGTGCCTTCCCCTTTAGATGCTTCCTAGCTTTTTGGATTGCGTGGAAATGGTCTAGTCGCCTTTGCATTTGATGGTTCTCTTGTTCAAGACGAGCAAGTATGTTGGTAGATTCATCTCTAGGTAACTCGGTTGAGCATGCCTTAGGAACTCGTAACCCGTGCCATCGACAATACACCTCTGACTCACACCTTTTCTCATATAGGGTTGACCATGGTGGTACTCTATTGCGGTGAACTTTATTGCTACGGTGAACTCTATTGCGGTGGTATTTGTACTTAGTTTTTTAGGTTTGCCAACCATGATGTGCCTAACGCTTTCAAGACTTTCGTACGTGTATATTGGCATATTAACGAAATCTCTCTTCTTTCCAACCCATTTTCCTCCATAATGGTCTGTGTATGTCTGTAGTTGTTGATCTGTTGGAACTTGTGATGATTCATTTGTTGAAGTAGATCCAAACTTGTTTTGCATTATACGATTTGATGTTGAGGCGTTGCGACTCATAGCTTAATCAATCTACGAAGTTAGTGGGGTAGAAAGAAGATCATTATTGTGGTGTATTTATAACCTAATTTCTTGGTCCAAGAATTACAATTCTAGTTACTAGGGCTTGTCATGTCAATACAGGCTGAAAAAACACTATATCAATAGGATTTTAAATGTTCCCAATGTCACATCAAAGGTGGGTAGTAGTTGCAACATTAAATGTAAATGGGACATCTGTGCATCCAATTTGACAATTGTGTATTCACGTGAGTGTGGGTGTGAAATAGTGTCGAGCCATTGAGCAGCATGTGCAGAATTGCAAACATGACTTCGCTAAATAGCCGCGTCTATTGGCTCATGTGTTGTGATTGAAGGAATTTGATATGACTACAGTTGGTGCTATAGCAGCGGGCTGGTGATGTGCCCTCAAAGTTCGAACTTGGTCATCTTGAAACTTTGCTATATTAATTGTGTTTCGTCTGTCACGCTAAAATTACACTATATTAATTTATTAATTGTGTTTGGTCTTTCAGAAAACAGATCCTGAAGATCACAGTGTTTATTATCTTTGGTCATTAAACATTTAAAGGTTAAAAGCATCACTTTGCTTTCAGAACCATCACTCTTACAAATTACGCAACCCCACAACCTGAAACACTGAAATATCTCTTGTAATCGTAGCCAATTAATGTGACACTGTAGATTTGGAATACACATTTACTCGACTGTTCGATCAAAGATCGTGGTCATATACGTTCGATTACGGCAGCTAAATCAAAGACTCGCTAGTTTCATGTGAAGCCCAACTGTAATTGACTTTGAAAAGTGTTTTACCTTTGATGTTGATGGCTTGAGCTCACTGTTATATCTGTTTAATTGTGCTTGGTCCTTCACAAAACATTAAACATCAGGGTGTTTATTATTGTTGGTCATTTTCAAGGATGCCAGTCAAAACACTCTCCCCCTAATCTGTGACTATTGGTTAGAAGAGATTGCACATGGTAAAACCGTCTTGAACCCTGAATCTAAGCTCTCAAACAATTGCGTCCCATAAATATTTACAGGTTGAAAGCACCACGTTGCTCTAAAATCTTTGATGTTGGTGGCTTGAGCTCACTGTTATATCTGTTTAATTTTGTTTGGTCCTACACAAAACATTAAACTTCATGGTATTTATTATCACGGTGTTTATTATCTTCAGCTCACTGTTATCTATACTATTATGTATACAACCTCCCCTTGTTTGGATTCCTCATATTTTAGTTCAAAAATGCCCTCACATCCTTATGTTTAAGTAGAGACAAAACTAAGAGACAATCCGGTAACAATGCAACTGTAACTCTCACTAATACATTGCCCAAAATACCCTCATCATACCCACCTACAAGTTTTCAAGTAATGTGGATAAATATGTAAATTAAAATTCCTACACTTTAAGACCCACAAACTCACGTACACTACCACTTTCTATCTCTCACTCTTCTTCAAATTGAAGGCATTTAATTTAGCTCTACATCCTCCTTTATTTTTGTTTAGATTGAAGACATTTACTGTCAAAGGCTTCAACAAGTTTTTAGGTTCTATCTTTTCATGGTGGCTTATTATTGTGGTTGACTTCATGATTTTAAATAGGAGGGTTTGTGCCTATAATGGCTACTTGAAAAATAATACTGGTAAACTAATATTTTTAGTGTTTTTTTTTTTTTTTTTCTTTTTGGAATTTACAATATTTTATTAAGGGAATGAAGCTACTTGGATGAGAATTAAGACTGCTTGGTTTTGCATTTACGTGTGTAGCTCCTTGTGCATGATTTGATTCAACAAGACTCTCTCTACTTATGCGTGCAAGTACTTATATATTATTCTTCTCTATTTTGGTCCAATAACGTAATATTTAATGTAATTTTAGATTGCTAACACTTTTTCTGGTTTTTGGGTTCTAGATTTGGTGAACAATTTGGGTGCAATTGCAAGGTCTGGGACCAAGGAATTTATGGAGGCATTGCAGGCTAGAGCGAGGAATGTGTGCATGATTGGTCAATTTGGGGTTGGGTTTTAAGGGAATTAAGCTACTTGAAGTGGTAATTTACGCTACTTTCTTTCTACTGTAATTTACACTAATTATTTTTAGAGGGTATTATGTAAACAAGTTTTTCCATGTTATTTACGCTATTTTTGTAAATGTAATTTATGCCATTTTTTTTACAAGGTATTATTATATATTTGATGTATCGTGTTAATAGTTACCCAATTGAAACGTCACATGAAGTGGTTGTTATCTATCATCCTTGTAAACAAATTTCTGTATCTATCTTAAATTATAGGGTTTTTTATAATTATTGATTTACATCTCTATAAACGTGGGATAGTTTTTGAAATTGTACATGTAGTTTTCACGTGATTCGGTTTGATATGACTCGAATTGGGGCAATAGTAACGGGCTGATAAGGGTACTGTGAGAAAGTTTGCGTACATATTCATGTGAAGCAGTTTGATAGGACTAGACTTGGTGCAAAAGTAGCTGGCGTATCCAGTTACTCTATTTTTTTTTTTTCCTGGGAATGACTTGGCGCCCGTTGTAGTTATTATTGCTATTGTAGTTATTATGACTATTACTGGTCGCTAACTTGTGCGATGCATGGAGCAATTGAACAACATGATGAAGATTAACATTCTATAAGATTAACAGTCGTATACTCCATTGCAGTGGTGTGAAATCAATACACTCAATATTTGATTAAAAAAAAAAACCGTTAGACCTAATGCGGGAGTGCATGACGTCGTGCCAAGTGTCACTTTTTTCTTTTTGGATGAGTCTGCACTACAAGGTTTCATCAATAAATTTTGTAATGAAAATATGATGCATGAGGTATAGTCCAGACGGGGACCAAATTCATAATAATATAACTACTGATTTAAGAGCGACAACAATATCCAATCAGTGGAAAATACATGATACCATGTTCTTCAAACTGCCACTAAAATAACAAAATATACAATTGGCTGAAAGCCACTTCATAGAACTGTCATACAATTCTCCAAATATGCTACAACAACTACTAATTAGGACATCCATAATATCATCAATACGAGGAGACCTAGAGTATGGATAAGTAGGTGTACGAATTATAGGTACATCAAGAGCTTTAGATACGTGCTCCCTAGTTATTGTAAACGGTACACCATGTATGCACGATGCCACTGTGTGACCACCGAGATCCTCATGCATCAAGTGATTCGAATAGAATTCTCTAATTAAGTCAGCTGGAGGGGGTTGTATCTTTGTACACAGGGATAGCCAATGCCTAGATTGTAGATTCTCACAGACAAAAGGATGCAGTTCATGTAGATTGATTTGCCTTTCTCCCCAAATACGCCTACGCTTAATCAAGTTTTCAATGGTTTGCTCATTTTCAGGCGTGAGGAACCTTAATTGATCAAACACCACTTCAGGTTCAGATGCAGCTTTGGATTTTCCCCTCTTAGCCCTCTTCAAAGCCATAACTAATTGATGGTCAGCAGTGGAAACATGATCAGGGATAAAAAGAACAGAACCAAAAACCGCATTACGAAGAGATAAACACAACATTCATACTACCTAACCCATTCATATTTTCATAGCCAAACAAATCATTTCATCACAATCTACATAGACAATGAAGTTTGAAGCAGAGAACAACAATTGGAGAATAACGCACTACCATGTGTAGAAAATCATCCATACAATGTACTGTCTAGAGCAGTTTACAACAATACAATGAAAAAACAATATTATTATTCACAGGTTGTTTAGTTGGTGAAATATTTGTAATGCATTTTGGTCCGAGTCAATAATTTGAAGATAGAGACCTAGAGTATATAAACTTTAGTTGAACTCAAAGAGCCAACATGCAATTTGTTAACATATTGAATTTTGTCAAAATGATCAATAATGTCATGTACCGATAGCAAGCATTCTAACAGCAATAATATTATACAGGAAACATCTTTAGCACTAGGATGTAGGACCTGACACATTTTCGAAATTCCTAGCTACATGTAGTAAGTTTCACCAACTTGTACAAAAAACCTTAAATTGTACAATGTACAGTTCAGACATACAAACAGCATAAGGACTACCACATAGTTACATCATGGAGCCACTGGCAAGTTCACCCCCAAGGAAGGAGACTAGTCGAAGACAACCTACGAGATAAGCAAGTAACCTTACTAACAACAAAGCATTTGAATAGCCAAACACCCAATTTCATCACAATCTACATAGACAATGAAGTTTGAAGCATCATCCAAAAATGAATAGAGAATAACGCACCACCAATGTGTAATTTTAAAAACAATAATGGTTAAAAGAGTCTTACTACGTAAAATCTTCGAAGAATTTGCACGGGAAATTGTCGATTCTAGCCGGATGCAGCTGAGAGCAATCAAAGATGTAATTTTGGACTGTTACAAATTCTGCAGAACTAGGGGAGAGTTTATAATGGTGGGTAATCACGTATCTCAATTTCTTAATAATCGAGTTATAAAGATACTCGATAATACGCAAATCGAGTTATGTGCAGTGTGGTCCCAAACCTAGTCTAGATATTTGGATTGATCCAGATGCAGTCCAAGAGGAATCCAAGTGCCTAGAAGGGTCTTCCACATAACCCGATTATTCATGAATCAAGTTATGTGTAGTGTAACTTAAACAAGTCCCTTAGGTCTACTTTGTTCATTTGCTCTTTTTGGTCCATTTCGGTCCACTTCAGTCCCTTAGGTCTACTTTAGTCCATTTGGTCCATTTAGTCCACTTTGGTCAATCGCTCTTTTTGGACCATTTTGGTCCACTTCCGTCCCTTAGGTACACTTTAGTCCATTCGGTCCTTTTGCTCCATTAGGTCCACTTTGGTCTCTTAGGTCCAGTCCATTCGGTCCTTTTGGTCCACTTCGGTCTATTAGGTCCACTTTGTTGAATCCGGTCCAGTTCGGTCCAATTCAGGCCATTTGCTAGAGAACTCGGTCCTTTTGGTCTAGTTTAGTCCATTTTGTCCACTTCAATCTATTGTTCCCAAACAGACACTTAGCTGTTTTAAGCATGCTTGAGTTAAGTTGAGTCTAGAACAATTTGATTGAATTAGTAAATGAACTGAATTTTGTGTTGTTTCATCCTTATTAATAATAATAAAAAAAAAGGTGCATAACATATCCAATTTCATCCGTAAATTTTGAAGCAAGGTGCTAGTAAAAGTCATGTTAAAACTATTACTAAAATCTCAAAATTTAAGTTAATATAGATCATAACTCAACTAAATTAAAATAAAGGATGTTAGATTCTTTATTAATTGTTAAAAATAAGTTTGACACTTCAGATAAAAATTATCTAGAAATAAATAGAATGTTAGAATGTGTAATGTTTTGAATAAATTTCAAAAAAAATTAAGGATGACAAAGTAAATTAGTGTAAATTTTAGGAACTATGAAGTAAGAATGTTTCATAAATGGTTGGGCCCAAGCAGAATACAATAGAAAAGATCAGCCATATATGGTGGTTTGGGATATTGCAAGATCCTAGGAGCTGATGTAGCACTTCTCTGTAGTTGAGTTTAGTAGTTGTTACGGAGTCCTTGGGCTTAGGAAATTCTAACATCTTAACTCATGAATAGAAACTAAGTTTAGGACAAGTATATGTTGTTGTTAAATGTGCTTATAAATTGAGTTAGAGCTCTTGACAATCATCTTTAGCCTCGTATTTCTATGCGTCCTTGACCATTCTCTCAATCTCTTGATTGGGTAGTGATCTTCTTTTTCATACCGCAGGTCTTCTCTTCAGTGGAAACATTGATGGGTAGCATTACATCAATGGCAGCCTTAATGTCTCTACTAAGGAGAAGATCGCTAGTGGATATGAATGAATTACTATTAGACTCTCTTTTTGAGAGAAAAAGGAAATCAATCTTTGTTTGGTATTAGAGGTAATGGATGGCTTCCTTTTGTCCATGAAAGATTTTTACTATTACTAGTGACTTGGGGGTAGAGTATGAGAAGTGGGTGTTGTTTCATCCTTATTCTTGAACCAATATTGATTCCTATTATGTTATGCTAATTTCATTTCAGTTAGTGATCAATTTGGATGATTATTCTTTGAACCATTCGGACACTCTCAAAAACAAGTAAAAAGCATCGAATGGCCATGTAAGTATAGCATCTCTAGCAAACAAAAGTGTAAGAGAACAATTTAATCCCAGCCGGATTGGTTTTGAGAAACTTTTTGTGATTACTTTGCAATTAAGTTTACATTTCAAAAGATAAATTAAACTTCACTAATTGCATATTTGCATGTATTAACCGGATTGGTTTTGATTATTTAAAAAATCATAATCTAGAACAACCGAAATCATATGGAAAAATAACAAAGAAAACAAAACTAATGACTGCCAATGCCTCTATATACTTTGTGCAATTGCTCTACTTCAGCATTGAGAAACCTTTTTGTGGTTTCCAGCTCTAAAAGCTGAATGATTATCTGCATTATGAACACAAAAATCTCAAAAATTAAGTTAATATAAACCATAACTCAAAAATACCAACACACAAATCACAAATCCAGTCTATACATAAATACTGGTAAATACTAATAATTCAACAAAGATCAAATCTTGACAAAACAGATCTTTGAAGATCGAACAGAGTAGTTGCAAAATAATAAGCTCCCAGAACGATACATATCCAACATTTGATTTACAATGCAAAGTTAGTAACTACTTAATCAAGGCATTTGAAAATGTGGACTTTGATCACAACATCGTCCCTCATACTTAGCTCAACTACGCAAACATGTCCTACTCGCAAAGTATTTTCCCTTGCAAATGCAGACCAACCAACAAATACGACACATGATGAGTATTTTCCTTCATAAATGTATAACTTCACAGGCCATAATCGGTCCACAACCTAGAGCTTCACAATGAGTATACTTCCTTTGGTGTAGTCCTTGGTAAAGCCTTTTCTTTGTAAGTAGTTGATAATGCCATGGGGTAAGCTCTGTACAAAAAATAATAAGACATATTTCAAAAATAGTTGAACCCATTTGAATGAAAAGCAGTTTTGAGGCAATACTATTGTTTGCTATGCTGATGGTTGGATGGCAGTTATGTGGATGCCAGTTTGATTAGATCATGTTGTTCATAATGACTTTACATTCTTATGTGATTTCCTTCTACCACCTAAGATGATACTATTTGAACTAACAACACAATAAAGAAAATCATTACCAAGTTATGTACAACAACAACTCTCTGCTACATGCTTTCTAATTGATCTATGGAAAATCAAAGTTAATGGGAGTTGCATTTCTAAAACCCAACAATATTAGAAAGCTGAAAGCTTACCGCACGATCCTTGCCATTAATGTATGATGGATGAATGATAACTGTGAAAAGGGGATTTTCTAATTTAAAAGCATTGGCTCTCACAAGATTTTCAGCTACACCCCCATCTTTCTTAGGACATTGGTCATGTGAGAAAGACACATCATCGAGTGAGAAATCAGATTCAAGTTTAACTAACGGGCTGCTTGTGCATCCTACTCAATTTCCTCCAACCCCATGAGCTGATCCTGAAATGACATGAAAATATGAAGTCATGCACATGTAATTAAGAAAGATGCAATTAAGAAAATAAGAAACCCAGGCAAACACCATATAACAGTGGCAGAAAGATGCAATTAAGAAAATAACTCAATATTGATGGGATATTTTGTTGCATTGCAGTAACCTACGCATTACAAAATGAAAGCTTTTATGACTACATGTAACATGGAACCAAGTTCACAGATTTTCTTGAACTTGGTCATCAACAAATGTAAATTTTTTCAAGAATCACAAATAAAAAAGATTAAGTGGACAACGTTAATTACCATATGATTTTCAGAGAGAAAAAGATCATGAAATTAAGTATACTTACAAGCTTTCATTCTTCAAGAGTTTGAGGCATAATAATCTTGAAAAAGTGTGGGGCCTTTGTGGTAAGATCAGCAGGACCATCCCCATTGTCTCTCCGCTGGTAAGAAGTCATAGTTCTGGTTCTCCAAACTGTTTTTTGCTAAGAATCGTAACTGTTGATGCCAGAGGTCTAAGTACTAAAATAGAGTGTCCAGAATGGTGGTTGGCCTTCCACATAACCCAATTATTAATCAATCAAGTTATGTGTAGTGTAACTGTAACCAATCCATGTTGTGTGCACTGTAACTGAAAGGAATCCATGATGTGTTGGTCGGCTCGCATGTAACTCGATGCTAAAAAAAGCAAGTTATGCGTAACATTACTCGATAATACATTGATCGAGTTATGTGAACTATTATTTCACAGCCAGCCCAGATATTTGGACTGATCCCGATGCAGTCCAAGAGGAATCCAAGTATCCAGAAGGGTCTTCCACATAACCCGATTATTCTGTAATCGAGTTACGTGCACCTCAATTTAACTCGATACTACAGAAATCGAGTTATTTGCAATTTAACTCGATAATATATATATCGAATTATGTGCATTGGGCTAACACCTAGCCCATATATTTGGACTGATCCAGATGCAGTCCAAGAGGAATCCAAGTGTCCAGAAGGGTCTTCCACATAACCTGATAATGCAAATATCGAGTTATGTGCAGTGTAACTAAATCGAGTCAAATTTGTGGCAGCTCTTCTTGCACATAACTTGATAAATGTGAGATCGAGTTATTTGGGAATACACTTCCTACATCGAGTAAGAAGTCATGCAGCACTGTTCACACCCATACGAATTTGCAATGTTTAATCTTCATAAAAGTGGACCTGTTCACAATCACTTCCATCAACAACTCATCCATATAGTGTCCAACTACTTCCATAATCAAATCATTGATACAATTCCAACCACATCCATAACCAAATCACTTCATTAAATAACCACGTGAATAAGAAAATCATCCATACAATCTATGAACTGGGGGGTAAGGAGCCATTATACATTTAAAACCATTGAACCAAGTTGTTCACAATGTAAGTACAACCATTTACATATAAATTTTGATTTCTCATATTTACAAGAAGAAATTTGAGTTCAACTAGTGCCACACCAACTGCCTCTTTGCCACGAATCCCATATCTACACAAGTACAACGAAAAATACATCAATACCGCATCTTTTACTCATCTTTTAAAGCCATGTTTTACTATCATGGTTACAATCTACACATTACTACAAGACTTGTAAGAATAACTTATGACTTGTAAGAATAATTGACAACACTAAATAATAATAACTTATGATATATCCCCCCTTGTTACTAGGACTTGTAATTGTTACCTGCTATGTACCACCGTGGCTTGTTGATTCCACATTTCGAGTCGGACATCTACGATGGTTATGACCCTCTTGGCGACACAACCCACACTTTGACTTTGGTCCGTTCTCAATCCACAACGAGGTTGGCAACTCCTTATCCTCATCATCCATCTCATTGCGAATTCTTGTGGACTTAGGCCGACCTTTCTCACGGATCAACCTTGGGTTTGGCATCACTAGTCTCCTTTATTGTGGCTCCGGCCATTCTAACCTATCTTTTAGTGGTTGGAATATCCGCTTGTAGCTGTGATGCCGTGCTTCCACGCGGTAGAAACAATCCATAAACTCTGTGGCATCGTGCTTGTACTTGGCACAAACTGGTATCAAGTGGGATCTTGTTTGCTTCCCATTTCCCGCACGTGCATGTCCTGTCCACGAGGGAAACCCTATGGGTGTGAGCTCCCCCGCCATTGTTCAACAGTGAAGACTATGTCTCCACTGTATATAAGCGCTGTTGCGCGCTCATCCTTCTAACCATATGGAACTTCGCCTTCTCTCGATTTGCCTCAAACTTGTCATAAGCATATTTGCACCACTCTTGCCCCTCTTCCAACTGCTTTAGTGTTTTGTTTCAACAATCGTCAAAGTACGAGTTCACCTTGTAAAATGTGAACTGAACCATTGTAGTTATGGGCAAGCTACGTGCGTCCTTAAGTACCCCATTGAAGCACTTTGACAGGTTGGTTGTCATTGCCCCATATCAGTGCCCATGGTCATGTACAAGTGTCCACTTTTCTTGAGCTACCTCCTTTAGATAGTCGTACGCATCCGGGTTGACATTCTTGATGCAATCCATGGTGTTTTCAAACTTCCTAACTTGATTCGCAGTTGCTGCCTTCCATACCAAGTTCTTCAACGCCACACTATTGAAGTTATTGTTAACATTGCTTACTGAATGGCAGAGGCAATACCGGTGATGGACTAAGGTCGGTTGCAAGTAGCCCCTATGTTCAGTGTCATCGAAGCATGATTGTATCCCACGATGCCTATCGGAGATTATACACAAATTGGTCCGGTCCATAATATAGGTCAGCAGGCATGCCAAGAACCATCCCCAAGACTCCGTGCTCTCGCTTTCAACAATGGCAAACACAAGTGGATAAACCTCGATGTTACCATCTGTTGCCATTGCTATCAATAGCTTTCCTTTGTACTTGCCATAGAGGTACGTTGCATCTATGCTTATCACCAGCCTGCAATGCCTGAACCTTCTAATACACGGATCGAAAGCCCAAAACACGGAGTTGAATATACAAGTCCTTGGGACACGGGGGTTGCAATTTAACGTGGTTACAGTGTCCAGATCTACATCGGACAATGCCGCTAGAAACCATGGCAATTCCGCGTACGACTCGTCAAAATCCTCGTAAATACGCGTAACTGCCTTTTGTTTAGCTTCCCAAACCTTGTACATAGTTACATCATCCCCATGCTTCGCATGCAGAATACTACACAGGTCCTTTACAGATCGGGTTAGATTCTCCTGTACATACTTCTCAACTGCAATGGAGATGAACTTTGAATCCATCATCCACCCATCGGTCGCTACTTGGAGGGATGTGTAGCTGTGGGGACCATTACATTTACTTATCACCCACATCCTGTGCTTCTTGCTGCAAATAGCCCGAATTGACCATGGACATGCCTCATGTATGCACTGCACTACCAGTCTATTGGTGTCAGACTTAATGACCTTGTATTGCTTATTATGCTCCACAGAGTAGAAGGTCAACACATAATGAATGGAGGCTTTGTTCTGGAATAGCATCCCCTTCGCCTGCTAGTCATCTTTATGCCAACTTGTAACCTGTCCTATACCCAATGCAGGTGATAGGTCATTAATATTGTCCCATGTGTTTGATGTGAACCATTCTGGGATAGAAACTGTAGAAGGGCAATCCTTCTCGTTGTTTTCGATTTGTGTTCCATCTAAGACCTCCACTTCGTCCACCGGTCCATCAGTATCAATGAACTCTTCGTACACATCTCGGCTGGCATCAATATCAATTCTCCCGTCCATATAGGCTTGGACATGTTCATATGCGTGACTAGACCCTCCCACATCATGTGTCTCGGTGGCGCCCAACACTTCGGTGTTGTCCAAATCATCAACCGTACTGCATGGTTGAGTATTGTAGGGCAAAGGCATGGCATCAGCAAAGGAAGGCTGCACGTCAAGCGGCAATAAGTATGGCTTTTCCAACCCACTGCCATGCTACGAACTTGCACCAACATGGAACCGAACAGCCTCAACAGTTACATATAAGTCAGACGCTATGAACTGGGGGGTCCGCTTAATCACTGTCCACATCATGTCCACGTTAGCATCACAACCCAATGGATTTGAGTAGTAGTCAACCTGAGTATTCACAAGTAGCTGAGGGGCACGGTACACAATGGATATCTTATGTGACTCCCTATCCAACCCTAGAGCTTCCATTATCTTCCAGTGCATTTTTCTCAAGTGTGTTCTGGATTTCAAGTCAATGAACTTCTGCTTCATTGACTCGCCTCTATAGGACAGCCCATGCAACTCATGGAAATACTGCTCCCCATCGTAGTAAACATAAAAGCAATGATGACCCATGGCAGACCTGGATAAGGACAATTAATTGTGGTTATCATGCAGAAGATAGGGGTTATGTTAAGCCATGATGTAATTAATCTTTACCCACATGAACGTACAATAAAACTTTTACAGACGCACTATAATGATATCCTAAGTATTCTTAACAGACGAACTTGTTCTCCTCTCAAGCTTTCATTTTCAGAACCCACACACTGAAGCTTTTCAGAACTGAAAGAGCCAGACAATTTAAACCCATGATTGCTTGTATAAATGAATTTGTGTACCTCTATGGATGAATGTATATATCATCATCATAGGAGTTCGCATGTATGTTTGTTTATATATATGTTCATATGTATCTATACATACATTACTATATATGTATACAGTGTCACTATCGCACACACACACACACACACACACACACACACACATATATATATATATAGGATTTTGCTAATGTGTGCCCTAAGGGAATACAATAATTAATCATATATATATGTGTGTGTGTGTGTATCTACATATGTGTGTGTGTGTGTGTGTGTGTGTGTGTGTGTACATATACAACCACATACATATATTCATTAAATTGCTATCAACATATATATATACACACATAGTGTCAGAATCATAGTAAGAAAGTAATGTGATACTAAAGAGCCAATCCAAGTGTAATCACAGTTGAGATATACCTGTCAGGAGAGATGTGCCACAACAAATAATAAGGGGACCACAGCTGTAGCACGTTTGGTGAGGATGCAATCGTCAAGGGGAAAACGCCAACACAGCAGACGAACTTGTTCACTCTCAAGCTTTCTTTTTCAGAACTCGCATAGTGAAGCTGTTCAGAACTGAAAGAGGCAGACACGTGCATGGGCTCTGATATGTGGGTAGTCAATCATAACTCGATAGCCATGAGATCGAGTTAATTTAAAAACTCGAATTCTAAGTGGCCGAGTTATATCTTCAGAAATCTGTTGATGTGATGGTGGTTCAGAAACTCGGCAATTTAAGAATTGAGTTACTCAATAACTCGACTTCTCAAAAATAGAGTTTCTCTTCCCATTTTCTCTATTAAAGCCCAGGCCTACTCCACTGGTAAGATGCATCACCATTCTAGTGCAAGGACTTCCCAACATTGTGTGTTTGTAGAGCGGGATGGGACATACTTATGTTGTGTTTAACGGTCGTGTAGGGTGGTGCGTCCGCATCGAGGGCAAGTCTGAACATGTCACCTCAAGTCCACCGAGCACATCTCGAAGTGAAATAACCAACTATCCAAGTGGAGACATTAGGAACACCTCGTTGAGGTATCAGTTGGAAGTTGCCATTAAGGAGCGTGACCACGCAAGAAGGATTACAACCTTGAGTGCGAACATGTTGAATGAGGTGGTCGCCTATGTTGTGGGGTATAATGAAGTTGACAAACCGACGAGACAGCGTACGGGTAAATGAATGTAAAAGTATGACTTTCTATTGTGGTATTCAATAAGATATGTATAAATGCCGAGTTTATAAATGACTAGGAATAATAATTAGTGTGGTTTAACTAGAAATGTTATCCTTTTCCAGCTATTTGACTAGTAGTGTGGCTATCTTGCGATGCTTGATAACAAACCTGCTAATTGTTTCATTTATCACATTTTCTAGTTAACCTTATTATTTTTGTTTCCGGACTACTTTGGTGTCAATTGAAGTAGTAACTGAAAGGAATTTAGATGGTGGAGGTTTTCTTTTATCCACAAAAAAAAAAAAAAAAAAAAAAAAAAAAGAAAAGAAAAAGAAAGATATAATGCATGTTTGCACAATACGATGCCCTAGAAGCTTTGGGGTAGTGCAAATGTCATAAAAGATTAGCCCATGCTCAAGGGTGAGCAACCCAGTCACCCAATACTGATGTAGCCAAACCTGCTGCTTGGACTATAACATTTCTCATGATTAAGCCATCCGAAATATTATAATTTTTTGATATAATTATTATAATTATAATCATTGAACATTGAGATGTGTAAATGGAAAAATAATCAGCCTGACCTTGTACGCAACAAATGAATTATCGTATCCTTGGAGATTTCCAGTACAACTTAAGTGAGCTCATAAGTAGGAAGACTACTATGGAATAACTGGCCAAATTCATAATTTGTCCAATTCTTACAAAAACTAAGAGACAATAGTGTTGGTCTAATCTATTGAATTCCTGTTTCTCCATGCGCAACAAAAACTTTTTACAAATTTACTAGTTGTGTACAGCCAAATTTGTACAAATAAAAGCATATACTAGAAGAAACCAAGAAGAGGATTCTCAAATTTGTGTCACCACGTCTTGCTCCTACGAATTTCAAAATGATCTGCCATGGTCCTGCTACGGGTGGCTGCAAGGTATTTGCTACAGAAGAAACAAGAGGCAACACAGGAGGGAAAACTAACATGAAGAAAAACTACAAAATTAGAAAGCTGTAATTTTATATTCTAGAGAAATTGCCATGTTCTCAAGCCCTTATATTCTAGGCAGTGCTCTTGTGGGTTTTTAGTGTGTGTTTCAAGGCTTTTACGTTGTGCTTTTCCTGAAGATTTCAAGACATATTCAGTAGAGCAATAGACACAAACTGCTATCATTTGGCACTGGCTTTTTTAGCTGTAGTTATTGAAAAACTTCTCAAGATGGCTGGAAGGGCCTATGAAACCCCTTTACTTAATTAACCTTAGCTAAAGTAATTGGTATTAGCTCCTTATTAACCAAAAAAAAAAAAAAAAAACATTAATACTAGCTTAAAATTAACTACAAGGAGAAGATTCATTATTTTCATGGGTTTAATAATTCAAGATTTACAGAAATTGTATTTTATACACTAATACCAATGCACAAATATGAAGTATTGAATATTTAACTTGGGAGGTGATTTAGGTAAGGTGGTTTGGGTTTTATAAAGGTCGAACAAGTAGGAGATATGGTGGCTAAGAGTAGGAAGGTGGTGGGGGATACAGAAATTGCGGACCACTGAAATTAGGGTCTTCAATGCAGCTTAACAAATTGTTTGTGTTTTATAAAGAATTACTTTTTAGTTACAACTTTAAATTCATAATTTTCAATGGAAAAGTCATAGGAATATTTGTTATAAATATTATTTCATTTGAGCAAGTTAAAGGAGTTTAAAGAGAGAAGGGGCAGCAAACTAAGTATAACATATACATTGCAGAAATTCACTTGGTTCAACATTTATTTTCAGGTAAGTAGTACCATCTGGAACAACTGCCCCATCAAAGCAATAGGGACCCAATCCATTAATGAGGATACCATCAGCAACTCCAAGGTTGATTCTTTTTTCAACATCCTGCCTTAGTTCCTATTTCCCAATAAGCATTGGTCAATAGCTAGGAAACCTAAAAAAGTAACTAGTATTCACCAGTCACTAGAGTCAGTGAGCAAAATAAAATTTACACTAACCTTATGACTCTTAGAGTACTAGTCACTAATGAAGATTGTAATATCTCCATTTGGCATCCCAAAGGGTACTGGAATCAGTTCTCTGTTGTTTATGATGACTCCCCCATGTCCACCCACAGCTCTCTAGAAGCTAAGGGACGGGAAGTAAAAGGAACTCCCTATCTGATCTTTGACCTGAAATTGATATGTCCAATTCCAACCAGCAGGAATGGGACAATTTGTACCTAAAACACCATCTTGCAAACAATTCTTCCTATGTTCTATGCCATTCCTACATTAAACTAGACAACATTAACACTAATAAAATCACTACTTGCTATTTTTCTTATTCTTGCTATAAAAAATATATATACCATGCGAGAAGAAATGGCTCGTCACGGCCATTTTTGACATTTGCCCTATTCCAATTTGTAGTAACATTGAGAATTGGTCCTGGAAATTGCCCATTGATCCCAATTACCTGAAATTAGTAGCACAAATGAATTTGCATGAGATATTGTGGGTCCACCCACCTGTGAGGTTTGGGAGAGGGAAGCAGCTAAGACATTTGAGCACTTTGTAGTATATAAATCACCAATGTATAGACAGTTAAATACTGAAATAAATTAATGTACAATATCAAAGAAGAAAAGACAAGCAAAGACTATCCACTCCAAAATCTAGGATCAAAGACGAACTGTCATATTAACAGGTATGAAGAAGCAGAAGTCACATTAACACAAATTAATAGGAATCAAACATTGATGGGTAGGCAAAGAATAAATCTCTATGAGTGACATATAAATATAGTGCAAATCATATGGCAGGAGACTACAACCAAACAAAGGTGTCCCTCAATCTCCAAATGGAGAAGAACATTTTGGAAATTTGTACATTGTGGAAAAGGAAGTGATCTATCATCACAAGTATAATTGGTTTAGTCCATTATTCAATGAACTACTATGGGACTTTCCACATCTAACAGCAGTCCACTGTAGAATGGAATGAGTAATATGAGCTTGACATGGGAAAAGGGATAATGTAAAAATCTTTAATAGAAGAAGGTTCAAGGATTCAGAAGAATTGAAAAAGTCAACAGCTAAATGCTTCATCATTTGATTCCTCAGAGATAGGGACTCCATTACTATAGTCAATATTTTGCATCTAAGCCTACTAATAGTGTAAGTGACAGTGCATAATTGTTTCAAGATGAAACTAGTTCAAAACTTATTCTGTCAGTATGAAGTTCGTCTCATCTATATTGTACCATAACTCACGAAACATGTCATTCACAGATTTCTAAAGAAAAATATTACGTGCTTCAATTTAAGAGTCTGGGCAGCCGTGATAAACAGAAACAATAAACAATAATATAGGATTAAGTTTGAATGCATTAATTCACACCTCTGAGATGCGGATGACAGATTGTTAAAGTAAAATTGTTATTTGCTTTAGGAGCCAGCAATGAAGAGCAACAATCAACTATGAAATTACAAATAATGAATAATACAAGAGAAAGTTTGAACACATTATTTTTCTGATTTGAAGTTACATACACCGCCGGTGGGTCTTGAACCCACAACCTCACCCTCCACGTTACTCTTACAAGGTAAGTTTGAATGCATTGTTAAATGCATCACATGCCACACAACACAATTAACCCTGAATGCACATTGGGCACTAATGAGACATCTTTTCCCTCTAAAGTGAGGTCATAGCAGTTCAAAGTAAGAGTGTGGTATGGAACAGTGTTAATTATTGCTGTCGCAATGAGAAGCCATTGAAAACACAAGAGGGAAAACTAACATGAAGAAAAACTACGAAATTAGAAAGCTGCAATTTTATATTCTAGAGAAATTGTAATTTTAACATGCGCATATCATACGAACTTAGTTTTACTTTATTTTACTTTAAGTGGACCTTCTTATGCCTTAAACCTCATAAACCCATTGCCGTAGCCATTATTGTCATGAAGTTAATTATATAAAAAACACCATTGTCAAATCCATTCAACTATAAGACATGCATATGGATTGTGACTTTCATGAGCACTATAATTTTACCTTTGAAACCATATATGATAGATGCAACCCTCATGAAAACCTAAAAACATAGGGGATGGGTTCGAGGGCTAAGTCACCTATAGAAGGTGGCATTATTAACACAAACAATAGCATATATTTAGAGAATTAGGCCAGGTAGAGAAATTGCCACATTCTCAATGCCTTACATTCTAGAAAATTTCAGAATGCAATACACATCTTATCTATGCTAACCACTTGCATACTGCAACCATGGAAGTTATTTCTCAGAGTAGAAGCAATGCATAAAAGACCCTATAAGTCACAACATACTGACATACTAACTACTTCTTAACCATGAAGCTTATTTCTCAGAGCGTAATAAATTTAAGTCTTTTATTAGGTTTTTAGTTCACCCCCAAATAGAAGTCCTATCATTAGTACAAAAAAGAG
The DNA here is from genome assembly GCA_028535165.1 of Quercus tomentella. Classification (NCBI taxonomy): domain Eukaryota; kingdom Viridiplantae; phylum Streptophyta; class Magnoliopsida; order Fagales; family Fagaceae; genus Quercus; species Quercus tomentella. The sequence goes on from JAPQVY010000156.1 coordinate 37,576,200, forward strand.
TATATGCATATAGCACAAATACTGAAAGGAAATGGAATATAAAAAAAAAAAAAAAAAAAAAAAAAAAGTGTGATAAAGTATAGGGCACATTCACCTTATTGTTCTTCTTTGTTCTCCTCCCTTTCTTCTTCCCTTTCTTGTCTCTCTTTTGTTGAAAATATTGTGGTACTGTTCATGGGTACAATATTTTTTTTGATAAGTACATTTTTTTTTTAATAAGTACATTACATTATAGTTTTTAATAAGTTGTTCAAGGGTACTGTTTATACAACCCCTAAACATATCCATATTGCCTCTTTTGTCTTCTTTCTTACAAACCCCAAATTAAGTCCTTCCTATTACCTATCAAAGCCCTAACTTTCTTCTACCAAATAGCCATCAAGAAACTCATCAAACTATCTTTTAATTCCTAACAGAACCCCACAACCTTCTCCTCAACAATGATAAATCAGAACCTACAAATTCTCCTAACCCTTAACCCATGACAAGCACACGTACGCAAATAAAAACATAATGCATACTACGAAGATAATAGTAGGATAATTTCCCATCATTTTGGTCTCTCTAACTTCAACATCTGATATACGAAGTATGGAATCAAAAGAAATTGATATTGTACCAATTATAACTACTCACTCTAATAAATTGTGAAAAAATTGAAAATATTTTTTACAGGTAATACCATTTTTTCCACCATATATGAGCGCTAAAAAAATCACTACTACTTTAAAAGAAAAGTGAAACGGAAATATCCCGTCACCTATCGACAGGAAGTATAAGCACACACTAAGGCATTTAATGATCTTTTTGTTTCCGCCCATATGCCCTCACAGGTCTAATCTTACCTGTTTCATCCAACACAACAGCATAATTAAATTAACATATTCAATCAAATGCACAGTATAAGTAGCTCAAGAAGATGGGAAGTGTAGACGAAGTACATACCATCACCAGTCCTGCAATCGGGAGCATGTGTAAGAGGGCGTCGCGATCTCCGCAAACTCACCACCGGCTCAATGTCCTCACCCAGTATCTGCTCAATTTGTACAGCCTTTTCGTGGGGGGTTGGAGATGAAGTTGACATGGTGGGCTCCATGTGCACTAGAGGTGGGGTGGGCATGCCTGGTGTGGGGACAGATATGCATCCACCATCATGGGCAGATCCACTAAAAACTGGGGGCGACATACAGGGAGGGTCCTCATAGTTCGTGCTAGCACTACGAGCCGTAGTCTGGGCTGGAACAGTGTCCTTATGACCGGCGGTGTGGGATGGCCCAATACTAGCATCAGACGTGCATCGCAGTGTCCTGCTGTCGTCGTCAGACAGTACCTAATCAGTGCCAGGCCATGACTCTTCTACACTCGAGTCATCCCCTTCCTCGTAGATGGGATCTAGCTCAGTCATACGGCTTCAACCAACTCGACCACCTCCACGACGTCCACCCCTTCAAGACCCACTACTTCGCCTGCCATGACTCGGGGCCTGTGGACCAATGTCGGCTGCTTCTGTGAGCGCATTCGCCAAGTTAAGTCAGCCTAGCTCATCAACATATTCTAGTGTCAGCTTAAGGTCATTGTGCATGTTAGAACCTTCGTTGCAACTCTGTAGAGACCTAAGCATCATCCGAACCTACAAAACAAGGGCGTCATAAATGGTAATTTTCGAGACTATGTCATTAATTTAAGGCATGAGGCAATGCTGCAAATGAAGAGTACCCTATGAAGAAACTTACACATGTGGCAATTGATTAAAAATATTGGGCCATGCTTGGCAAGTCAGGGAGAAATATATAAGGTAATAGTGCACTAGAGTGGTCATTCAACCAGCTTTCTCTGATGTTTTCCAAAGCATTTGCACAAATTATCAAGTCTTAAAAAGATATTTTTCAGTTACTCCTTTTACAATTAATAGGTTCATGGAAAATATACTATTGCAGTAGGTTTAATCCAAGGTAGACTAAAAATAATTGAACTATTGTACTAGGTCCAAGGACCAGGTATATCGACATACAAAACAACCTACCTATCCACCTAAGGTAACGCTTTGTAAACCATATTAACAAAAGCATATGATCTTAAATTTAGAACATAAAAGTAGCACCTTTGAGTCTGGCTCCAAAGTAAAAGTGAGGGAAAAATAAGATTTTTCATTATTTTACAAATAAAAGAGTATAAATGACAACTTTCACTCAAATGTGCATAATAACAATTAGGCCTAGTAGTGAAAAGTTTGTTATGCTCTTGGACCAAAACAACATCAAAAAGAACATTGAAAACTATATTTATTTCCGACAAATTCTACAGCACCAGAAAATTATGAAAATACCAAAACAAAAACCTCCAAATTCACTGGGACTTTACAATGTTTCTTGAGAAATTTTAGTCCTTAAATTGAGAACAACCATAATACAGTAATGCACTATGCAGATACTATCTATCATAAAATATGTAATTAGCTTTCAGTCCTGAAGGTAAGGCTATCTAGTGTGACTGTAAACTATCATGAAATGTCTAATTATCACTACTAAAAAGAGTTGCGCCGTCCATTTGAAATTACAAGCCAACGAAAAAAAAAAAAAAAAAAAAAAAACAAAAATAAAAGAATAAAACCCAACCCACCCTTTTTAAAATTTGAATGTAATTATATGGACAAAGGTGTGGTCTTTCTTGTCATTGCTAATTAACCATTCCTTACACAAACAAATTTGATAAAGACAAATTCACTTATTTATGAAGAACTTAAATCACAATATGTTTTGACTTTAAAATATAATGAAAGATAAACTCATAGAGATGTAACGACTTCAAGTATTATGGAGTTTTGCATGCATGATAAACATGCAGAAGATATTTTATCGAACAATGGTTTCAACAAAGGGGAAGGAATTGTTGCCTCACCATGAGTTCCCAGTACGCAGACTCTGGTGTTATGTACCGCCTTGTGCTGTGATCATACGACTTCATGTACTGAATGAGGTACGTGTCATCACCGTCCAGGAGAGGGGCAGTCGAACTTTATGCCCTCGGTTGGCCCATTGCTGAATATGGACAGCATGTTCTGCCTCCCAGTCCTTCTCCCATTTACCTTGGAGGGATATTTTGTGAAGGTCAGTCAACGTATCCACGACAAGTGGAATTGGTTGCTTCAACCCAAATTGACGGAAGACCCGCTCGGGATGATGCCCCTCCACTATCCAAAAGTAGATCAAAGGCACCTTGGCCCTCCAAATATGCTGCCCGGCGGTGTAATACGTAGGTAAGGAGCCCAACGTATGCGTGTACAGCTCCCATACAATTTGCATAAGTGGATTATGTTTGTGATAGTGAGACATCATACTAGTTTAAGATTATGTTTGTGATATCTAATATGGAAAGCATGGAATTTCTTGCTTCTATTCATACACAAAATCTTTAAGGATTATTGGGCAGAAAGTAAAATAACAGCAACATTGTGTTCAAAATATTAACAAAATTAAGTCAACAAGCAATTAAAACAATGACTAGGATTCAGCCCCATGTGCATCGCGGTGTTGGTCATGTTAATGCCACTGTACAAAAAACAATGTACAATTCAGATATTAAATTGCACAATGTATAGTAAAAGATCTAGGTTGACCGAGATCCACATTCCAATTTCAGCCCCATGTTCATATGCATAACATTCAAAGCTAAGCGACACCATCAGAGACTAGGGTTTTCAGTTTTTTTTTGGTTGGTTATGTTATGGTTTTATGGTGAGATTTAAGTTTTGTTGTAATTGGTTTAAGTTAGCACTGAACTTTGAATGAGTTGAAACATTATGTGAGAATGAGCCTTTGGTATGAAATTTGCTGTGACAACATCTCTTATACTGAATCTAACCATGTAATTATGTATTTTACTACCAAGAAGAGTACAAAACTTGAACCTTCTTTTGGATTGGTGGTTGTCCTCCAATTTTGTTAACAATTTTACTGAATATTTTGTAAAAAAATATATTATTTTTGGTTAGGAACGCTTAGGGGTTTCAACTTAGAGTGAGTTCAAGGATGTGCAAACGCAGGAGGCAATGTGGGAAAGACAACATGAACATATGCTAGGTACATGAAACTTTTCCTTCTAATTTCAAAATTGCTTTTGTTTTTGTTTTTTCTTTTTTTGTGCTCCCTACTTTATTTTATTTATTTTTATAAACTTATTTGTTTTTTTTTTTTTTTTTTTTGATAAGTAACATAAAAACTTCATTAACACTCTGCTCAGTACATAGGGAATGTACAAAAAAGGTAAAAACATCAAGAAACCAAAGTACAATGATCAATCAACACAGGTAGGTTTAGAAATTGTCTTCCAGGATTCAATTTCCTGAAATTAGTAGTAGGTTATTCTACTAGAGTTCAAATTACCACTAATAGGTCTAATTGTTTTTAATATACTTGTAGGCTTTTAATTTTGACCTTCACAGTGTGTAGGGATGGCCATGGGTAGGGTATGGGTAGGGTATACCCATACCCAACCCAATTAATTTATCCATGGATATCCAATTACCTTACCCAATTAGTATCCATACCCAATTGTTACCCAGTTTGTTTACCCATGGATATCCATACCCTGCCCAAACCCAAATTTTATAAAATCACCAAATATGCTCAAAAACCACTAAAAAGACCAAAATATCCTCAAAATATCTAAAATGGGAAAAATGCCCATGAAACCTCTAAAATGGCCAAAATACCCCTGATATCTCTAAAATCACCAATTATGCTCAAAAATCACTAAAATGACCAAAATATCTCAAAATCTCTAAAATGAGCAAAATACCCATGAAATCTTTAAAATGACCAAAATACCCCCCAAAATCACCAAATATGCTAAAAAACCACTTTAAATTACCTAAATACCCCCTAAACCTATAAAATGACCAAAATACCCCCGAAACCTAAAAAATGTCCAAAATACCCCTAAAACCCAAAAATTATCAAAATACCCCCTAAACCTAAAAAATGACCAAAATACCCCCGAAACCTAAAATTTAACTGAAATACTTCCCAAACAGAAAATTACCAAAATACCCCCTAAACTTAAAAAATGATAAAAATACCTCCAAAACCTAAAAACTGACTGAAATACCCCAGAAACTTAAAAATTGCCATAATACCCCTAAAACTTAAAAAATGACCGAAATAACCCCGAAACCTAAAAAATGACCGAAATATCCCCGAAACCTAAAAAATAACCGAAATATCCCCGAAACCTAAAAACTTACTGAAACACTCCTAAAACTTAAAAATTACCAAAATACCCCCAAAACCTAAAAATTGACCAAAATACCCCATAAACCTGAAAAATGACCAAAATACCCCCAAAACCTATCAAATGACCAAAATACCCCCGAAATCTATAAAATGACAAAAATGCCCCTAAAACCTATATGATGGTAAAAATACACCATAAACCTAAAAAATGTCTGAAATACCCTCAAACCTATAAAATGACCAAAATACGCCATAAACCTGTGAAATGACCAAATACGCCCAAAACCTCTAAAATGACCAAAAATAACCCCAAACCTCTAAAATGACCAAAAATACCCTGAAACCTCTAAAATTACCAAAAATAGGTCGAAACCTATAAATCAACCAAAATAGCCCTAAACCTCTAAAACAACCAAATACCCCCAGAAAATATCTAAAATGACTAAAACATCCTTGAAACCTTCAAAGTGACTAAAATATCCCTAAACCTGTAAGATGACCAAAATACATTTGTAACCTCTTAAATTACCAAAATAGAGGTTTGGGGTATTTTGGATGTTTCGAGGGTATTTTTGTCAAGATTAAAGGTTCTAAGAATATTTTAGTCATTTTGTAGGTTTTGAGGGAATTTTGGTAATTTTTTAGGTTTTGGGGTTATTGTGGTCATTTTTTAGATTCGAAGAGTATTTCAGTCATTTTTTAGATTACAGAGGCATTTTTGTCAATTTTTAGGTATTAGGGGTATTTTGGAAATTTTTATATTTTGGGGCTATTTTGGTAATTTTATAGGTTTCGGAGGTATTTTGGTAATTTCAAGGTTTCAGGGTAATTTTCTATGTTTCAGGGGTATTTTGGTCATTTTTTAGGTTTTGGCGGCATTTTGGTTATTTTTTAAGTTTTGGGAGTATTTCGGTCATTTTTTAGGTTTTGGGATCTTTTGGTCATTTTTTACGTTTTGAGGTTATTTTAGTCATTTTATAGGGTTGGGTGTATTTTTATCATCTTATAGGTTTTAGGGGCATTTTGTCATTTTATAGGTTTCAGGGTATTTTGGTAACTATATAGGTTTCGGAGGTATTTTGGTAATTTCAAGGTTTCAAGGGTAATTTTTTATGTATCAGGGGTATTTTGGTCATTTTTTAGGTTTTGAAGGTATTTTGGTTATTTTTTAAGCTTTGGGGGTATTTCGGTCATTTTTTAGGTTTTGGGATCTTTTGGTCATTTTTTAGTTTTCAAGGTTATTTTAGTCATTTTTTAGGGTTGGGTGTATTTTTATCATCTTATAGGTTTTAGGGGCATTTTTGTCATTTTATAGGTTCCGGGGTATTTTGGTAATTTTACAGGTTTCAAGAGTATTTTGGTCATTTTTAAGATTTACGGGGATATTTCGGTTATTTTATAGGTTTCGGGGGGTATTCTTGTCATTTTATATGTTTAGGGTATTTTGGTAATTTTAAGATTTCGGGGGTATTTCAGTCATTTTTTAGGTTTAGAGGGTATTTTGGTAATTTTAAGTTTATGGGGGGTATTTTGGTCATTTTTAGGTTTCAGGGGGTATTTCGGTAATTTTTTATGTTTCGGGGGTATTTCGGTCATTTTTTAGGTTTTGATGGTATTTTGGTAATTTTTAGGTTTCGAGGGTATTTTGGTCATTTTTTAGGTTTCAGTGGTCTTTCGGTCATTTTTTAGGTTTACGGGTTATATTGGAAATTTTTAGGTTTCAGGGGGTATTTTGGTAATTTTTTAGGCTTCGTGGGTGTTTCAATAATTTTTTTTAATGTTTCGGGGGTTTTTTGGTAATTTTTAAGTTTCAGGGGTATTTCGGTCATTTATTAGGTTTACAGGGTATTTCGGTAATTTTAAGTTTATGGGGAGTATTTTGGTAATTTTTTATGTTTCAGGGATATTTCGGTCACTTTTTAGTCTTCGTGGGTGTTTTAATAATTTTTTTGAATGTTTCGGGGGTTTTTTGGTAATTTTTAAGTTTCAAGGGTATTTTGGTCATTTTTTAGGTTTAGAGGGTATTTCGGTAATTTTAAGTTTATCGGGGGTATTTCGGTAATTTTTTATGTTTCAGGGGTATTTTGGTCATTTTTTAGGTTTAAAGGGTATTTTGGTAATTTTTAGGTTTTGGTGGTTTTTCGGTCATTTTTTAGGTTTAGAGGGTATTTTGGTAATTTTTAGTTTTCGGGGGTATTTTGGTCATTTTTTAGGTTTCGGGGGTGTTTTGGTCATATTTTTATGTTTTTGGGATATTTTGGAAATTTTTAGATTTCAGGGGTATTTTGGTCATTTTTTTGGTTTAGAGTGCATTTCAGCAATTTTAGAGGATTTTAGGAATAATTTGGTCATTTTCAAGTTTTAGGGGTAATTTGGTAATTTTGATTATTGGGTAATTGGGTGGGTTGAGGTTTACCCATAATAATTTGATTGAGTTGGGTTTGAGTTAGATCTAATTAGTTAAATGGATAATAATGGGTAAATGGGTAATATCCAAACCCTACCCAAAATATTTGGATAATATCCAAACCCTACCCAATTACCTTCTACCCATTAAGAACTAGGTATTACCCAGAATAATTGGATCGGGTAGGGTTGGATATCCATTACCCAATGGGTATGGCCATCCCTAACAGTGTGTTCCTCTCATAATTTGCATGTTCTAAATTGCAAAGAATGATGAGGTAGTGCTGCATTATGGCTGCATCAATCAAGTGTTGCTACTGTAGTTAGTGTTGAAATACTCATTGACGTACTGTAATAATTAATTAGTAGTTGGTAGCAAATATGAATGCCCATTGTATTGTATTAGGACTACGTTTGTAAAGTCTTAGGTTTTCTTAGATGATTCACAAGCCACATTCTGTCGTAAATGCCTTACCAGCTTCTGCCATTGTTAATTAGGTGTTTGTTTGGTCTTTCTTTTTTGTTAAATGGATGTTTGGTCAATGAATTATATTTCTTTCTCATGTATTATATAGTTTATGGTACATGTTATGGATAAAGTTAGAGAGATATATTAGAAATACAACAATGTAACTGTTAGAACTTAGAAATACACATTAACAGTAACAAAGGAGCCCCAACATAGGAAACAAAACACATTTAATCCTACGCAACACAAAACTAAATGGAATTTTATTGAGTTCAAGCCTGAGACAAAGCTAGCAGTGTATGAAAATTGGGGAAGAAAAAGAGAAGATTGTGTGCATGATTAGAATAATCTTCTAACTCATATTTAGTGTGCGTTTGGGAAGCGCGTTTTGCGCTTCCCACGTCAAGGTATTACGTTTTTCTTTTCCCTTTTTTTTTTTTTTTTTTTTTTTTTCAAGCTGTGATTGTTGACTTTTCTCTCGTGAACAGTGCATGTGTGCATTGTTAACGGGACCCACAAACTTCACTGTTCAACAACATTTTCATAAAAAATGGGTCCCACGGTACTATTTATACATTGTAAAAAAAATTTGCTACAATGTTTTCAGTTTTCAGCTGTATCTAAACGGACCTTTAATAGCTTTCTCGTGCATAGCACGGGTTAGCGACTAGTTAATAATAATAATCTTAACTATTAAGCTTCTTAACATAACACTACAGCAGTATTCTGCCATCAATACGACTCCTTAATTGGGGATAAGAGCCTTGAATCACCATAGTCAATTCCTTACCTCTGGTTTTTTTTTTTTTTTTTTTTTTTTTTTTTTTTTGTCTATTGTTAATAGGTAATTTAGGGTGCAGGAGTAGAATTTAAAGGCAGCATTCACCAATACAAAACTTGATGACAATCAGCACCATGATTCAAATTAATCTAACGAAGCATCAATACCAAGCATATATCCTAAATAAACCAGAAGGCTTCAATAAAAGCGTAACTAACCTAGAAAGGAACCAATATTCTTAAATCAACTCATTCCTACAAAAATCATAGAATTCAAACAAAAATAAAAATAAAAAACGTGGTCATGCAATTGAGGGAAACGAAAATAAAAAACTCAAATTGAGGACTTAAATTAACCGAATACCTGCTTTGCTTGTAATGTTGCCAGAGACGTCTGGTACGCAACAAGGACTTGTGTGGCATGCTCTACGGTGATCTTTGGCCCGCTCCACCTAGCAAACATGGGGTTTCGACAAATGCTCGTTACTGAACTTTACATTTAACAAACTTAGCTTTATATTTCACATCCATATACTAAGCATTGATAAGTTTCTTTTGTTTGTTAGTTTGACATATTTTTAATTATATCAAAGAGACAAATAAAATCTAATATACTATTACACAAATAATTATTCCTAAGAGACACTTAGCTTGAATAAGTAGAACTCAATGAACGTACCTAATGGCAAGGGGCCCTGAGTGCATTGGCGGTAGAGGCGGCCTCATAATAGGGCATATTAGTGGGAACCTTGAATAGGCCCATAGCTGCACCAACAAGAGTGCTCCTCCAATTTGTATCGCATCCTTCTTAGACGCACTACAAAGTTGCCTATAGAGCCAGGCCAATGCTGCACTACCCCAGCTATACCGTCTCGCATTGCTGATTGGGTTGAAGAACGATAGAGTAAACAGTGAGATCTGATCCACCAACTTGTCCATGAACAACAGGGCCCCCATCCGTACAAGTAGGTGGTAGCGGGCATGTTGATGCACGACTTCGTCGCTGGCGTCCGTGGCTAGGGGAGGGGTAAACTATGCATTAAGCCACTTGTATTTTATCCTCGCCCCAACAAGGGTAGACTTGTTCGAGTTCGGTATCATGGGCGGAGGTTCACGGCCCAACAAGTCTCGACACACCTCATTCCATTTCAGATCTGTCCTCCCAATGATAGGCAACCCATCCACCGGAATCCCGAGCATCACCTTTATATCTTGCAAGGTGATACCCATTTCTCCATGGGGTAAGTAGAACGTGTGCATCTCCGGATGCCACCGCTCAACCAAGGCCGTGATCAAGGCATGGTCAACCTCCATATCAGGAACCTTGAATAACCCGGTCAAACCTGCTGCATCTATATATTGCATGATATGTGGGTCTAGCCTACCTTGCGGCAATACACATTTACAGCGTCGAACCTTTATGATGCTAGACACCTCCTACACATGGACGAGCATTGTGTTAGGTAGTGCACATGAGGTAATTATAAAACGGACATGTATTAATAATACAACTACATACCTCGTCAGTAGCATGCCTCCAAAGTGAAGTTGACCGATAATCCGACTGCTGGGTCAACTGGGTCTGATTGTCAGGTCCAGGCTGCACTTTATCTAGCGCCTGCATATCTGACATGTCAGCAAATAGATTGTTAGCAATTATTTGACAAGTAAACCACGATTAATATAAAATAAAAGCATGGACACAGTAAGACATATTATGATCCCAACATGATTGTCAACAACACTTTTTGCACTCACTTAACATGCAACCCAAAAGCAATCAAATTAAAGCTTAAATAAATAAAATAAGAACTTGCCATAATTTTACATAAAAACACTTTGTCTTTTTCTATTATCTGTAATTGAAGTAAAAAAACAAAACAAATGACTAATTAATGTGCTAGAAACTTGATTGACACCTAGATGTTCAACGTCTGAGCAATATTTAGATGTGATAGTTCTTTTTGGTTTATGATGTCTTTGAGAGTGATTTTAACAGGGAAAATATCAATTACAATTATTAGGAGCTGCATATTAGGTTTCCAATTAAATTTAACCATGCAACACACAATATGTGATCTTCCCCCAAGGACATTTAAATTCAACTCTATGGCTTATGACCAATGCAGTGACATAGTAAATATAATTTGCAACAACTCAATGTTTAGGTATCTGTTCTCAGAACTGTTCAATCAACCTTGGTCTTTTCAATAAAGTAACACTCTCTTCATGGTCATCCTTGACAGCTCCCCATTTTATGTCCTATGCAATTGCCCATTTACAATGGACCACTAAGATCCCTACAGCTACAGGTCATTTGGTGTCAAGTTCTCAACTTAATATCTAGAAACCTATACTAATTATTCTACGTTTCTACTCACTAGATATGTAAGCATACCATGACTCAATCAGCCCATTTCCTTGCTTGTTAGGTCTATTTTCAACATTTTAGGAGTTAATTCTACTCAATTTCCTGCTTGGTGAGTCGTTTTCAACTTTTAGAAGTTAGTTCTAGATCCATTTATATGAGTATGACTCTATCAGACTCGAAACTATACCCAGGTCTAGTATTAGCTACAAGCAATAGTCAGGATTCTACATTAGACCATAAGGCTTAAATTTCATCAAATAAAAACCAAGTACAACAAAATCCAATGAAGTATACAGGATGTATACCCTAAGTTTCTAGTACAAATTACAAATACTATGAGAACAGAAAGCTTTGGAGGTCTAGGCGCATTCAATAACATCCAATAATACAACAACCCTATTAATTGAAATTTAAGACTCTACATGGACAACTCTTGGCATTCAAAATATCCTTCTATTCCTCTCTCTCTCTCTCTCTCTCTCTCTCTCTCCATAAAAGGAACATAAAACAAGATGGTACAAAATTCCAAAACACTAATGAAAGCGTGAAAATTGTTTGGTTTTAGCAATAAAGAAAGCATACTTTAAAGATTAATCTTAATTTGTGGGACAGCACACTGATGAATTAATACAAAAGCAATTCAATTAACATTAACAGAAACTAACAAAAAGGTACCAAACAAAAGGGTACCAAACAAAAGTAAAGTCATTGAGATATCTTATCACCAAATTGTCTTACTATTTTAAAAGAGATTTTCTCATTTGGTTCAAGATTCAAATGAGTGATGGAAGATTTGAGAACCAGCATTTAACAAAAAGTTAAAAAAGTATATGTTTCATAGTCAACATAAAACAAATGAAAAAACAAAGATAGATTGAAGTAACAGTCAACATATTATAACTCACACATTAAAGAGAATGAAAGACAAAGATAGATTAATCCCCCTCTAATAATCATAAAACAAATGAAAAACATTGAAGATTAATATAAACAATTGAAGATTAATAATAATAAAACAAAAGTTACAAACTTTGATGTGCATTTAGTCTCTATTTTCAATGTCAGTGCATAGATTAATATAAGAAACTTCACAAAATGGAAATCATGAAATTCATGTCATGGCTTGAACTCTAATGAAAGCAGTAATATATTCTCTATTTTCAATGTCAGTGCATACACTCATATTGTTTGCAGCAAATACAAATTCTACAATAAATGAAATCAGGAAACGATATCAACATGAAGTTCAATGTCCACACCTATCGCAGAAATGGAAAATATTTATATAAGCTATACTTTCGTATATTAATAAATAAATTTTATTAATAGAACATGTTACTTCATGTTCATTTGTCTTATGATAAATAATGATAATATATTAATAGAACAGGTTACTTCATGTTCATGATGATAAGCACACCATAACCTAATAGAATTATGTACAAAGCTAAGTGATTATGTGAAATCTAGAAGGGGGTTGCTATTCGTAAACACCCCAGGCATGAGACCAATCAACCAAAGTTCTAGTCAACAATGATTCCAACCGAGTCTTTAATCAATTTTTATCTTCAAAAATACAACTATTTTGCTCCTTCCACAATAGCCATTTGTTTTGGCAATATGAAACAGAACTTTTTCAACAACCCATTTTCAAATAGTAAAAAATTTAACTAGCACTTATTATCATCTTTTCTTCCCTACTCGATTTCATGAATATCAAGTTATAAAACGTCACTATAGGTTCTTAAAACGTCACTATAGGTCCTTAAAAACGTCGCTATAGGGCTCCGGAAATTTTTTTTTTTTTAACTCGATTTTAAGAAACTCGATTTTCAAAAGAGGGGCATTTCCCTATTTAGTTTGGGAAGAAGGGCAAAAGGCTAATTACTTTGCCCAAAAAGGGAAAAAGCCCATTTTGTCCCTTTAAATCAAATAAATCATAACTCCATTATATATTTTTGGTTTTTATTATCTAAATTCATTTTCTAATTTTGTTATTTTTTTTGAGCAAGGATAGTATAATGCCTAATCCACAAAATCTCATATGTAATCTTTATCTCTTTTTTGAGAAAAGTTTGCAATGTAAATATCGAATTTAGATCTTTACCTTTTGAAGCAAAAGAAGTCTAGTTAAGTCTATATTAGAAAAGAGGTCTAGTTAAGTCTGGTAAGATACTTTTCTACCATGGATAATAAGGAAAGCTATTTGAGGACAAACTATTCATTATTATATAATTTGTGTCTGAATTCCAAGTTTTGATGAAATTCAGCAATATATCGTTGTATATATATAAAAAAAATAGAAGAAAGTTAAATTTAAAAGGTAAATTAACATGCATGTTTGTTCCATAAATTTTGGTACAAGTTTTATTTTAGACCATAATTTTTTATTTTCTTTTAGAGGAAATAATAACAAAATTGAGGCCAAAATATGCTGTCGATTCCTAAAATTTACCTATTTTAAACATGTTTAACTCCTGAAATTTTGAATGAGTATTATTGGTCCCAAAATTTAAAAAATGAGTGTTATAGGTACCTTTATTAATTCAGTTAACTTTTTTTCACGTGTTTAACAAAATAGTAATGTATCAATTTTTTAATTGATGTGGCAACCTATTTATTTTTAAAAAATTACACATCAAAGCCAAAGCACAATCCGAGTTATCAAACACTTATTGTCAAATTAAACTTATCCTAATCTTCAAACAACTGAAATCCCTTTAACCGCTGCTTGCCTCCGTAGGAAAACCGAAAACCAATCTAAGAAAGTCCAAATGTACTGGAACCCATCGCAGTTGACAAATTAACTGCCAACACTGAACAATTTTATTTTTTAAATCCATCAAGAAATTAGTATCTTTATTCATTTAGCACGTAGCCTTAGATAGTCACCAAGAAAACTAAAATCCCACCAAAGCCAACTAAACAAGTTTTGACAAATCAATCGGTTTTGGAAGATTTGGATTTTGCAATTGTATTTGCGGCAGTAACGAGGCTGGCGTGGTATTTGGCTTTGCCGTTTTAGTAAGGATATATATCCTTACTAAAATTTGACAACTAAAATTGTGTGTTGGTGTTGATGTTTAATTAATGACAAATTACCACATCACCTAAAAATTTGACATATCATAACTCTGTTAAACACAGGGTAAAGAAATTAATGGAAGTTGACGATGGACCAATAGCGCTAATTTTTTTTAAGTTCAAGGATTAATAGGATCAATGTTTCTTTAAGACATTTTTCTCTCTTCCTGTGTGTGTTAAAATATTTAGTATTCTAAAAAACAAAACAGTAGGTTAATCCTACATTGAAAAATGAGTGAGAGTTAAAGAGGTTTAAAACCTGTGTTATGTATCCAAGAATTAGACCCTTTTAGATATATATCACTGTCAGTTTCTTTAAGACTTTCTCTCCTCTCCCTGTGTGGGTGTTAAAATACTAGTATTCTCAAAAATTTAAAAAAAAAAAAGTTTAATAGGACTAAAAGGACTTAATTAGTAAGTAAACTTTGGGACCAATAGGGCAACAATTCATTTTGACCATAATAGTTACTAATTAAAACCTGAAAAGACTTGAGGACGGGGGCTATTCCACTTCTACCCTAATTATTCTATTTCTACCTCCTAATTATTTTTATTTCTACAATTAAAAACTATTTTGTCAAGGAAAATGTTAAATGTATTATAGATTTTACATAATGCTTACAAACTAATTTAATAATAAATGTGACTGGTGAACTTTAACCATTTTATAAATAAATATTTGAATAGCCTTATTGGTTACACGTCAATATAATAAAATTTGTAGTATACATGATACTATAATGTGAAAAAGTTCGAACTTGTAGTGCAACTATTGGTTGGTTTTCTATTGGGCTTTTCTTTTGGAGTGAGCTGTAAAGCTTGAATTTCAAGTCTGTATCCGGAATTTTCTGTTTGTTAGTCTTGCTTAACTGTTAATGCTTTTTGATTGCAAATTTTCTTTAAAATTAATATATATAAAAAAAAATGAAGCAATGAAATGTGAACGCCGGTTTTTTTTTTTTTTTTTTGAATAATTTGAAGTTGGGTTAAGTATTCTTCCAGGTTTGGATATACTTTGAACTTTCAAAAATATTAATAGAAAATCTGGGGTGTTACTGCGTATTGGGTTTTTGGTTGCAAGTTCTAAGGGAGTGGTTGAATTTGAAAAACCATTGATCTCCAAGTTTAATTTGCATATATATTATACAGTTCCTTCAACCCAATATCAGGGTAAAGGCGAATAATATCTAGCATTTCTATTGCATGATCTTTATAGTAAATCAGGCGTAGATTAATATTTGGAGCTAGAAACTGATAGTAGTGGTAAAGGCAAGTCGAAGTTTTATGCTTGGCAAGGAAGATTCTGTCAGGCAAAAGCTATAGTAG
The DNA here is from genome assembly GCA_028535165.1 of Quercus tomentella. Lineage (NCBI taxonomy): Eukaryota > Viridiplantae > Streptophyta > Magnoliopsida > Fagales > Fagaceae > Quercus > Quercus tomentella. Next base: position 37,591,867 of record JAPQVY010000156.1, read on the forward strand.
AAACCTGATGAAGGAAATATTGCTGAAGGCTTGTAATCTGAAGCTTGGCATCAAGTTAAGTCAGGTTAATCGATACGGTCGTTAGTTTCAAACATGAGATAAACAAGATGATAATATATGAGCATAGGCCATGGTTTATTTGGGGATGTCACATGAAACTCAAAAACTTGATCCCGAAATTCACGTGGCCAAGGACTGGTTTAATATGTGGCTCCAAATTCATTCCTTACCACTTTGAATGAGGCTGCTAAGAGCAATCACATCAGTGGTTACAAATGCCAAATACAAAAAGTGCTTAATTTTACACATTTTAACCAAAAAAACACTCACATCAGTCCTTGCAAAAGTGTGTAGATATACAAAACTGCTACATTAACTATGTATATATGCACGTTTACTGTAGCTTTGCATTTAATATTTTAATATATTTTTCTCTCTCCTTCTCACTGGTCCTCTGACTCTCACTTCACTCTCTCTTTTTCTCATTTTTTTTCTCTCTCTGCATCAACCCTCTTATCTCTCTGTTTCTCTCATCTCATAAGCTTCCTCTTCCATGTCTGGATCCACAGATCAGCGAGGTTGTGCATCGTGGGTGCCGATCAAAGTTGGGTTGAAGGCGTCGATCAGAGTTGGGTTGAATGGGTATTTGGTTTAGACGCACTTAGGCTTTGACGCAGCTTCCATGGCCGAATAATGGGAGGCGTCGATCAGAGTTGGGTTGAATGGGTATTTGGTTTAGACGCACTTAGGCTTTGACACAGCTTCCATGGCCGGATAATGGGAGGCATCGATCTTGTTGCATAATGGCTGGGTTGGATGAATATTTGAATTTCATTGATGGTAGTTGGGTTGAATGAGTATTTGGATTTCACTGGTGGTGGTTGGGTGAATGGGTATTTGGGTGGGTTGATGATGGAGGCTAATTGCTTGATAATGGTGGTTGAGTGGATTGATGATGGAGGCTGGTTGCTTGATGATGGTGGCTAGTGGCTGGGTGGGTTGTGTTGGGTTTTTGAGAGAGATGATAGTGTAAAAAAAATAAATATTTTATTGAATAAATGTTTAGAATAGATAGACTAAAGTAGATGTTTTGTAAAAGCGGGCGTGTAAAATAAAAAAGTGTTTTTTTTTCTTTTTCTTTTTTGCAAAATAGACAGAATTATACACTTATGTGGTTGCTCTAATATGCTTTAGCTTTAAGTGCCGAAGTCATCATTTTCAGTGTCGGGTTCATCACTAGCCAATAGTCAAACATTTTTCCTTTTCCCTAGAGTCATTCACTCCACATTTCTCATCTCTCTTGCTTTCTCAAACACAAAAACCCCACTCAAAGCACAACACAAATCTCTCTCTCTCTCAGCCAAATTGCCCTTCCCCTCTTCTCCTATACAGCACACATACTTCACACACACTCTTCCCTTCTCAACTCCAACACCCTCCCCAGCTCCCAAAACACCCACATTATAGACATATCACTCTCACAAATTAACCGAAAAAATTAACTCTAAATAGCTTTTCCCCACCCAAGCATACCATGGACGAACCATCCTAACACCCACAAGAAGCTCACTTCACTCACTCTCTCACAACAACAATCCCCAGACAAAGTAAAAGGCAGGAGGACCAAACTCCAGCCAAAATTGGAAATTAATATTGTTTGCCAAACAATATAATTAGTAAGCACTGATTTCAAACTATATATATTACTAACATCTCGAGTCTGAAAGACTCGATTTAGGGCTATAATTCGAGTCTTAAGGACTCGGTTTCCATGGTCTGATCACGTCTGATATGGCGTTTTTCCATGTGACGACCACCTGGAAATCGAGTCTCTAAGCATCAATTTGTATGTGCTAGCAAACAAAACAAAACACATTACATTTAAGAACTTCCAGTGGTCAAAAAGAAAAGGACAAAAACAAAACAGAACGGTGATATGTACATTTTGGGTACAGTGGACAGATACCTCTCACACTAAGCAAGTCCGACGTGCCCTCCTCTACACCATTTTTGTCTTGGTTGTCATTCCACTGTTCCAACGGGAGCAATAGGGTGTGTGCAAACAAAAATGGATAGTGGATGCATGGATTTTGAATTTGAAAAATAGAGAGCGGAGACCATATAAGGACAGAAATAACAAGAGGAAAAGGGGGAGAAGAAAAAAAAAAAAAGAAGAAGAAGAAGGAGAAAGAAAGGAGACACCATTTTCACTGGACTTCAAAACTAAGATGTTCCTGTCTTTTCCTCATCTCCTAAAACCATTCTCATCACACCTCTTTGCATTCTAATTTTCAAAAAGCTTTCAAAAAAACACAAAAAAACATTGAGAGATTGAAATTTCTTGGGAGAAAACTTGGTTCTTAGGGGGGACAAATTTGGCCCCAAACTAACAAGACCAACATCCAAGTTCCTGCTATTAGCTCGGCCCACACTGTACATAGCTAGTTTAGTACCTCTCCATCAACCATCGTCGGTGGAGCGTCACGTGGCGTGAGGACCATCCTTTAGAGAACGCTGTTGTCGTCGCCATTCGTCTCAGTGGAGTCATCATCAAACTCGTCCAAGGAATTGCTTGGAATGTTTTCGACCTTTCCACTCTTTATTCTTGCGGGTTTTAGTCATTTGAAACTTGGATGCCTTGCTGGGTATGTTCTTCTCAGTCTGAATGTTAAAGCTTGAAGCTTGGGCTGTCTTGTGACCAAAGAACTAAGCTTGGTTGTAATAAAAGAAAGTTAAAAGTCAAAAGTGGGGTTAAATCATGTTAGGAGAAAGCATCTTTGACACTGAACAGTACCATCCTAGTAGATAGCAAAGTTACAGTGGATAGAGAAAAAAAATTAGACTGAATGCTATTGGTTTGTCTTGTAGAATTTAAAGGAGTAGGTAGGAAAAAAAATTTCAAAGTACATAATTTATTTTTTTTGAGTTTGCAAAGTCATGGGTTGAAGATGCTCAAAACTTCTCTCTTTTTCTGCATTTGAGGTTTGCTTTAGTCAGGCATATTTATTGGAATAGGTAGGACCAGGACTCAATAATTCTAGGCTCAGTCTATTATAGCCAGTTGGCTTGGATGGAGGGGACATGTCCACAGGGTCTCTTTTGTATCTTCATTTTCGACCAAAATTGGGAATTAAATTGGTTCGGCTTATAAATCGAGTCTCTAAGACTTGATTTCAAGGTAGATGCCATGTGGATAAAATGTCAAATCAGACATGATTAAAAAACTGAAACCGAGTCTTTGAGACTCAATTTATAAGCCCTAAATCGAATATTTTAAACTCGAGATTTTAATAAAAAATATAGTTTTGTAACAGTGCCTACTAATTGTATTGTTTGACAAACAGAGTTAATTCCCAATTTTGGCCACCAAACTCCTCCCCAATTTCGGCCTGAAAGCCTAAGCCTAAACTCTGAAATTGAGGCCCATTGTTCAAAGCCTATCCAAGCTTCAAGCACAATCCACGAGCCCTGATCAGATCCTAATCCCATAGCCCACACCAAACTCAGAAGCAGGCCCAAACCCAATTCCCAACTTTTAAGGTATGTATGTTCCTAAATTAGGTAAGTTTGACTAATGCATTAACTTTTCATACTATTATTGTTAGTAGCTCATTAAATTAAAACATGTTCAATACTTATGTAATATGTTTCTAAAGTTAGATAACTAAACTTCTTATTGATAGCATATGTATAAGCACATAAAGTGACATTTATTATTTAAATTATTTCAAATTGATTAAGTTTTATATGTTTCATAACTTTTAATCTATGAGAATACTTTAACAATGTACTCTCTAATTGACAGGATAAATAAAAAATAAAAAATAAAAAATAAATCTTAGACAAATATAAAGTCTATAAGTTGATAAAAATATTTCTACTATATATATATATATATATATAAATATATATATATTTCAAATCATGTTTGTGTGTGACAAACTGCATAAGTTATATATATGTTTGTATCTTTTATGTTTGTGTGTTTTATGTATAAATTAAATATTATCTTTAATTTAAAATTTTTGTATATATTTTACTTGGTCCGTGAAAAACTTTCTAGCTCTACCACTAAGTGATTGACCAGCTTTCTTTTTCTATATTTATATCTATAAAATAAAATAAAAAAGCCTTTAACTTTTTATTAATTTTTTTTAATTGTGTAAAATTTGGGAGAAATATATATATGAAGATTTTTTTTTTTCTTTGGACATTCAAAAATTCGACCACTAATGAAGATGTTATGTCATGTAAGTATGTCTTTACCACTTTGTGGTCCTTCTGGAGCAATAAAGTCCTATTTAGTAAAGGAGGTTATATAACTTAAGCAAACTTAGGGCTGTTTAGTTGTGTTGTTTAAACAATAATTTTCATTGTTTAAATAACATAACACGTATTTTAACAACACTTTTTCACTTACCCGTATTTCCACAACATTTAAACGTTACTAAAACAATATTACCAAATAAACCCTTAACTTTTTTCCAGTAAGTGCTTACCAGTACATAGCCAATAACTATGGAAATTAAGATTTAGACCCCTAAACAGCTTAACTGAAATCTTTAATCAATTAAAAATTGATTCAAATATTAACTGGGTACATACTTAATCGATGTTTTAATCACTTTGATTTTTGGATAAATATATTTAAGAATACAAAAAACATAAACCATAAATACACTGTTACACATAAGATACAACATATATTCATAGAGTAGAAATCCTAAAATGGTAAAAGCAGTCTAAGGTAAACCTAGTACTCACACAACTTTCCGTACATGTAAAAGATTGTTACAGTATAAATGATATTCACATGACTTCTAGTACATGTCGTACATGTAGTTAGACGCCATGCCTATGTTCTTGTTCTTCTGCTGACAAATGCAGACTCTCTAATTTGACTTTTTATATATATATATATATATATATATATATATATATATATATATATATTTTTAATTAAATATGTATGATATATAAATATTTTTGTTATAGCTTTTCATGCATTATAGAGTTGAGAAATGGAAATATAGCTTACTCATACTATAGAAAACGTACAATGGTAGGAATATACAGCAAAACGCAGGAAACTAAATGGGAAAGTAGAAGTTCCTCCAACTAAGACTGATCCAAGCCTAGCCAGAAAAGTAAAGAACCAAGTAACTTTGTAACATTTTTTCTGTGCTTTAACGACTAGTTATAAAGTAATAGCAATGGGAACGTAGCTTCTTAATATAGAAATTAGATTAGGAGGAACGGGAATATACTTTCCTCAATATAGAAACCGCATGAAAATATAATTGCATGGCTAAGTATCAGTTCCTTGAACTTAAAGGCTAAAGCCTTGATTCTTTTTTTTTTTTTTTTGGAGAATCCGCTAAAGCATTGATTCCTTACTTGTCTGAGTAGTGTTGGATCACTCAGACAAGTAAAGAATCAAGAGAGTTGAAAAAAAAGAAAAAAAAAAAAAAAAAAGAGAGACAGAGTTAAAGACTGATCCAAACCTAGTCACACAAGTAAAGAATTAAGATATTTGGTGACAATATGGCCAACTAAAGTCTAAATATAGAAAATCTTTAACAATCTTTTCCCCTTGTAATTTGTAAACTTACGTGCCAAAATTTTATTGGAGGAACATTACATAGACACACCATTATTTAAGGACATTAAGTATTCTAATTACAACAGCTACATTAATAGTATGCGAAATTGTGTTCTTAAATTTATTGAAAAAAATCTAAACAAAGGTGTGAAATACTGAACCAATGCTTCTTTGTTATTAGATCCACGGTTTTTGATAACCACAGTTCTCACATTCCCTTATTTTATATTTTGGTTGGCCAGAAAAAATTTCTTGACCACAATCAAACTAGTCTTCTTCCAGCAAGAGTTCAGCTTGGTTCAGGTTCGTATGCTGACTCATTATTAGGGTGAGTTTGGTTCAGTTTTTTGTAAAAGTGCATAATGAAAAAGTGGAGTTTTCAAAAAGTGCATAATAAAAAAGTGCATTTTCAAAAAGCTGAATGTTTGGTAAAAGCTGTTAAAAAGTGCTTTGTGAAAAAGCTGAGTGTTTGGCTAGCACTTATAAAAGTGGCAGTTTGAGGGATAAATTACCAAAAAGGATAATGTATATATAAGAGTATCTCCAGCATGTTAGACAAGTTTTTGTACTGTTTGGACAATCAACAGTGACATTTATCTTTTGCCTACCCACTTTTTTAATTTTTATTTTATAATCAAATTTATTCTTTTTTAATATTTATTTATTCTTTTTCTATTCATTCTTAACAATTATATTTTTCAACAAAAAGTGTTACATCCACAATATTTTTTGCAATACTTTCACAAGAATCATAACAAAATCTTATATGGAAAGTTGTTACTAGTTCTAATTTGAACCCACCACTGAAATTATATTTTTACTCACCAATATTAGCTAATTACTTAAAATTTATTGTGAAAATATTGTGAAAATATTATGGTAATATTTTTAAATTGTGATTTCTAATTCTTTGCCTTTCTTTCATCCATACGTTTCCTTTTTCTTTTTTCGTCTTGCATTTTGTCCACCACACACGTATACCATTGTCCATTAGTACATCCTCTCCTTTTTCTTTTTCTTTACTTCCACTTTCCAGAAGCTCCATCATTCTTTCTTCTTCTTTTTTTCCTTTACTTCCACTTGATTCCAGAAGCTCTCCAGCTCTCTCATTTTCTTCTCTTTTTTTTTTTTTTTCTTTTTTTTTTCTTTTCCTACTTGATTCCATAAATTCTCTAGCTCTTTCTGTGATACTTGATTCCATAATCTTGCTTGCCTTTTTGGTGTCATTATCTTCAAAGTTCAAACACACACAGACATGCATGGAGAGAGGAGAAATCGTCTTTCCTCCACCACACCGCCACCGCTGCTCCTCCTCTTCACTGCGGATTGCATGCAACCAAGGGTCTTATCGGCTTCTTTTTTTTTTTTTTTTTGTTGATCATTTATTGTTGTTCTAATTTTTTTTTTTTTTTTTTCTATTCTTGATCTGCTGTTGTTGTTGTTTTGATTTTAGATTTGTTGTTTAAATTATATCAGTTTTATGAGAGCAAGAATTTTTTTGCTTTTATTGTTGTAGTTTGATTAATTTTAAGATTATGTTTTTGAGTTTGTACTTTGATTATGCTTGAGATGGGAGGCGTGAGAGGAGCTTCGTGCAAAGGGAGAGCAGAGAGATGAGATGAGGGGCGTGAGGCTTCAGGCGTGAGAGAACTGGAATTTTTATGGGTATTTTCATAATTCACCATTAGCCCAACGGTAACAGTTCAAACGCGCATGCGCGTTTTGATTTATGGACCTCCTGCAGTCCATAAATATTGCGCGTTTTGAACGCATTTTTTGCCTGGGCCCAAAACGCAACTTTTATCAAAAAGTTGCGTTTTGGGCTGAGCCAAACGCAATTTTTCTTCAACTTTTTGTAATATGGGCGTTTTTAGCTCTTAAAAGTGCAAACAAATGCACACTTACTAGCTTTTAATCGCCTTTATATGCACGGATGCATGTAAAATTAACCATAATTAAACTCACGTTCATATGAAATTTTCATACAAGTTCGATATTGTAAGGTTGAATTTTATCAACCATCGTGTCAGCTTTATTCCGTACCAAATTTGCTTGTATTTTAGCAATTAGTAACCCTGTATTTAGGTGGGAATCATGTAAGGGTAGTGTGTGAGAGAGTGTGAAGAAAAGCTCAATATTGTGCAAAGAAATAGGAACTCGCGACTGGATCTCGCTGGTGGCTCGCGGCTTGCAAGCCGCCAGAAGTTGCACACGTGCCAAGCATGCTAGAAGCTGAAGAGTCATGCCAGCTGTTGCACTACAGGACAAAAGTCCCAGGCTGGCCAGGCCGTTAGCTCGCGGCTTGAACTCGCGACTCAACCCAGTCGCGAGGTCAAGTCTCCAGAACACCCTGTTTGGGAAAAACTGACTTTTCACATTCCTTCTCACCTTACTATATATATACCCTTATACCCACGATATTCAGAGAGCTTCCAGAGAGAATTTTGAGAGAGAAACTCTAGAGAAAAACAAGATTGATACATCCACAATCTTCACATAGAGACTCTTCAAATTTCTCTACACTCTTCCTCTCCATTGTCAAATCCTTGAGAGGTATATTACCAAAACCTTTTCTCACCATACCCATATCTGTGAGAAGGTCATTTGGTGTTTGGGAAGCAATTAAGAAGGGAACAATTTCATATTGGTAGATGCTATGGTCAAGTTGCGGAATCCGGCAAGCTAAATAAAAAATAGGTTCGACGTAACCTCATTGGAGTAGGAGCTTGAAGGGCTTAGGTACATTGGGTAGATTAGGCTTGGAGGGTCTTCTGCTGTTCATGTATCCCAACTACATTCTTTAGTGGATTGTTTACCGCTTGGAGGGCGACGGAGAGGTTTTATGCCGAGGGCTTTGGTTTCCTCTTCGATAACACATCGAGTGTTGTCCTTGTGTTTGCATCTCTCTTCCTTTAATCTTTTCCATTTACTTTCTGCTGTGAATGTGATCTTATTTGGTTTAGATTGTTTATCAATTTTGTTTTAAGCTTATGTTCATATTCCGCACATTAATTGTTTGACATTAAGCTTGAATTGATAATTTGTAAATTGGGGGTCTAAACGTTCATAGTATTTTATACACTAATTGAACTTTCATTTGGTATCAGAGCGGGTACACTTTTATTGGTTTCATTACCATAGTGTGATCCTTGACCCCATTTTGAGATGGACCGGTCTCAATCTTTAAATGCTCCACCATATTTTAATGGTAGCAACTATGCCTTTTGGAAGGTGAGGATGAGAGCATTTTTGTGTTCTATAGATGAGGCTGTTTGGGATGCTGTTGAAATAGGTTGGACAAAGCCAGAGGCAGCCAAATCCACTTGAGATAAGGCAGCCTTCGCAGCGTCAAATGCTAATAGTAAAGCACTTAACGCAATTTTTTGTGGTGTGTCCCCAGATGAATTCCATCGGATTTCTCATATCACCGTTGCCCAGGAAGCATGGCAGATTTTGGAAACTACTTATGAGGGTACAAAGAAAGTTAAGGACACAAAGCTACAGATGCTGACTACCCGGTTTGAGGAGCTCAGTATGAGCGAGGATGAGTCCTTTGACTTTTTCTATATTAAGCTAAATGAAGTGGTCATCGGCAAGTTTAACTTGGGAGAGAAAATGGAGGACTCGAAAGTTGTAAGAAAAATTCTTCGTTCATTGCTAGAGAGCTTCCGTCCAAAGGTGACTGTAATTGAGGAGAGCAAAGACCTTGATGAAATCAAAGTCCAAGAGCTGATCGGTTCTTTCCAAACGTATGAGCTTTCATTACCAAATCAAAGAAAGAGCAAATCACTTGCTCTTAAGACGATAAATGAAAGGGTAGAAACTCATGGCTCATCGGATGAGGATGTAGTCGAAAAGGATGTTGCCTACCTTGCAAAGAATTTTCGTAAATTTCTAAAGTTCAAGAATAGTGAGAAATTTGGTGATAAAGGGAAATTCATGAGTTCCAGAAAGGAGAAGAAGGACTTCAAAAAGAAATAAGGGAAGGAGTCCCAATCTACTCAAGGAGTCACTTGTTTTGAATGTAATGGACATGGCCATTTCAAAAAGGAATGTTCTAATTACTTGAGATTTAAGGGCAAGGTGTATGCCACCACTCTTAGTGACTTAGATTCCTCCACCTCTGATTCTGAGGATAGCTGTGATGAAGAAAGAAATTTCTCAGCATCCATGACTGTTGCTCATGTCAAATCTTCGGAGGATTTGAATTTGCTTGTAGAAGAGCTTGAAGAGCATAGTGATAAGGAATTCATGGGAATTGTAGGAGAATCAGATGTTGAAGAAGATGAAGATACAGCTGGTCTTAGAGAAAACTACAATTCTCTACTTGAGAAGTCAGGGGAATATGCAAAGGTGGCCAAGGCAGCTATGAAAAAGATGAAGAAAGTTGAGGAGGACTATAGAAGTCTCCTAGTAAGATATAAGGAGGCCAAGTGTGAGATAGAAATGCTAAATGGTGAACTAACCGAAGCTTACACTAAGGTGAAATTCCTTGAGCTTGAGGTGGTTCAAGCAAATGCCAAGGTAGAGCGAGTCTCTACAAAGAAGCTTAATAATGTCCTTTCCTCTTAAAAGACCTTCTCTGACAAAACCAGATTAGGGTACACCGAAGGAAGTAGTTCAGTTGTGAACATCTCCAAAGAAGTGAAGTTTGTGAAGGCCAAAGAGCTGATTGTAGTTGCCTTTACTGTTGAAAAGGAAAATTTTGAGAAAAAGAAGAATGTTACTAACCAGCGGGTGTTGAACAAACCACATAATCAATTTGTGGACAGGTTTGAAGTCAAAGCAAAATCTCTTCCACGATCGCAAATAGGTCCTAGAACGAACCATGTGTGTTATCACTGCGGACTTCAAGGGCACACCCGACCCAAATGTCATAAACTGAGAGCATTGAGGAATGCTAGTGATCAAAGGTCAAGAAGGCCAAGAAATGACAAGAGGACTTAGGCTGTTGAGCCATCAAGAGAGCGAAATGGTAATCCCGGAATGAGGGACATGATGAAGATGATTGGTGCATTCACCAACTGCTTGGAAAGCTTCACTAGAAGGTTTGAAAGTCCTAACTCTCATACCCAATCCTCTAAGGATATCACCCCAAATGCATGTGACGTGTGGATGATGAAGGGTACTCATGCATAAGACACATTACAACATGTCCATGCATTAATACTTCCTATGTTGTGTGACTGTTGGTTTGTTTATTGATTATGTGAATTGGAGATTGTTTGTTTTTGCTTTCATTCATTTAAAATGTTTTTACATTTTTTTATCAATCTTTTCCTTCTTGTGTGACAAAAATCCAAAAACCACATAAAAAGTAGAAAATCCAAAAAGTATGATCAACATTGTTGAGTTTTGTTTCAAAATGTATTTTCTCTTGTACCTTTGTGCAAATGGCTTTGTGCATCTACGAGCATAGCTTGTTCCTTATGCACTTATTTCATTGTGGGAGAAATCTTGAAATCTATGTGACTGTTGTAAATAGATCTTCAACCTTGTCATGAATGATTAGTGAATGGTTTTATTGATCTTGATACATGCATAGACTTGTGTCTATATATCTTCCCACTCTTTATTTTATTGTTTTTGCTAAAAAGAGCTCACCAAATGTAAATCTCCAAATGAAAAGAGATATTGAGCTGTAAAAGCCTGTCGCACATACTAGTATTTGACTAGGAAAAAGGGAAAGTGACCAAAAATTAAAAGTGTATGATGCCCAAAAAGCCAAAGGCTAACTCGACAAAATGAAATATCTAAAATTTCAGGCATCGATCTCAAAATGATATGTGTTCATTCAAATAGATCAAATGATATGTCAAACATGGAGCCAAATGAAAAGCTTCAAAGATACTGCACTCAAGCCTTTGTGGGAGGTCATATATGCATATTTCTATGATTGAGATGGATCACATTATCTAGTGCTAGTTGTGTATGCCTTGATTGAATTGATCATTGAAGCTTCACATTAGACTAATGACTATCTCATTTTTGTTATTCACACACAACACACATGTCTATGTTCAATGAATGCCATATTCATTCGTGTGATTGTACTTGACTAAATGTGCTTTCACATGCTCAATCTTTGTTGATCAATCACAAAAAGATTTTTGAGTGTTTTAGTTGTTTTTGGAAAGTACTTTGTTTTTGCAAAAATTGTCAAGAATTTCAAAAATTGTTTTGCCCTGTTTTGGCGACTCAGTCACGGGTCGAACTAGTCGCATGCCCCAATCGCGAGTCCAGCACAGAGATTTCTTGCGACTCACTGGCAACTCATTGGCGAGTAAATGCTTCAGTCGTGAAAAAGACTTAGAATATTTTCCAAAAATTTAGAATTTCATGCTTTTTGCAGCTCAGGTTGGCGACTTGTTTGCGGGTGGAAGGTCCAGTCGCGAGGGGTACACAGAGATCTTCGCAGCTCAGTTCGCGACTCTCTCGCGAGTTGAACTTCCAGTCGCGAAAAACACTTAGAAATTTTTTTTCAAGATTTCTCTTTCAAGTGTTCTGGCGACTGGTCCTGGCGACTTGCATGCAACTTGTTTCAGTTGCGAAAATCACATGTTTTGCGCAAATTGGGCAGTTTTTAAACCTTTTCAATTTTCCCTCGAACATTTCTGACTGTTCATCTTCTTCCTTTCCTGAAAAACTCTTAAACTCACCGTGTCATTCTCAAAGAACTTCCATTTTGAATCATTTCATTCTTAAATCTTCAAGAAAAAGGTATGGGTTTTCTCTCTCACAACATATTTCCTGTTTTGAGCTTTATTTTCTTGGATTTGTGATTCGTTACTATGTTTTGTGTTATCTGTGGTTTCCTCTATGGGCTAGGTTCATGTTTGTTGAGTTTGGGTGTTTCGGCTTGGTTGATATTGTTTGGGCTAGGTTGCTATATATGGTTGCTTTCATTTGTTTTTACTCTTAGTGTTTATTATCTGATCTATGATGTATGGTAAATCTCATACCCATGTTTATTGGTCACATTGTCATATGATATTGTTTTTGTGATTTACTCTATTTGTGAGTATTTTTGTTTCAATTTGGTTAAGTTCTGTTTGTTCGGTTATAATATCTTGTCTGTTTGTTGCTATAGTTTCTTGTTCTCATGAATACTGCTTTTGCCTTGAGGATACTATTTGCTCTGTGTTAGTTTGATCATATCATAATCATTTAGATATGTCTCATAGACATATTTTTTTTGGTTAATTGTGGTATTCATTGTTTCAATACAATTGAGTAGTGGTATTGCATTTTGTGTTTGGAATAGTGACCTAAAATGTTTGTGTTTGAGTTGTTGTTTTAATAGGTTGTTCTATTCCTTTCTGCTTTGAGTTTTCTCATTCTACACCTGCCTTTGAACTGTGTCTTGATTGAGTGTTTTGGTGCTATATTTTTAACAATAATGTGTTACTAATGTTCTGAGTGTCCCTCTATGGTGCTCTGTATTGTGGCCTTTTCTGCTTGTTCACAGATGGCACCTTCTCCTACAAAGAATAAGGCTCCTGCTAAGAAAGCTGACAAAAGGTTGAAAATGGACCATAACCTATTTAGGTCGGTTCAACACTTTGATAGATATAGGGATTCTTTCTTGAGGGGAACCATCATTCGGGAAAGATTTGTTGACTTAGGGGATTTGAAGGACACCTTCATTCCAAGTTGCTTTGAGGGCAGAGGATGGGATAAATTATTGAGTGACCTACCTACTATCTGTGAGCCTTTAATTAGAGAATTCTATGCAAATGCTGTGATAAGGGAGGATAAGTTGAGTTGTTGGGTTAGAAGAAAGGAATTCACCATAGATGCCCATGATATTAATGAGGTGCTAGGGCTTGAAGGATTAGAGGACTCTGGCTTCACCAACTACAAGGACAGGATGCTCTCTATAGAAACTGTCCAAACTCGCATTGGTGGACAAAGAGAAGGGAGATGCCTCAACACTACCACATTTCCAGCTGACATGAGGTGTCTAACCACCATCATGATGTTCAATCTGTATCCTATGAGGAAGCTAACTACAATCAACAATGCCAGAGTTATCTTCCTCCTGGAACTTAAGGAGAAAACCTTCATTGACATCAGCTCTCACATCTTTGACACAATTGTGGATGAGACTAAAACCACCTCTATGCCCAAGCTAATCTTTCCTAGCCTTCTTATGAGGCTTTTTAGAGCAAAAGGTGTTGAAATCCCTTAAGATATTAGCCCTATGCCTACACCTTCAGCCATCAACAAGCTAACAATCATCAGGATTCAAGTTCGTCTTCCAGGTGATGAAGAGGTAGGTGATCAAGATGAAGGTGACCAAATGGAGACTGAGACAGTAACTATAGGTCAAGCTTCAACACCTAGAAGCCGAGGCAAGAGGAGCAGAGCTTCAACCTCATTAGAAGTACCTCCTGATGCATTCCAGATCATTCTGGAGAGGATTGATGGACTCGGAGAGGTCCAGAATGAGCATACTGACAGGATGGCAGCACTTCAGGATCAGCTCAACATACTTTTAGCCAAGTTTGACAGCTTCAACACCCAGTAGTGACCCTTTGACCATTCTGGTCAAAAAGGGGGAGAACTTAGGGACAGCTCTTGAGGGGGAGATGATGTTCATAAGGGGAGAACAATGTAGGGGGAGAACAATGAAAGGGGGAGAAATAGCTTGTTCAAAGGGGAAGATTTCAGCAAGCAGGCCTATGTTCAATATTTATGTTTAACATTTTGCTTCTTATTAGCTTATGCTATTTCAATATTTTTGTTTGTGTCCATGTTGCTTTTGTAAGCTTTTAGGGTTTGTTTCCATGTGTTTGTAGGCTTTTATGGTTTATACCATGCTATGCAGCCTTTATGTTTTGTTGCCTAATACTTCTAGCTAAATGTTATGCATTTTCTTTAAGTATTCTCACTCTTGTGCCCTTGTAGAATTTTGTTCCTAGATGCATATACTTTTTTGTATTATGCATTCGTTGAGTGTTGGGCATGCAAGTGATTTGCATTGAGCTTATTAACTTGTATGTCTGGATGTTCATTCCAAGTGTGAATGCGCATTGTGGTTACTATTTTATAGTGATTACCTGTTTAGTCAAACCATGGTTTATTTCTCATTCCATTTTGCTTGATCACATTATGCTTGTCTCATATGCAATTACAAGTTTTTTTCTACATACAATGATGATACTGTGTTGTTATGTTTCAGGAGTTTCTTGTTCATATGATTCAAGAGCTTATCAGATTCTGGAGTTAGGTGTGAGTGAGTTTTGTTCAACTGTTCCCAACTCACACGTTAAGTTTAGAGTTTGTTTTAGGGTTTTGTCACGGAATACCGAAAGGGGGAGATTGTAAGGTTGAATTTTATCAACCATCGTGTTGGCTTTATTCCGTGCCAAATTTGCTTGTATTTTAGCAATTAGTAACCCTGTATTTAGGTGGGAATCATGTAAGGGTAGTGTGTGAGAAAGTGTGAAGAAAAGCTCAATATTGTGCAAAGAAACAGGAACTCGTGACTGGATCTTGCGGGTGGCTCGCGGCTTGCAGGTCGCCAGAAGTTGCACACGTGCCAAGCATGCCAGAAGCTGAAGAGTCACGCCAGCTGTTGCACTACAGGACAAAAGTCCCAGGCTGGCCAGGCCGTTAGCTCGCGGCTTGAACTCGCAACTTAACCCAGTCGCAAGGTCAAGTCGCCAGAACACCCTGTTTGTGAAAAACTGACTTTTCAAATTCCTTCTCACCCTACTACATATATACCTTTATACCCACGATATTCAGAGAGCTTTCAGAGAGAATTTTGAGAGAGAAACCCTAGAGGAAAACAAGATTGATACATCCACAATCTTCACATAGAGACTCTTCAAGTTCCTCTACTCTCTTCCTTTCCATTGTCAAATCCTTGAGAGGTACATTACCAAAACCTCTTCACACCATACCCATATCTATGAGAAGGCCATTTGGTATTTGAGAAGTAATTAAGAAGGGACAAATTTCATATTGGTAGATGCTATGGTCAAGTAGCGAAATCTAGCAAGTTAAAGAAGAAAGAGGTTCGACGTAACCTCGTTGGAGTAGGAGCTTGGAGGGCTTAGGTACATTGGGTAGATTAGGCTTGGAGGGTCTTTTGTTGTTCATATATCCCAACTACATTCTTTAGTGGATTGTTTACCGCTTGGAGGACGGCGGAGAGGTTTTACGCCGAGGGCTTTAGTTTCCTCTTCGATAACACATCGAGTGTTGTCCTTGTGTTTGCATCTTTCTTCCCTTAATCTTTTCCATTTATTTTCTGCTGTGAATGTGATCTTATTTGGTTTAGATAGTTTATCAATTTTGTTTTAAGCTTATGTTCATATTCCGCACATTAATTGTTTGACATTAAGCTTGAATTAATAATTTGTAAATTGGGGGTCTAAACGTTCATAGTGTTTTATACACTAATTGAACTTTCAGATATCATCGAATTTCATTTTTGGATTTTGTGTTGGAACTACATTTCCTCTCCCTTATGTATATGTATATTTGTTTCTCAAAAAAGCATAAATATTTATATGAAAATTTTCATTGAAGTTTATGCATGGGTTAGTAAGTTTTAGTAAGAGAATTTGAATTGTTTTCAAATGGGTTGTAAAGTGGTTTAAATAATTTTTGAAGTAGTTTCAAGTGTATAAGCTACTTTAAATATGGATTAGAAGTAGTTTTACATAAATAAAAACCGATTGTTTCACTTTGTGTTTGATTTAAAATCACACATGGAAAGTTTTAAAGTGGGATAAATAATTTCTATTCCTTTTGTAGAATGAGCTTGAATTAGTTTTAAATTGGAAGGATAATTAAAACAAAATTAATCTAATTTGAGACTCTTGGCCAAAATTATAGTGTTTAACTTAAGAGTAATGTCATGTCCACAATATTTTCATAATAATTTTTAAATAAGTTTACAATATTTTCACAATAATTTTTAAATAAATCTTAAGAAGTAAGTTGTTACTAATTCTAATATGCATTTTTTATGAATTCATATTATAGATTTTCTTTACAACTATTATTTTTCCCTTGTCCTGAATGTTATCTTATATTCTTAAATTTTTATATATTTAGTTATTTTTATGATTTTTTTTTTGATAAAATTTTAATGATTGATTTAATTTTCTTGTTTCTTTATAAATTTTGAATGTTCAATTAGTGTATAAAACACCTATGAATGTTTAGACCCCCAATTTACAAATTATCAATACAAGCTTATAATCAAACAATGTATGTGTGAAATATGATAATAAGCTAAAACAGAATTGGTAAAACAATCTAAACCATAATTAATCACAACCACAGCAGTAATTAAAAGGCAAAGATTAAGGGAAGAGAGATGCAAATATAAAGACAACACAGCGATGTGTTATCGAAGAGGAAACTGAAGTCCTCGGCGTAAAACCTCTTCGCCGCCCTCCAAGTGGTCAATAATCCACTAGAGAATAAAATTGGGATACATGAATAGCAGACGACCCTCTAAGCCTAATCTACTCAGTGCACCTAAGCCCTCCATGCTTCTTGCTCTAACAGAGTTACACCGAACCTTGTCTTCTCTAGCTTACCGGATCCCGCAATAGCCCATTGCATCAACTAAAATCAATTGGTCTCTTTTGAACTGCTTCCCAAGCACCAAAATACTTTCTCACAGATATGGGTATGACGAGATAAGGATTTGGTTAAATGTACCTCTCAAAGATATATCAATGGAGAGGGTGAGAGTAGAGGAATTTGGAGAATCAACGGATGAAGATTGTGGATGAGTCAATCTTGTTTTTCTCCAGGGTTTCTCTCTTAAAATTCTCTCTGGAAGCTCTCTACAATACATGGATATAAGGGTATTTATACTGGTGTATGTTTAGAATGCGAAAGGTCAGGTTTCTAACAAACAGAGTGGTTTGGCGACTCGATCTTGCGATTGGAACGAGTCGCGAGCTAACTGTCTAGCCAGACTGGAAGTTTTATCCTATAGTGCTCCAGCTGGCGTGACTCTTCAACTCCCCTGCATGCTTCACACGTGTGCCTCCTTTGGCAACTTGCCAGTTGCGAGATCCAGTCGCGAGACCCTACTTGAGTGCACACTCTTGAGCTTTTCTTCACACTCTCTCACACACTACCCTTACATGATTCCCACCTAAATACGGGGTTTCTAAATGCTTACAAGCAAATTGGCACGGAATAAAGCCAACAAAATAGTTGATTAAATTCAACCTTACAAATTTACTAGACCATTAGAATTAATTTTTCATGTTTATATACGACAGTTGTATACAGTTTTATGTGTACATGTGTGTGTAAAATTATTGGACTAGTACAATATCAAAAACGGATTATACCCGAACTCATCCAACCCGTCTTGTTACCAAAGTCCTAACACCATTTACATATATTTGACAGATTAAAGATGGAAACAAGTTTTGCCTTAAGGAGTGCAACTGTTAGTGAAGTTCTTGACGGAGACAATTATTTTGTTTGGAGTGTTCAATTGAGAAACTATTTGATGGTTCATGATCTTTGGGACATTGTTAAAGCCACCAACGAAGCTTCTAAATCAGAAAATGATGAAACTGCTTCTAAGGCATGGACCCAGAAGAATATCATGGCTTTGCACATGATCCAGATTTCATGCGGGCAACGCATATGTTTTGTGATTAGTCTGATTACTTTGGCCAAAATTGCTTGGGATACATTGGAAGAAATATGTTGCATCCCCAAAAATGTTTATGAAGGTATCTCTCTCTCTCTCTCTCTCTCTCTCTCTGTCTCTCTCAAATGCACAAATTCAAACATTTTATACGTAAAAGAGGCATACATATATAGGGTGTGGAAGATATGATAAACTTACAAAAAAAGAGTCCTAAAAGACTGAACAAATGCTAGGAATAAATAAATAAATATGAAATACATAATCATCACGCTTTTTCTCCTCCCCCTCTGTCTCACTCTCACATCCCAATGCCACCACCCGTGTACACCGGCATTATATATTTACTGAAGCAAAGCCAAATCCATGATTTGAAAACCATTGCATTCAAAGAATACCCTAATCAATAATTAATAATTATGTGAGTCCCCATCATATCATGCCTTGGTATATTAAACATTGTCATGTAGCCAAGAATTTTGTTGCTCAACTGGCACATTCTAATATTTCTTACCAAGAAGTCAAAAATTTATATCCCCTATCCTCAACTATTGAAATATCAGAAAGAGAGAGAGGGAAAAAAATTTTATTTAAAAAAGAAAAAAAGAAGGCCATAGAGGCATAGAGCCTTGTTTATACATTGCTTCAAGCCTGGAGATTTTAGGTTTTAAGCTGAAATTTTTGGGTGATGACAGGGTTCACCATGTAATGGTGTCTATTTTCAAAATGAATAAAATAATTTTTTCCTTCTCCCTCTCTCCCCCAATATTTTTCTCTCTTTATATATATATATATATATATATATATATATATATATTTCTAATTCTAAAGGGAAAAAAGATTATATACATTAAAATTGCAAATTCATGAAAATCGTGGCCTTGATTAAGTGCTTTTATGAGGCATGAAGTAGCATCTGCACTTTTAGATTTCACTTTGATTAATGCTACATGCACAAGAAAATTTGACAACTTCTTTTTATACTTGTTGAGTTGACAAGCTTTTACTTGTTTTCATTTAGGCTTATTATTAACATCACTATTTTACTTACAACTAACATTCTATTATATAAACAATTGTACAGTTTTTTGAAATTTTTTGTACCTATAGACATTCTCTTTCCTTTTTGTCCTTCATCCTAATATATATATATATAAAAGATTTACATATCAGTTTGTTTCCTAACCTTTACTCCATGTTTTAAAATAGTCCCTAATTTTAATTTGTCATTTTAATTCAAAACCTTTTGTTCATGTATAAAAATAGTTCGCTAAATTATATTATGAAGATTCTCAGTATCAAATATGAGGAGAAGCAAAGATCAGGTAAAAACTTAGAGCAAGATTGATTGAAATGTAATATAATTATAGGCTATACGATTAGGGTATTTTGAAGAGTTTAGTTGCATCAGAGTCAATTTTGTACGTGAGAACGATATATTTAATTGCTGCTGTTCTTTCAGCTTCTGAAGAAAGTTATGTGGCTTGGACCAATCGGATGAAAACATATTTTATAAATAAAGATCTTTGGGACATTGTTGAAGCAACCACCAAACCTCCTATGCCTGAAGGTGATGAAATTGCTTTTAAGGCATGGAACAAGAAGAATGCATTGGCTTTATATTTGATCAGGGAATCGTGTGGCTCAAACAAATTTCCTCTTATAGGGAAGATTAGAGAGGCCAAAAAGGCCAGGGATACTTTGGCAGAAAGGTCCAAGCCTGGTACTGACTCAACTATCTCTCCTTTCTATGGAAAATACACACGTTCAAACGTTCTAAAATAAGCATAAAGTCTGCAAGATGATGATAAATTTATTTAAAATAAATATAGAAAATAAAAAAACCTTAAAACCTTTGTATGCATTTGCTCGCAAGGGGACCCCAAAAAAAAAAAAAAAAGTTCAATTATCATGTTGGTACCTAATATGTGTCCTATATGTCAAACTGGTCCATTAACTTTTCAAGTGTCAGTTTAGTCATTCACATTTTAATATTAAATGTAAGTTTCGATTTCCATAAAAATTAAAAATTAAAAAAAATTTAAAAAAAAAAAAAAAAAACAAGAAAAACTGACATTTCCCATATATATTAAATTATAATAATTGACAAAGTCACTTGCTTGATCAATGTAATGACATATAAAACAAGATTTTTTTTTTTTATTACAATTATAAAAATTATTTAAATTTAAATTAATACATCATAAAAATGGCTCCAATATGTTTCTCTGTGGGAGAAGAAGCTAGTGACTCCAATATTTGCAAAACCTAGAGACGGTCCTCCTCTGCCTGGTTTTGATCCATACAAGAAATGTGAGCACCATTTAGGGGCCGAAGGGCACACCTTGGAAGAATGCGTGCATTTGAGACATCGAGTTTAAGATCTCATCAACAACAAGCTAGTATAGTTCGACAACACAACCGGGCTGAATGTCATCACCAATCCCTTGCCTCCTCATCCGGAAGGGAACGTGAACACTATCTCTACAGTGGAGGAGAGGATCCTAGATTTCTCGTCCCCCTCATTTCCTTGGAAAGCCATGTTGCGAGCTCTAGCCCAAAAAAGTCACATTGTTCTAGAGAACATAGGAGCACCAGGATTTGACTGGGAAATTTGCTCATTTTGTGGCAATGGGACTGACATGCCATATTCAATTGTAGAGTGCTCAAGGCACAAGTTCATAGCTTAGCCAACCGTGGCATTATCTGGATCGAAAGAGAGGTCGTATGAAGGAGTGATTGCATGGCAGCTAGCCCATGCCCTTCAAATACCCAAGCAAGAACTAGCCATAACGCTATGTCAATAGGATCAAGGAAAGACTGGGACGAGTACTTACAAGAATGCCTTTGTAGGGTTCCTCCAGGGATGAGGAAGCCATCTCCTTCAACTTCGGTCATAACCAAAGAGATTACAGAATCACCTGTGGATTCAGGAGTGCCAACTCTAAAGCAAGAACAAACCATGCCAGCCATTGAAGGTTTTGCACCTTTGATTTTATCTTCGCCTATGATCGCCGAGACATCTCTAGGATTTGTCCATAAGGGAACCCTTTTTGTCCCCGCTATTCGAGGTTTCAATCCTTTAGTTTTGCCAAAGTCTATCTAAGGAATTTCTGGGGCTCCCAACCCAAAAAGTTTTAGAAGCTGCTTTGCCTAGTCCAGACATCATTAATACAAAGATGTTCATGAAAGTTCAATTAATGTATAAAACACTATGAATGTTTAGACCCCCAATTAACAAATTACCAATTCAAGCTTAATATCAAATAATTAATGTGCGGAATATGAACATAAGCTTAATACAGAATTGATAAAACAATCTAAACCAAATAAAATCACATCCACTGCAGAAATTAAATGGCAAAAATTAAGGGAAGAGAGATGCAAACACAAGGACAACACAATGATGTGTTATCGAAGAGGAAACCGAAGCCCTCGGTATAAAACCTCTCCGCCGCCCTCCTAGCGGTAAATAATCCACTAAAGAACGTAGTTGGGATACATAAACAACAGAAGACCCTCCAAGCCTAATCTACCCAATGTACCTAAGCCCTCCAAGCTCCTACTCCGATGAGGTTATGTCGAACCTATTTCTTCTTTAGCTTACCGGATTCTGCTACTTGACCATAGCATCAACCAATGTGAAATTGGTCCCTTCTTAAATGCTTCCCAAAGCACCAAATGGCCTTCTCACAAATATGGGTATGGTGAGAAAAGGTTTTGGTAATGTACCTCTCAAGGATGTAACAATGGAGAGGAAGAGAGTAGAGAAATTTGAAGTGTCTCTATGTGAAGATTGTGGATGAGTCAATCTTATTTTTCTCTACGGTTTCTCTCTCAAAATTCTCTCTAGAAGCTCTCTACATTTCGTGGGTATAAGGGGTATTTATACTAGGGTGAGAGTGAAATGCGAAGAGTCAGGTTTTTCAAAATAAAGCAGGCTGGCGGCTTGGCCTCGTGACTTGACTGAGTCGCGAGTTCAAGGCACGAGTTAATAGGACGGCCAGGCTGGACTTTTTGTCCTGTAGTGCTCCAGCTGGCGTGACTGTTCATCTTCTCTGCACGCTTCACTCATGTGCTGCAGTTGGTGGCTTGCCAGTCGCGAGTCACCCGTGAGTCCCAGCCGCGAGTCTCTGCATCCTTGCACAATCTTAAGCATTTCTTCACATTCTCTCACTCACTACCCTTACATGATTCCCACCTAAATACAGGGTTACTAATTGCTAAAATACAAGCAAATTTGGCACGAAATAAAGCCAACAAGATGGTTGATAAAATTCAACCTTACAGTTCTCTCTGGCGCCAAATCTGCAGACTCAAGAAGGCTTGGTTATCCACATGCCAAAGCCCTTCCCCTACAAAGATAGCCATCATGTCCCATGGAAGTACGATATGACTTTGATCTCCACCTGAACTAGAAAGGAAGAGGTTTGCTCAAATATCTCTTCAGGTCTATCCGGACTTACTTGGAGTGGTCAATGTTATACTCCTAAAGAACTAGAAAAAAAAGGAGGAAAGAGATTGGCAAGGGCATGGCCAAGCCAGTCAGGAATAGTGTCACCATTAAGGAAGTTCAGAAATTCTTGAAAACCATCTGGAAAGGCCGATTATAGTGTGATTCAGTAGTTGAACAAATTTGTAGCTCAGATTTCTATTTTAGCCATGTTGCTATCTTTCGAGGTCCACTGTGAGTCTCTATTGAAGGTTTTGAAGGAAATGCATGTTCCTACCAATATCACAAACCCCTCCTTCAAGGGTATGGTATCATGGTCAAGTGTGAAGACATGATTGTCGCTAGGGTATTAATTGACAATGGATCAGCCTTGAATGTCTGCCCGATGGCCACTCTAGAGTGCTTGAAAGTGGATATGTCTCTTATTCGGCCTAGCACCATGATCATCAGAGCCTTTGATGGCACGTGTTGTGAAGTGCAAGGCAAAATTGAGCTAATGATTGAGATCGGCCTAAGATCCTTCATGGTCAGCTTCCAAGTGATTAAAGTGGACTCTCCGTATAATATGCTTTTAGGGAGGCCATTGTTACATGCAGCAGGTGCAGTCGCATCTGCCCTCAGAGACTCAAGTTCATATCTGAGAATCAGTTAATCACCATTATAGTTGAAGAGCCCATGACTACCTTCCAAGAGAATTCTATTCCCTACATTGATGCTAATGCTTTTCCAGAAGCGTCCTTCCATAAATTTGAGCTAGTTTCCATGATTCACAATGCTTCAAAGCCTGAGTCCAGCTAGCCCGCAACAATTTTGATGGTCGCGAAGGAAATGCTAAAGTTTGGGTACAAATTAGGTCAAGGCCTCGAAGCCGTAAGACGTGGGAGCCCTACTCTCATTGAATTCTCAGATAACAAAGAAAGATTCAGTATGGGGTATGAAGCCACTAATGAAGAACTCTTTCAAGCTTCCAAAAGAAAGAAAAGGAAGTGTGCCACTTCAAGGATGTCCATTCCCTATATCAGGACCACTTTTCTAGCTTCGGGCAAGGTCATTATGCTAGAACCTTTCAAGGAACTAGAAGACGAGGAGCCTGATCTGGCTTGCATTATTTGGCTCTGTCCTAAAGAGTTCTTCATGAACGCTATCACATCTTCCAAAGATGATCCAACTTTTACTATCCAACCAGGGATGCCAGATGAGACGGCATGCCTTTGGACCATTGAGCCTTGTTTTGTGGTTGCATTGGTTTAGTAAGGAGTATTCCGTCATCGAGTAATTGGGCCTCCCAACCACTCGAGAGGGTTGGAACAGCATATTCAGAGGCATCTCTACCCTTCTTGGTAGACTTGAGCTTGGTAGACTTGAGCTTGGCAGACTTTGAAATCGAGCTCTTCTTTGTTGGTACAGGAAGGTTCACCACTTTCATCTTCTTTTCCTAACCATGGGGAAACTCACCCGCATACCAAAACCATCCTTGCTCTTTTCTCCCGCCACTTGAATGTAGAAGACTTACCCTGCTTCTTGGCATAGGCAATCACAGATATGATAGGGAGGAGCAGCCGAGGGTTTAGGGAGATGATGGCATGTAAATCTTCAGAAGGAATAAGGGAGAACCCATTTCCACCTAATAGCTCCTTGCCAAAAGAAGTCATAATGGCCTGCCAATAACCATGCATTTGGGCAGTGTAAAGGCCCATTCTCTAGGAACTAGGGATGGTGACTGCTATGAAAAGTTTGCTCCAAAACTTAAAGGCACCAGGGCCCAAATAGGGACAAACTGAAGTGGTAATGTCCCAAACTAACATAAAGTCATCGGGTATGTCCTGGTCAAGCCCAAATTGCCTTCTCACTCTGTGGGTAGAATAATGCACATACCGAATACCCTCGTTAGCCAAATAAGGCAGCCACTCGGCATAGGTGGCAGCCAAGTAAATGATACCCCTCTCATCATAGGCTACCAATAGGGTAGTCGTCCCAATAGTGGCCATGAAGGGCCCTATCATAGAATCGACACAAGTATACATAGTGCTGAAATCCCTACAAGCCCTCCACAAAAACCCTACCTCTTTATCAAAAATTCTCCACAGCAAGATGTCTGAAGGGCTTCAGTCCAACCCAACGATATGCCAACGAAAACCCAGTAAGAAAACTACTACAAAAATTTGTAATCACCTTGGGGCAAGACTGGAACTTTTTCTTGGCATGGTGAACTGGCTTGCACTTAGCCAGATGCCTAGCATAGTGCTCTTAAAGAAGGTGCTGCAATATGGTACTATGAACGAATGAAGTAACTATGTGGCGAGAACCTGCTTGTGTCTCATCACTTTGGAAAATATCCAATTGAACATACAGGTGGCCTAAAAACAAGGGAGGGGGGGGGGGGGGGCAATGGCAAACTAACTCCAGCAGAAATCTTTATGGCTAATTGAAAGTAAACAGGCTTCATAGCATAATGTGGACGTAAATAAAAAACAAACTTATAGAGCCAAAACGTGACGAAGGCAGCGAGCGGCAATGGAAGCCTTCGAGAAAGCCTCAATCCAATTAGAAAGCTTTGTGTTCCCCCTGCTAAGGCCCTTCCTCAACTCAACCTCCACGGCCTTCTCCTTGGCAGAAAGTTAAGTATCACAAAGGTCTGTATCGCCGAGAATATAGAGCAAGAACTAGTTGGCCACATCCTCTAAAGCCACGGTGATCTCACTACAAGAAAAGAAAATGGTATGAGTGGCGCTACACCACTGGCAAACTAAATGGCAAAGATTGAACAAGTTATGGTAGTTGGACAAGCACTAAGAAAAGACTATGGCTTTCAACACGCCGGCCCGCTGTAGCACGCCTATGAAATCCGTATAGGAAAACTCTTTGTCAACCCACTCCTTCCAACCAAGTGATGTACCTAACCCGAATTCAAAGAGGATGGGCACGGGTAACATGTCTCCTTGATAAATGGCAAGATCAGGGATGGAGGAAGCCAACGGAACCCAAGAAATGTCAGAATCGTGCTATTCTAGAGATAGCCAAACACGGCCCAGCGGAGGAGGCGAATAGTCACCGGGTCCCACCAGGAAGTGTGACTAGGTATTGTGCCATGGATCGATGAGAAGAGGGCATTCATTGCCAAGGTTGCGACTCCCTTTCTCCTCCTCAGAACAATCCGATTTAGAATAGGGAGCCTCCTCACCTTTCTCAGCCTCCATGGGTGGGTCATCAACAGCGATCTCGTTTCCATTATAGCGGGAAGAACCTTCACTCTTTGCCGGCGACATGAAGGATAGATTATGTGGTAAGAGTGGTGGGTGAGAGAACTTGGGGAAGATGAAATGGAGAAAGGAGTAAGGGAAGGAAAAAGGGTTGTGAGAAAATTAAAAGTAGCATGAAGAAAAGAAAGAGAAGAGGTTAGGAAGGGAAGCGACGAACCGGCCATCAAAAGAGGTGTCGAATTAAATGAAGCAAAGGTGGTATTTTAGAATAGCTGATACACTGGGAAATCTGAAAAGACAAGCTTGTTCATAGCAGAAAAGTGAGCAAGATGGGGACCATTATTTAAAATACCCGCGAAAGGAAACTACAAAAGTGCTCGCATATGAATTGCAGGAGCAATCCACATGCTCAAGGGGTTAAATGTTAATGACCATTTTTGACGAAAGGCCTAATGGCATAAGAAGCCCAACAATAAGGAAAATGAGAGGAAAAAGGAGTATAAGTGGTAAAAGTAAGGTAATAAACCCAATGGGCCAACGTGGCAGAAATGACAAACAGCAGGCCTATGGAAACAATAAGAGATAAAAGTGAAGTAAATGGGCTGAGAAAGCCTAATAAAAAAGATAGTAAACCCAATTGGCCAACGTGATAGGAATGACAGCCAACAGGCCCATGGGCACAATAAGAGGTAAAAGTGAAGTAAATAGGCCGAGGAAACCCAAGCAAAGAGGTAATAAACCCAATGTGCCAACGTGGCAAGAATGACAGCCAACGGGCCTATAGGCACAATAAAAAGTAAAGGTGAAGTAAATGGGTTAGGGAAGCCCAAGAGAGGAGGTAATAAATTCAATGGACTAACATGGTAGGAATGACAGCCAACAAGCGCATAGGCATGGCAAGAAAAGGAACAGCAGAAATGGAAAACCAATGGGCTAGACGGGCGGGAACTTCTACCAAAACATTGCCCAGTTCATGAGGAAATGAAAGGAAGTAGTATGAGCCCAAAATCCCACACATCCTTCACACCGTGGGAGATAAGCACAAACCCAGTATATATAGTAGAATGAGACAAGGCAAGAATGGCAGGAATGGTGTGGGAGTAAAAGAAGACAAACGCAAAGGATAACGGAACTCACACAAGGGCCGAGGAACCACCTCCTTGTACCCAGCCAATACAAGAGAGATGGGCCCTCGGTCAAGGGATTCAGAGGGTGTGGTTTGATGGTAGGGAGAAAATGGGGTCAATTTTTGGATTCCTGCTAAAGCTTTTTTTTTTTGGGAAATGTCTTGCTGGGATGACATTTCACCTAAAAGAGGCAAGCAAAGGGCAAGGGCCACTTGATGCATGCCATAAGGATAGGAATAGAGAGAGCCTCCAATCCTTATCCTTTGAGGAAGGCAAATATTGAGAAAGGAGAGAAACAAAACAAGGAATTTTTTCTAGAGATGGAGAGTGGTGCAGCAAATACACCCTGAGCGGAGGTAGTGGCTGGGCAATCAACAGGTTAGTGGGCAACCCTAGGGAGATGCCCGCAAGAAATCAAAAATAGTTGGTGAAGCCTTAGGGACAAAAGGAAGAAATCTGATAGAATCAAGCAGTATAAAAGGAAGAGAGGTAACCATGAATAGGGGGATAGACGGAGAGAAGAGTAAGAAAGAAAATAAGAACCATAGAACAAAAGAAAACTAAGTGGTAAAAAAGGATGACAGCAAACACAGCTTGTCTAAGGGATCTCATCAGCATTCCTCAAAAAGGAAGTGGCCTCAACCTGCAGCTTGTCTAGGGCCATAATCCACCCTTTGGCAAAGTAGACTTGGAGGATTTTCTACACCTCAAGCCACACAGAAGAAATACAATTAGTTTGGCCATGATAATAAACAACATGTAGCTGATCATTATTAACCTTGACATGGGTTGCCAACTCAACAATCTTTTCCCTGAGAGCCTTCTTAGCTCCCTAAGCTCTTTCTCTAAGGCATCCTTTCCCTCAGTAATCGCCTTGATATTCTCCTCAGCCTCGGCACGAAGCCTCTCGAATTCAGTCACCTTGGTCATTGTATATGAAATCTTTTTGAGAAGGTCTTCACTGTTAGCTGACACCTCCCCTAACTTCTCCTTCGTTGCTAGGTACCTACTCTCCACCACGGCGGTGCTTTGATAACCCTAGAAAATAAAGGTTAAGGGTTGGAGTTGGACCTAAAGCATAACAAAAATAAGGGAATGAGAAAAGGGACTTACCATAAATGCCTCCCTCTTCATGTTTAGAAGAAGGCGATCATCGCCCTACTGCTCTTAATGCCTTATGTCTTCAGGAAGAAGCAAAGCCTTGCCCACGCACTCAGCCATGTGGCCCCCACAACCTTCCCTCCAAGGCCTAGCCCTTTCAGTTGCAGGAAGGGGTTCTCCATCCACCATGAATGCTCTGATATAAGTAGGGCTCCTAATTCCACGGGAGTAACTTCCTCTTAAATGAGGGAACCTTCTAAATCAAAAGGTAGTGCCCCGGAACCTGAGCTTCCCTTGGTGCCCTTTTAACTCTTTCTCCCACCTTGTGACCCAAAGAATAAAGCTACAAGAGCTTCAGTAGCCCAAGGAGTAGATAGAGCAAGAGGAATTCGGGCTTGAGAAGCAAAAGGGGGATCTTGGGCCTGAGTAGGCGGGGGTGTGTCCAAGATTTGGCTAAGGGAGACCGTGCTCCATTGATAAGACATGCCTATAGGAACTCCTTCAACCATGATGGAAGGCTCGGTCTCAAGGTTTTGTTGCTTGGAAACAACGCCAGTAGAAGAAGAGTTACTTATATTTCTTCTTCTTCTTTAAGGTTTATCAGTCGGGATGGCTACGATGGTGCCAAGATCTTCCAAAGAGGAGATCTACTGCGTACTTAGCCCTTGGTCCTCCGCGCAATCTCTATAGGGTATAACACATATCCTTTAACTCGAACGTCGATATAGGAAAGCTGAAGGCCTTTATCCTTGATCGCTTTACTGGCGTTTGGAAAACTCCAATACACGTGAGTGTATCCGAGGATGAAGTGAGCTGCTCATAATTAACTGTTCGAGTGGGCGTAGATCTGGGATCTTAGGAGCCTGTTCAGCTTGATGGAATTAATCAATTGCTTTCTTTTCTGGAAAGCATAATCCTCTGAAAACAACAAATGAAGAAAAGGTGGATTAAGTAGAGGAAAGAACTAAAGATAGAATTTTTTTTTTTTTGAAAAGAGCCTAGTACTTCTACCCACCTACTCTACCCGAGGAAATTGGGCATGGGAGTTCGTTGGGGTGCCATTTCCCCGTGATTAAAAGATAATCTCCCTTCATTTCTTTATTCGAGTCTGGGAGACAGGAGATGAGCCTCACTTCCCCGTGACAGGTCTTAAAGTAAAACCTCAAGGTTTTGCTATCTCGAAAGTTATACACATAATTGATGTCATGCTCGGTAAGATTGAGATAGAGTCTCCTATTGAGCTCGGCTACACTACTAACTACTCTAAATGTGTTGGGAGTGCATTGATCCAAGCAAACGTTGAAATGCCTCAAAAAATTTGTTAGGAGATTGCTCATAAGAATCTTAACTTCCCCCTCTACAAATGCAACCAGTAGGATAACCACTTTCCCTTCCCCTTTTACAAAATCCACCTCTAACTCAGGGCAGTAACTCACCCCAACATCGTCAGGAATCTTTTACGCCCTCCTAAACCCAAATAATCCCTGAGACGTATCTACCAAATATTTGAATTCACCCATCTCTTCTCTACCCAAACAAACTGTAATGCTTAGAAAGGGAAATGAAAGGAAAGAGAAGAAAGTGGAGAAAAGACTTACTAATTGGGAAGATTGAAATGAAGCACTATGGGAAGCTTAAACATGCCAGGAGCTCTCTTTTCTCTCAAGAGGGTAGAAGAAAGTGAAGGAAATGGAAACCTAGAATCAGGTTTGGGCATTCCCTTTATATAGGGGAGGGAGGAGCGAGAAACAACGAGAGTGGCTCTTGGTTTCCTGCGCCTCCTCAATTCCCCAAACACCAATCTCACCACTTAAAAACACATGTGTCATTCATTGAAGAATGAGGAAACTGGTCACGTCTAGAGCATTTATTGGATGACTATGCCCCCTCCCATCAATGATAGTTAATGATTACCCTATATCTTGAGACATGGTCCCTACCTCATCATTAATGAAGAAGAGATTATGGGGGGCTAATGTGGGGGGATGATTGCAAGCTTGGCCCGAGGATTGAGGCCCAAGAGACCAACATAAGAGATGGGCTCAGCCTAAAGTATGGCGGTAAATAAAATAGCCTACTAAGTAGAAAGAAGCCATCCAGGCCTACCACCGTGGAAATCCAATGCAGCTTCCTTCCCTTGGGTCAGTTACCGAGGTGACATGCAGAACCCTCTTCCCGAAGAAATGAAGGTACCACGGCTAACTGGTTCCCTTCTGAACCAAGGTTTCCATTCTATTCAAACTTACCTCAAGAGACATGGCAAAGAGGACACAAGAACTAATGCAACAATCACCTCATTAATGAGGCCCCTCACCTAATGTTAGCCCTATTCAATGTTGAATGATTGGCTTCAAAAGTAAAAGCATCCCTAATGGGGGTAAGCTAGTTGGAAAAAGAGGGATGAGACAAGTATCCCCCAAATCCAAATGGGGGCAAGCTAGTTGGAAAAAGAGGGAAGAGAGGAAGATGCCTATAAAAGAAGGATGGGGCCAAGAGAGAGGAGGTTGGAAAAATTAGAGAGAAGAAGTGTAGACAAGAACAAGGAAGAGAAAATGAATAGAGAGAGAGAGAGAGATAGTTCTGAGGGCTTTTAGTTATAGAATCTACCCCATGTATCCAGGGAATTTCATTCCCAAGCATTTATATATGTTTGATTCGGTCACTTTTCATCTATAATTTATTTCTTAGACTTCCCATTAAGGATCTTTTGCCTCCCTTTAGAAATTAGTTGTGCAGATCTTATTACAACCTCAACAAAAAGTTGTTGATTGTTTTTTACCCCCACAATCATATAATTTAAAATAATTTTTTAATTATCTATTTATTATTCAAGTATAATTAGATTATTGATTTAAAAAGAAAAATTACATGTAATTTTTTATTAAGTTGTGCATCACATAAAAATAATATTAGTTATATATATATATAGAGAGAGCATTCATAGTAGTGGTGCTAAAAAATTTAACTTTTAGCACCTCAAAAAAATATTTTATATATTTTACCACCTCGCTTTACAATACTCCCAACATCTATGATTCTATTTTTACATTCATCCCATTAAAATATATATTAAAAAAAAAAAAAAAAAAAAAAAAAAAAAAAAAAAACCATAGTTACTAGCCATAGCCACCTCCACCACCACCATAACCACCACTGTGGCAACCATAACACAACGAAGAAAAAAGAACCAAAAAAAAAAAAAAAAACAAAAATGAAAAAAGAAAAAACCACAACCACACACCCATCATCATAAGCCACCACAACCAGCCATGACAATCCCCCATCACAACCACAACCACAACCACAACCCACTGCCACAACCAAAATCCACAAAACCCACAGTCACTACCAGACAAACAACACACCATCACAACCACAATCACAAACCATGAAACCCATAGCCAAGATCCACAAAACCCACTGCGAAAGCCAAAATCATCCACAACCACCACCACAGCCACCCATATGATCACATACACAAAAAAAAACCTAATCACAACCAACACACCCAAATTTCGATCTCAATCATGATCATCATAGCCAAGAGAGAAGAGAGATGGATTCAAGTGCCATGATGGAATTGGTCATTCGCGGTGGCAGAGTGGAGATGAGTGGCAGAGAAGGAATAGAGAGGAGGGGTGAGGTGGAGAGATGAAGAGATAGAGCAAAGAAGAAAGAAGAGATCAAGAGAGAGAGAGAGAGAGAGAGAGAGAAGCCATGGTGCCGGTAGTAGCAACAAGGTGGTGAAGAAAGACACTTGAGGAGGAGAAAGATGGAGAGACAAAGTAGAGGAGAAATGAGAGGTGAGAAAGAAGAGACTGAGAAAGAGTGTGCCAACTTGCCAAGCATGAGAGAAACAAAGAAATAAATAAAACTTTAGTAGCAAGTTGCTACAGTAACCTGGTACTAGTACTAGGTTACTGTAGCAATTTGCTAAAAGTTTTAGCTTTGGCACTATTGATAAAAGACTCTCTTTGGTGTTTCAGGTAAAAAGCTATTTATCATCACCATTGTGATTGCTTTAAGAGAAAACAGTAACAACGTAATAGCTTTTACTGTAATGGTATTTTTGGTATTTTAAAAAAAATTATATAGCACCCTGCCAACCTTCACATGTCCATATATGAGAGTGACATACTAATGTAACCATATCGAAATTTGAAAATTTTTGTAATAAAATTTGAAGGACGTCAAATTATTTTAGGATAGTTATAATATATCCATGAAGGAATATGTACGGTTCAGTTCAAGATTTTAGAAAACTTTGAAAAATATAACACGAAAAAAAGAAGAAGTAAAATATATATATATATATATATATATATATATATATATATATATAAAGGTATATTACGAATTTAAAGGAAGAAATTCAAGACTAAAGAATGGTTATATATTAGTAGCACAAGTTATAGGCCTATGCACTGCACGTTGCACTGTTTTATTTTAAAGTTTCTTTTAGTAATAAATTCATGGTATTATCATTGTGATGAATGGAACCCTTAATTGTTACTTAAAAATATTAATAAGAAGTAACAATTGTAAGTAATTAAAAAAAACTATAACCAAGGAAAGCAAAATCATTGTTTTTGCTTCCAACCTTTGCAAATTTATAAAATATACTTTTTTATTATTATAATAATATGATAGTTCCTCTAGAAATTAGAAGAAGAAAAAAAAAATCAATCTTTGGCTATAAAAAAACCGTTCAACCTCAAATTCTTTTTATTTTTATTTTTATTTTTATGTATAATTCGATAGTTACAATGGGAAGGAAGTTTTTGAACTCTAGATATCATGTATATACTAAAAGTCACCAATCAATTGAATTACAAAGTTCTTAGGCAACCTTAATTCTAATTACAAAGAAAGAAATATGTGAAATGAAAAACTTTGAAATATATCAAAGAGAGAGAGAGAGTATCAAAAAGGGAAATGTGGATTGTGGTGATGAAGAAATGTAAAGCGTTTGAAATCGAAGGAAAAAAGATTAAAAAAATAATAGAAGAATTTCCACCAAAGAGGCTGAGGAAGCAGAATGGATGTATGGAATTGAAGTTTTGTGGGATGGGAATGGTAGTAAGATAAGTTTCTTACGTTTTGATAACAGACATATGAATGGCTTGGGTACAAGTCCATTAATGTAACAATTTAAAAAAAAAAAAAAAAGATTTGACTCATATGCTAAGTAAGAAGAGAAAATATTCTCTTTCACTCATTTTACATTCACTATTTTATACAATATTTTATCAACTATTTTACACAGTATTTATAAATATTTATGCATTGATGTACACATTTTTAAAAAAGAAAATGTAATGTCCACATTTAAAACATGAAAGTAGATGTAAAAAAGTGCATGTGAGAAAATAAAATCCCAAATACGTAGAAGGGCGAGCTCAATTCCAATGTTATATGAAAGGAGGTAGCTGAATTTAGGTTTAGTCTTCCATTATTTAATTATATATTATATATATAAATTTAGATTAGTTGTCAAGATTTATGGTTCAACTGGCATCGTACTTCTTATCGAGACGTCTAAAGCATGGTTTTGAAACTCAGACCGTTCATGGAACCGTAAAAGAAAGAGGTTCAAGGTTTTTGAGGTTGAATCAGAGTCGAACCGTGATGACGACATAATTAATTTAATAATTATTTTAAATATATTAAATTAATATAAATACAAAATTTGACTAAAATAATCTCAAAATAAATATAAAAATCTATACTTCAAATGTAATTTTTATATCATAACTTTCATAAGATAAATAAAAAAATTTAAATTCAAAGCAAACATAATAAATAAACAAATATATAATTGAATGCATAACAATGTCAAGGTTGATTTGCTAATTATAAAAAAAACGTAGTTGATATACTTAAATCACTAACCAAACCAAATAGTAAACCATTGTTATCAATTTTAAATCAAATATAAAATATTATTAAAATATTAAAGAGGACAGTTGATGAAGCTTAAGCTACTATGGTAGTAGTGCTACTGTTGTAATAGTGCTATATCAATCTCATCAAAAAGAAATGAATAAATAAATATATCAATACTTATGTGATCTGACGTTTGTGGTACACAATGGGCGAGAAATTCAAGACCTGTTTTACTAATTAAAGGTGATTAGTTGTTATTGATTTAAATTTGAACTTCACATTAAGATTACTTTTTTACTCCAACAACAAATAGTAACAACCTACCACTTAAAATTTGTTATAAAAATGTTATAAAAATATTGTGGACATCTCATTTCTCTTTTAAATTTCTTATACTTTTCAAATTGAGAAATGATATGTCCATAACATTTTTATAACAAATCCTAAGTGACAGGTTATTATTGGTTGTTCTTGTTAGGTTAAAAAAGTAATCTCCGTACTAAATTTAAATTTAAACCAATAACAACTAATCACCTGTGATTTGTTGTCAAAATGTTGTAAAAATATTGTGGACGTAACACTTTTCAAATTGCCTAAGTACAACTTGTTTTTCCTTTTTCTGTTTCTTTTATTTTTTTTCTTTCCTTTTTCTCCACCGTTTGATTCATTCATTTATCTCCTCCACCATTTATAATTCTACATCTTTATCTCTGTAAGGTTGAATTTTATCAACCATATTATTGACTTTATTCCGTGCCAAATTTGCTTATATTTTAGCAATTAGTAACCTTGTATTTAAGTGTGAAGAAATGCTCAAGATTGTGCAAGGATGCAAAGACTCGTGGGTGACTCACGACTGGCAAGCCGCCAACTGCAGCACATGAGTGAACCGTGTAGAGAAGATGAATAGTCATGCCAACTAGAGCACTACAGGACAAAAAGTCCAGCCTGGCCGTTCTGTTAACTCGCGGCTTGAACTCGCGACTCAGTCAAGTCGCGAGGCCAAGCTACCAGCCAACTCTGTTTTGAAAAACCTGACTCTTCGCATTCCACTCTCACCCTAGTATAGATACCCCTTATACCCACGAAATGTAGAGAGCTTCTAGAGAGAATTTTGAGAGAGAAACCCTAGAGAAAAACGAGATTGACTCATCCACAATCTTCACATAAAAACTCTTTAAATTCCTCTACTCTCTTCCTTTCCATTGTTACATCCTTAAGAGGTACATTACCAAAACCTTTTCTCACCATACCCATATCTGTGAGAAGGCCATTTGGTGCTTTGAGAAGCTGTTAGGAAGGGACCAATTTCATATTGGTTGATGCTATGGTCAAGTAGCGGAATTCGGTAAGCTAAAGAAGAAATAGGTTCAGCATAACCTCGTTGGAGTAGGAGCTTGGAGGGCTTAAGTACACTGGGTAGATTAGGCTTGGAGGGTCTTCTGCTATTCATGTATCCCAACTACATTCTTTAGTGGATTATTTACCGCTTGGAGGGCGGTGGAGAGGTTTTATACCGAGGGCTTCGGTTTCCTCTTCGATAACACATCGTTGTGTTGTCCTTGTTTTTGCATCTCTCTTCCCTTAATCTTTGCCATTTAATTTCTGTTGTGGATGTGATTTTATTTGGTTTAGATTTTTTAACAATTCTGTATTAAGTTTATGTTCTTATTCCGCACATTAATTGTTTGATATTAAACTTGAATTGGTAATTTGTTAGTTGGGGGTCTAAACTTTCATAGTGTTTTATACACTAATTGAACTTTCAATTGATATTAGAGCGGGTTCACTTATATTGGTTTCATTACCTTAGTGTGATCCTTGACCCCAAATTGAGATGGACTGGTCTCAATCTTTAAATGCTCCACCATATTTTGATGGTAGTAACTATGCCTTTTGGAAGGTGAGGATGAAAGCATTTTTGTGTTCTATAGATGAGGCTATTTGGGATGCCGTTGAAATAAGTTGGACAAAGCCGGAGGCAACCAAATCCACATGGGATAAGGCAGCCCTCACGGCGTCAAATGCTAATAACAAAGCACTTAACGTAATTTTTTGTGGTGTGTCCCCAAATGAGTTCCATCGGATTTCTCATATCATCGTTGCCAAGGAAGCATGGCAGATTTTGGAGACCACTTATGAAGGTACAAAGAAAGTTAAGGGCACAAAGCTACAGATGCTGACTACCCGGTTTGAGGAGCTCAGGATGAGCGAGGATGAGTCCTTTGACTCTTTCTATAGTAAGCTAAATGAAGTGGTCATCGGCAAGTTTAACTTAGGAGAGAAAATGGAGGACTCAAAAGTTGTACGAAAAATTCGTCGTTCATTGCTGGAGAGCTTCCGTGCAGAGGTGACTGCAATTGAGGAAAGCAAGGACCTCGATGAAATCAAAGTCCAAGAGCTGATTGGTTCTCTCCAAATGTATGAGCTTTCATTACCAAATCAAAGAAAGAGCAAATCACTTGCTCTTAAGACGATAAATGAAAGGGTAGAAGTTCACAGTTCATCGGATGAGGATGTAATCGAAAAGGATGTTGCCTACCTTGCAAAGAATTTCCACAAATTTCTAAAGTTCAAGAACAGTGAGAAATTTGGTGATAAAGGGAAATTCAAGAGTTCCGAAAAGGAGAAGAAGGACTTCAAAAGAAGAGAAGGGAAGGAGTCCCAATTTACTCAAGGAGTCACTTGTTTTGAGTGTAATGGACATGGCCATTTCAAAAAGGAATGTTCTAACTACTTGAGATCAAAGGGCAAGGCGTATGCCACCACTCTCAGTGACTCAGATTCCTCCACCTCTGATTCGGAGGATAGTTGTGATGAAGAAGGGAATTTCTCAGCATTCATGACTGTTGCTCATGTTGAGTCTTCGGAGGACTTGAATTTGCTTATGGAAGAGCTTGGGGAGCATAGTGATAAGGAATCCATGGGAATTGTAGAAGAATCAGATGCTGAAGAAGATGAAGATACAACTGGTCTTCAAGAGAACTACAATTCACTACTTGAGAAGTCAGGAGAATATGCAAGGGTGGCCAACGCAGCTGTGAAAAAGATGAAGAAAAATAAGGAGGACTATAGAAGTCTTCTAGTGAGATATAAGGAGGCCAAGTGTGAGATAGAGACGCTAAATGGCGAGC
The DNA here is from genome assembly GCA_028535165.1 of Quercus tomentella. Classification (NCBI taxonomy): domain Eukaryota; kingdom Viridiplantae; phylum Streptophyta; class Magnoliopsida; order Fagales; family Fagaceae; genus Quercus; species Quercus tomentella. The sequence goes on from JAPQVY010000156.1 coordinate 37,629,013, forward strand.
TAATCGAAGCTTACACCAAGGTGAAATTCCTTGTGCTTGAGGTGGTTCAAACAAATGCCAAGGTAGAGCGAGTCTCCACAAAGAAGCTTGATGATGTCCTTTCCTCTCAAAAGACCTTCTTCGACAAAACTGGATTAGGATACACCGAAGAAAGTATTTCAGTTGTGAACATCTCCAAAGAAGTGAAGTTTGTGAAGGTCAAAGAGCTGGTTGTAGCTGCCCCTACTGTTGAAAAGGCAAATGTTGAGAAGACGAAGAATGTGACTGACCAGCGGGTGTTGAACAAGCCCCGTAATCAAAATGTGATCAGGTCTGAAACCGGAGAAAAATCTCTTCCACGATCGCAAAGAGGTCCTAGAACGAACCATGTGTGTCATCACTGTGGACTTCAAGGGCACACCAGACCCAATTGTCATAAGTTGAGATCATTGAGGAATGCAAGTGATCAAAGGTCAAGAAGGCCAAGAAATGACAAGAGGACTTGGGCTGTTGAGCCATCAAGAGATCGAAATGGTGATCCCGGAATGATGGACGTGTTGAAGATGATTGGTGCATTTACCAACTGCTTGGAAAGCTTCACTAGAAGGTTTGCAAGTCCTTACTCTCGTACCCAATCCTATAAGGATATCACCCCAAACGCACGTGACGTGTGGGTGATGAAGGGTACTCATGCATAAGCATTACAACATGTCCATGCATTAATACTTCCTATGTTGTGTGACTGTTGGTTTGTTTATTGATTATGTGAATTGAAAATTGTTTGTTTGTTTTTGCTTTCATTCATTTAAAATGTTTTTACATTGTTTCTTTTGATCAATCTTTTCTTTCTTGTGTGTCAAAAATCCAAAAACCACATAAAAAGTAGAAAATCCAAAAAGTTTGATCGACATTATTGAGTTTTGTCTTAAAATATGTTTTATCTTGTACTTTTGTGCAAATGGCTTTACGCATCTACGAGCATAGCTTGTTCCCTATGCACTCATATTATTGTGGGAGAAATCTTGAAATCTATGTGACTGTTGTAAATAGATCTTCAACCTTGTCATGAATGATTAGTGAATGGTTTTGTTGATCTTGAGACATGCATAGAGTTGTGCCTATATATCTTCCCACTCTTTATTTTATTGTTTTTGCTAAAAGAGCTCATCAAATATAAATCTCCAAATGAAAAGAGATAATGAGCTACAAAAGTCTGTCGCACACACTTGTATTTGACTAGGAAAAGAGGAAAGTGACCTAAAATAAAGTTTATGATGCCCAAAAAGCCAAAGGCTAACTCATCAAAGTGAAATATCAAAAATTTCAGGCATCAGTCTCACAATGAGATGTGTTGTTCAAAAAGATCAAATGATATGTTAAACATGGAGCCAAATGAAAAGCTTCAAAGATATTGTACTCAAGTCTATGTAGGAGGTCATATATGCATATTTCTATAATTGAGATAGGTCACATTATCTAGTGCTAGTTGTGTATGTCTTGATTGAATTGATCATTGAAGCTTCACATTAGACTAAGGACTATCTCATTTTTGATATCCACACACAACACACATGTCTATGTTCAATGAATGTCATATTCATTCATGTGATTGTACTTGTTTAAATGTGTTTTCACATGCTCAATCTTTGTTGATCAATCACAAAAATATTTTTGAGTGTTTTAGTTTTTTTTGGAAAGTACTTTGTTTTTACAAAAATTGTCAAAAATTAAAAAAATGTGTTGCCCTGTTCTAGCGACTCAGTTGCGAGTAGAACCAGTCGTGAGTCCTTACAGAGATTTTTCACGACTCACTGGCGACTCATTGGCGGGTAAATGCTTCAATCGTGAAAAGACTTAGAATATTTTTCAAAAATTTGGATTTTCATGCTTTTCATGACTCAAGTTGGCGACTTGTTCGTGGGTGGAAGGTCCAATCGCAAGAGGTACACTGAGATTTTCACGGCTCAGATCGTGACTCTCTCGCAAGTGGAACTTCCAGTCGCAAAAAACACTTAGAAAATTTTTCAAAAGTTTTTCTTTCAAGTGTTCTGGCTGCTGGCTCTAGCAACTTGCACGCGACTTGATTCAGTCACGAAAATCGCGTGTTTTGCGCAAATAGGTCAGTTTTTAAACGTTTTCAGTTTTTCTCTCGAATTTTTGTGACTTTTCATTATCTTCCTTACCTGCAACACTCTCAAACTCACCGTGTCACTCTCGAACAAACCTCCATTTTTACATCATTTCAACTCAAAATCTTCAAGAAAAAGGTATGGATTTTCTCTTTCTCTCTTCATACTTCATGTTCTGAGTTTTGATTACTTGAATCTGTGAGTTGTTGGTTTGATTTGGAATATTTGTTGTTTCGATGATAGGTTGGATGAATGTTTGTTGTGTTTGGATTTTTGGGTATTGTTGATTAGGCTTTTAGGACTCTATTCTATTGCTCTCATGGTTGATATTGACTTAGTATGTCTATTGATCTTTTTGGAGTTTGAATCTCATACCCATTTTGTTATGATTGTTTTTGGTTTAATGTAATGCACTTTGTGTGTGTTTTTGGTTGATTCAAAATGGTTGTGTTTAGTTGGTTGAGCTATTTGTTTAAACTGTTTATGGTTATCATATGTGTTACTTCTATCTTGTGGATTTTGTCTGCTCTGTGTTGGTTTGAACACTTCATACTCTTTATGACATATCTCAGAGTCTTATGCCCCCTTTTGATTGAGTGTGTTTTACACTGCTTGTGGGGTACTTTTGGCTCTTTACAATTGCTTACTGCATGGTGTAGTATATGTTTGGTACTGTTCCCTAGAGCTTTCATGTTTAAGGTGTTATGATCTTTGATCATTGATATCACCATGTGTTATGCATTAGTATGAGCTATCTCTTTCAATGACTGTTTTTAAGCTGAATATGGTCTTCTGTTCTACTCTATACAACTAATCTGTTACTAATGGTTGTGTTCATCTATTATGCTTTGTTGTTGTGGACTTTTTTGCTTGTTTACAGATGACCCCATCTCCTACAAAGAAGAAAACTCCTGCTAAGAAAGCTGACAAAAGGTTGAAAATGGACCATAACCTATTTAGGTCTGTTCAACATTTTAAGAGATATAGAGATTCTTTATTGATTATTCAGGAAAGGTTTGTTGACTTAGGGGATTTGAAGGACACCTTTATTCCTGATTCTTTTGAGGGCAGAGGATGGGATAAATTGTTGAGTGACCTACCTACTGTTTGTGAACCTTTAATCAGGGAATTCTATGCAAATGCTGTGATAAGGGAGGATGAGTTGAGCTGTTGGGTTAGAAGAAAGGAATTCACTATAGATGCCCATGACATAGATGAGGTACTAGGGCTTGAAGGTTTAGAGGACTATGACTTCACCGACTACAAGGATAGGATGTTATCTATAGAAATTGTCCAAACTCGCATTGGTGGACAAAGAGAAAGGAGATGCCTCAACACTACAGCATTTCCAGCTGACATGAGGTGCCTAACCACCATCATGATGTTCAACTTGTACCCAGTGAGGAAGCTGACTACAATCAACAATGCCAGAGCTATCTTCCTTATGGAACTCAAGGAGAAAACCTTCATTGACATCAGTTCTCACATCTTTGATACTATTGTGGATGAGACTAGAACCACCTCTAGGCCCAAGCTGATCTTTCCTAGCCTTCTTATGAGGCTTTTCAGAGCAAAAGGTGTTGAAATCCCTCAAGATATCAGCCACATGCCTACACCTTTAGCCATCAACAAGCTAACCATCATCAGGATACAAGTCCGTCTTCCAGGTGATGAAGAGGAAGGTGACCAAGATGAAGGTGACCCAATGGAGACTAAGACAGTGGCTGCAGGACAAACTTCAACATCTAAAAGCCGAGGCAAGAGGAGCAGAGCTTCAACCTTATCAGAGGTACTTCCAGATGCATTCCAGATTAACCTGGAGAGGATTGATGGACTCAGAGAGGTCCAGAATGAGCATTCTGATAGGATGGCAGCAATTTAGTATCAACTCAACATACTTTCAGCCAAGTTTGATAGCATCAACACCCAGCAGTGACCCTTTGGCCATTTCGGTCAAAAAGGGGGAGAATTTTTGAGGGGCAACTCTTGAGGGGGAGTGCAATTTTAAGGGGAAGCATGCCATAAACAGTGTTTTCAGTTTATGTTTCAGTTTTTATTTTTATGTTTTCTTATGGTATTATGTTTTATGTGTTTAATACACTGTGGTTAAGTTTGGTTTAAAGGTTTAAAACTCACGGATTTGTTTGGCTGTGATATTATTAATATTTAAAGATGTTATTCAATATTTTTTTTGTTTTGTACCCGTGCTTATGTAGCTTTTATTTTGTACCCATGCTGCTTTTGTAAGCTTTTAGGATTTGTTTCCATGTGTTTTGTAGGCTTTTATGGCTTGTACCATGCTTATGCAATCTTTATGCTTCGTTGCCTAGTACTTCTAGCTAAATGTTATGCATTGGCTTTAAGTACTCTCACTCTTGTGCCCTAGTAGGATCTTGTTCCTAGATGTATATACTTTATGTATTGTGCATTGGTTGAGTGTTGGGCATGCAAGTGATTGCATTGTGCTTATTGGCTTGTATGTCCGAATGTTCATTCCAAGTGTGAATGAGTATTGTGGTCAATATTTTATAGTGATTGCTTGTTTGGTCAAGTCATGGTTTATTACTTAATTCCATTTTGCTTGATCGCATTGTGCTTGCCTCATATGCATTACAAGTTTTTCTACATACAATGATCATACTGTGTTGTTGTGTTTCAGGAGGTTCTTGTTCATATGATTTAAGAGTTTATCAGATTCTAGAGTTAGGTGTGAGTGAGTTTTGTTCAACTGTTCTCGACTCACATATTAAGTCTAGAGTTTGTTTTAGGGTTTTGTCACGGAATAGCCAAAGGGGGAGATTGTAAGATTGAATTTTATCAACCATCTTGTTGGCTTAATTCCGTGCCAAATTTGCTTGTATTTTAGCAATTAGTAACCTTGTATTCAGGTGGGAATCATGTAAGGGTAGTGAGTGAGAGAGTGTGAAGAAATGCTCAAGATTGTGCAAGGATGCAGAGACTTGCGACTCGCGAGTGACTCGAGACTAGCAAGCTGCCAACTGCAGCACACGAGTGAAGCATGCAGAGAAGATGAACAGTCATGCCAGCTGGAGCACTACAGGAAAAAAAGTCCAGCCTAACCGTTCTGTTAACTCGCGACTTGAACTCGCGACTCAGTCAAGTCGCGCGACCAAGTCGCCAGCCAGCTCTGTTTTGAAAAACCTAACTCTTCACATTCCACTCTCACCCTAGTATAAATACCCCTTATACCCACGAAATGTAGAGAGCTTCCAGAGAGAATTTTGAGAGAGAAACCCTAGAGAAAAATGAGATTGACTCATCCACAATCTTCACATAGAGACTCTTCAAATTTCTCTACTCTCTTCCTCTCCATTGTTACATCCTTGAGAGGTACATTACCAAAACATTTTCTCACCATACCCATATCTGTGAGAAGGCCATTTGGTGCTTTGGGAAGCAGTTAGGAAAGGACCAATTTCATATTGGTTGATGCTATGATCAAGTAGCGAAATTCGGTAAGCTAAAGAAGAAATAGGTTCAGCATAACCTCGTTGGAGCAGGAGCTCGAAGGGCTTAGGTACACTGGGTAGATTAGGCTTGGAGGGTCTTCTGCTGTTCATGTATCTCAACTACATTCTTTAGTGGATTATTTACCGCTTGGAGGGCGACGGAGAGGTTTTACGCCGAGGGCTTCGGTTTCCTTTTCGATAACACATCGTTGTGTTGTCCTTGTGTTTGCATCTCTCTTCCCTTAATCTTTGCCATTTAATTTCTGCTGTGGATATGATTTTATTTGGTTTAGATTGTTTATCAATTCTGTATTAAGCTTATGTTCTTATTCCGCACATTAATTGTTTGATATTAAGCTTGAATTGGTAATTTGTTAATTGGGGGTCTAAACGTTCATAGTGTTTTATACACTAATTGAACTTTCAATCTCTTTCTTTTTTCTTTTTCTTTTTTTACTAGTATCTTAAATTTTTCTCATCCACCCATTTAAAAATTTTACCTTCCCAATGCCTCTTTTACTTTCCCAATGCCTAGTTGCCTACACGTTTCTTCTGGGAACTGTTTCTCTTTTTTGATGAACCCTCTTCTCTCTTTCTTCTTCACAAATCTCCTCAGTCCTCAAAAAACTCTTCCTCTGCTCCTTCTCTGTCTCACTCACGGAAACAATCATGGTATTTTTTTTTTGTCAAAAACTCTTGTAGAGCATTGCATTGTCACCGTGCAGTGGCTGCTCCTTTCTTCTTCTTTTTTTTTATTTATTATTTTTTTTTGTCTAAAAAAATTTCGCAGAAGCACTCATTGCCGAAAAGAAATTTTCGCCTGAAACTATCTAGAACTTTGATGCGAGTTCAACATTTGAATGTTATGGTTGAAGCTTCAACAATGGTGATTTGGTGCTATGAGTGTAATGTTTTTATTTTTTAAATAAAAATAGCTCTAACTTGAACCGTGAAAACCATTCACGGATCTCAAACCCAGGCGGTTCAATTGCGGTTTGAACGATTCCCTGCTTTTCTTATTTAGAATGGTTTCTAGGGGTAAAAAAACCATAATAGTGAGAGGTTCGCGATTTTCCCAGTCAGACCGTACGGTCCAATCCGGGTTTCAAAAACATGATCTAAAGTTCAAATTTCCCCACCCAATATAATTATCAAATTAAAACTAAAGAGATATAGATTAGCTTATAAACATCCCAATTGCTGTTAAAGATGATAAATACTCTTGGCAGAATAAAAAAAATATGTGCTCCACATTTTCCCTCTCTAGTCTCTACATCTAGATTCTAAACATGCTAAGTATTTTCTATCCTCAATCTTTTTCCTTTTATATTTCCTTACTCTTTCCACTCCTTCCTTGCATCCAAACATATAGTGTAGGAGTCCGGTTGACCCTATTTATATGTTTTTCAAAGCGTGTTTTTTGTGCATTTTGCAAAAATTACTTGTTAAGAAAGTGGGGCCTAATGGACTCTTGGGCAAAGGTTCGATATATACTTAACTATCAAGGCCAGTAAAAAGTAGAGAGAGATAGAGCTTTCAAGTAATTAATAAAAGAGTATTTGCAAAACTCTTCCACATGAAATTTAGTTAGGAGAATCCAATTTTTTTCGGGCACTAAGATTCTTGAGAATTTAATGTATAAGACTGAATAAGAATGTCTAGAAAGCAATGTTATGATCCAAGTGCCCCATATATAAAATTTTGGGCACCATTCCCTTGCAAGCCAGTACAAGCCAGTTTTCGAGAGCGAGTTCTACTTATGAGTCTGTATCACTTGGTAACAGAGTCAACCACCATATCATGTAAGCTGGTTTTCAATGGTGAGTTCTACTCATGGATTTGTATTATTTGGTATCAAAGCCAATCATCATGCCTAGTAATCAGATGTAGCTTGTTGTGTATGAGATCAAATTAGCTGCAGCTTCATGGTTGAATCTCGAAGGGGTGATCTAGAAGCTAGATTAATATGTTTTGATAAATCATTGAATAATTGATAGGTGAGTTAAGCCACAAAAAAGAAAAATGGCTACTATTACGTCAATGTATTGGGTGAGTGAAGCCACCAAAAAGAAGAAGAGCTAATATTAGGTCAGTGTGTCAATAGAGTGAGCCGTCATGAATGTTGGTTGCGGAGCATAGTGGTATGTTACAATCCAAGTAATGCAATTACAATCCAAGTGGTATATATATTAAGCAAGGTTAAGACGGAATGATGAATAGTGACCTATTAAACCGAAAATCAAATAACAATTATTTTTTTAATCAGAAAATCAATTAACAACTTAAAAGGAAACCAAACCAAAAATCACATAATTTGCGAAGCGAAACCCCAATTCATATTATAGAAAAAGTAAAGTTTAGTGGATATTCATCTGCATGCATGTAAACATTTGATTCCCTATTTGTAACCTAATACTGGAATGTTCACTAATCCTCATCACCCGAGCCATGCATCTTGTAATTGGAACGGTTTCATTTCATTCCATTATAGTATGTTAAAAAAAAAAAACTTGGCAGGGAAGGACGTCAATGTTCACATGAGGATATATAATCATGTGCGAAGTGGTAATTGGATCGCTACAAATGACTTTTTGGCGCTCCACCCGGAAGTAATTAGTAGTAACATTACAGATATGGGAAAGACTTTACTTCATATGGCTGTTTTCCTGGGACATGGGCATATAGTGAAGGAATTGGTGGACCAAATGTCGGTAGAACAGCTGAAAATAACAGATAGATTGGGTTACACAGCCCTGGCTGAGTCAACTTTGATTGGAAACAAGCAGATGGCAGAGTGCATGCTTGGAAAGCACATGGACTTGATCAGCATTACAACTAAGTGGAGTCTTCTTCCAGTTGTTCTGGCTGTTTTCCATAGGAAAATCGAATTCGCACGCTATCTCTATCAGCACACTCCGCTGCCAAGTCTGCAGGAAAAAGATGGCTACAACGGTGGTATACTTACTATCCAAGCTATTTATACCAGACAATTTGGTAAAACATTTTTCATCTCTCAATATCCATTCGCCGTTATTATTCCAAATCTTCGCAGAAAATATTTCCCTATTGTCTAATTATTTTTATTATTATATCTGTCCACCTGTGCAACACGTGCAATAGATATTGCTTTGGATTTACTAGGACTTGATCCAAGCTTGGCTTTTGCTCTAGACAGAGACGAGTCCTCCCCTTTGAGCGTATTGGCTTCTATGCGTTGTGCATTCAAGAGTACCGATCCGCTTGTGTTTTGGAAAGAATGGATATACGAACGTAAGTAGCACCACTCTCTCTCTTACTTTAATTATTTATTTTAGGTCTTTCTCTTGCATTTCATTAAGTTGTGCACATAAAATTAATAGATTTTAATTTTAATTTTTTTAGACCAAATTGATTTTAATTTTTAAGGATTAAATTTAATACCATCTTCCAATGGATTGCAATATTGACCTTTCTTTTTCTACCAAATTAGTATTTGTACCAATACAAAACACAACTGATCTGTATGTCGGCTTTACTATTAGCAAGAATGCAAAATATATCAAAGAAATACAAACATCACATTCTCCATCCTCTCAGCTATGGCTTTTGTTTGTGAAAGGAACACAAAATTAGTATTATGTGTTCGAATCTGGGTCTTCACGGCCTTCGTCATCATCCTTTGATTGAAATCTCTACAATTCCAAGCAAGGATAATCTTCGTGCTAAGATTAGGCCTTAGTAAGAAAATTTATAAAACATGTATACTGCCTAATGGTCACATTTGGAATGGGAAACAGCATCTGGATGCCTCACCAGTGAGCAAAAGATAAAAGTTAAGGATTATAAATTGACAAGAGAACTAAAATTAATCGAATCATGACTAGGATGCTTTTTTTTTGCTAAAACAAGAGAAACCTAAACCTCGAGCCAGGGGCTAGGGCAACACGGAGACAAGCCTCCGAAGATAAATCAAGGGAAAGCATGTCCTTAATACAATTTAGGGGACTAGAATAAAGAACAAAATCAGGGGAAAAGGAGCCTCCCAATCTAGCCATTGTATCAGCACATTTGTTCCCCTCGTGAAAGATGTGGGACATCCTATAGTTAGAGATCTGCAGTAACAAAGACCTGCAATCATCAACAATGTTCATCAGCCAGGGATGGACAATAGAGTCCTAGTTAAAGGAGGGAACAACTGGGGCATTCAGCTCAGTAAGCACATTAGAAAAGCCTACAGAGGTGACTAGAGAAAGGCCATCCTTCAATGCCTAACACTCAGCAAGAACACTAGAAGCAAATCCAACATTTTGAGAAAACCCACAAATCCAAGAGCCATTGTGGTCACGAATCAATCCACCAGCCCCAGCAGGTCCTGGGTTACCCAATGAAGAGTCATCCATGTTTATTTTAACCCAACCAAAAGGCGGGGCATGCCAAGAAACCAACACAGAGCACTGGGGATGGGGCTGGAAAGGAGTACCCGAGACAGCAAAAAATTCACAAGCTATAGCAACATAGGTGTCTACAACCTTACTCAGAGCCGAGAATTGATGGGGATTGAAGACCAACCTGTTCCTTTGAAACCAAATAGCCTAAACACCAACAGGAAAAAGAATTTTCCAAGGGATATGATGCCTAGAAGTGGCATTAGAATTGTAGTTAACTTTCATCCATTCCATGAGGGGTAAGGAGAAAGAACAGATGTTCTCATCCGGGATACCCAGTCTGTTCCAGAAGGAGGTGGGGACTCGAAAATCACGCAAAAGATCGGAGATGGATTCTCAGTCAACTCCACATTTGGGGCAAAGGGGGCATAGGTCAATACCTCGGTTGGCAAGGACATCTCTAACCATAACACTATTGTGGGCACAAAGCCAGATGAAGAATTTGATCTTAGGACACATGTTTACTTTCCAAATCAATTTGTCAAAGGGGAAAGGGTCCTTTGTCATAGAGAGATGGTCCTCAGAGGCTAAAGAGTAGGCAGTCTTGTTGTTGAAGTCACCATTCGAGTAGTCAAGCCAAATTCTTTTGTCCTCTCGAGAACCAAATCTATGGGTGGGAAGCCTTTAGCCTTGAGAGATGATCAGGGGGGAGAAAGAAGGGGATAAGGTCAATATTCACTTGGCCATTTCCAAGCAAAAGATCCTTCACATAAAGCCTCTCATCCTCAGGCTGGACTGGCCCTATAAGGAATGATCTAAGGGAGCAGTTACCAATTCAGTTATCAATCTAGATTTTGGTCTTTTCTCCATTTCCAATGGCCCAGCTAGAGCCCTTCTTAATCATTGTCCACTCTTTTTTTAAGCTGGCCCACGTACGAGAGCCACAGAGCTTAAACACATGGCCAAGACAAGCCTTCCTAGGTATTTGCATTTGGGCACCATGGCCCATCTCCCTGATTGTCTTTCAGCATACGCCAAGCACAATTTGCCAGAGAAACCTATTTTTTAGCTTTCATAGAGTGGAGGCTGAACCAACCAACTACTTTTGGTCTAGTTACCTTTCTCCAACTGACAGCATGAATTTTCCCTTTTTCAGGGGTAGAACCCCAAAGGAAATCTCTATTTTTTGCATCAATTCGATCACAAACAAAGGCAGGGATGGAAACACATTGCCTGACATAGGAAGGTATTGCCTCTGAAACCGATTGGATAAGAGTGGCTCGACTTGCAAGGGAGAGGAGTTTAGATTTCCAACCAACAAGCTTACCAAAACTTTTTCCAGCCAAATAGACAAAGTCACTAGCCTTGATAGGGTGGATTTAATGGGAGTGCCTAAGTATTTTCCAATTTCCAAGGATTCCCTAATGTTGAGCAATTGGTAGATATCCCCACGGATAGCGGGATCCACATTATGGGGAAAAACCACCTTGGATTTAGCAAAGCTAACTTTTTGGCCAGAGAAAGAGCAGAACTTTTCCAACACTTCTTCAATGGCTCTAGCAGTAGATGTGGTGGCCTTAGAAAAGAGAACAAGGTCATCGACAAAGAATAAATGGGAGAAGCTAGGCCTAGATCTGGAGGATTTTAGAGGCTTCCAATCCCCATCTTGGCAACTCTCATTAATAAGGAGCCCAAGAAATTCCATGCATAAGATAAAAATGTAGGGTGAGAGAGGGTCCCCTTACCTCCAACCTCTAGAAGGCCTAAACGGCTCAAGCATACCACCATTCAACAAGATGGAGATAGAGGAGCTGAAGATACAAGCCATGATAATCTTGATCAAAGGGGGAGGAAAGTGAAAATGCTCTAAGACAACCTTGATAAAGCTCCATTCCATCTGATCAAAAGCCTTCTCCGGGTTAATTTTAATAATCATACCACCTTTCCTACCATTCTTAATAGACAAGGAGTGAATGAGCTCTTGCACAATGACTATGTTATCCGACCCTCTTCTACTAGGGACAAAAGTGGACTATAATGGGGAAATAATTGAGGGCAGAACTTGCCTAAGCCTGCCCACAATAACCTATGTCACGGTCTTATAAATAGTGTTATAGAGGCTGATCGGCCTGAACTGGCTAATACTTTTAGGGCCATTACAATTAGGAATGAGGGCAACTAGGGTTTTATTTAGATCCCTACAGATAACGACAATATGGAGGATGTCAAGCACCTTACCTGTGAAGGAATCACCAACCACAGACCAACAATTTTGGTAAAAACCCGCATAGAGACCATCAGCCCTAAGGGCTTTGAAAGGCTTTATGACAAAGAGAGCCCGCTTGACCTCTTCCTCTGAGAAAGGACTAGCTAGAAGGTCAGCTTTTTAATCTAGGAGGTGAATTCCATAGGAGGGCAGGAACTCCAAAGCCTAAAGGGAAAAAAAGTGATCAGAAGAGAAAAGGGATTGGAAGATATCTTGGATAAAGGAACCAATGTCCTCTTCATTTGAGAGCCAAACATCTGAGTTGTTCTTAATCCCATAGATCTTATTCCTCCTTCTACGAACCAGGGTAGAGATAGGGAAGAGCTGAGTATTTCGATCCCCTTGGAGAATTCAAGAAATTTTTTACTTTAGCGCCCAAAATTCTTGCTCCTGATCCATAATAGAGTTATACTCCTCCATAAGCTACTTCTCCAAGGACAGAAGGAAATTATTAGGCTTAGTGGCTATGGCACGCTAAGCACCTTCAAGTCTAGCTAGAACAAAATGCTTCCTGTAGAATAGGTTTCCAAACATATTCTTATTCCAAACCTTAATTCTTTCAACAAAAATGGGGACAGAAAGGGAGTAAACCCCATTACCATCCCGCCAGACATCGTCAACAATATTCATAAAGGAAGGGTGGGGCATCCACATTCGCTCAAATCTAAAAGGGTAGTTCTTGGAATAAGCGACGCAGTGGTCGAGGGATAAGTGGATGGCATAATGGTCCGAGTGGGTTCTGGAGACATAGTAAAGAATAGCCTCAAGGAAAAGAGTTTTCCAGGCCGGGTTAGCCCAGGCCCTATCTAACCTCTCCAAAATAAGCCCATTAAGCCCTCTTTAGTCCAAGTGAAGCGAGGGCCTACAATGCCCAAGTCAATCATTTTACAACTATCCATAAAATTCTAAAAGTCAGTGGCCCGATGAACAATTACCCGATTACCATCAAATTTCTCTCTACCAAAGACAACCTCATTGAAGTCCCTTATAATCAACTAGGGAAGGTTATGAAGACCAGAAATAATCTCAAGGTTATCCCAAAGACAATGTCTCTCAGCAATTCTAGGACTAGCATAAATTGAAGAAAATAACCAGACACAATCAAAATAGAGGGGACTTAACAATGCGTGGATTTCATGCTTAGTAGAATTCAGGATTTGTACATTCACCTCATCTGTTCGCCAAAGGAGCCATATACCACCCGCTAGCCCAATGGTGTTTGTGAAGTGCCAGCCATCAAAGGGAAGCCTACGCTCAATCGAAGCCTTTCGATCACCATCCAAACGAGTTTCAGAATTGAGTAAGCCACAACCTTCTATCATATGGCAAGAGGAATTGAACAAGATCCTTAATTTTCACTAGATGAGATTTTATTTCTTGTAGTGAAAGTGGAATGTTT